>JBAMBK010000622.1:0-37283 GCA_037043435.1 Drosophila suboccidentalis | reverse complement strand
ATCACTGCGGACGGCAGTCCGCGCTAGTGACGAAAGCAGCACGAAGGGTGCGAAGGCGACTAGCATATATACACAGGAAGAATGGAAAATTTGCTATGACTGTCCGATCAGGTCGAGTTATATACCGATCGAAAGGTATTAACTTAACTTACAAATGTGCATACTAAGACTTTTGGAAACTCACCTGATTCGTGAGATAAACAGGTGTAAGTGGGAGGGGAAAAATTTAAATTATTGGAGCTAATGGGGCCGTTGGAGCCTTTATGAATTGTTTTTAAATTTTTTACTATTCTAATAAAAAATACGCGTCGAATGACACCTCGATCATCGAAATCCGATTACTGGTTCAAAAAATAATTAATTTTGAAATTTTTAGGGGCTTTCCGAAAATGAGATGAAAAGTCAGTTTGTCTGTTTGTCTGTTTGTATGAAAGCGTTGAAATATCTTAAATCGGTGAATGAAGACTTGTTCCCAATCAAAAAATTAGAAACGTTTGTTCTACGACTTTTTCGAAAAATCGCTAGTTAAGCGGGAATAATATTAAGTTTTACATATGAATAAAATAAAAAAAAAATTTTGCATTCGGCACTGCGCAAAACAGTGAGTTTTATTTGGTATGAAAAATTGAGACATTTTAGCGCAATGTGCCGAGTGCCAAATTTTTTTTTTATTTTATTCATATGTAAAACTTAATATTATTCGTCACAAGATTGGATATCAGAAATTTTGGGGCATGAAAATGTTTTCGTCACTAGACTTTTACCGCGTAGAGGTTTTTTTATGGGTAAATCAAAAACGCGAAATTTTACAAACTAAAATATATTGAAAATTAAAAAAAAATCGTTAGCGGCGTTTTCTCAAAAACCGCCAAAATGTGGCGAAAAATACCTTATTTCACCTGTAGCAATTTACCTGTGCTCTTAAGCAAAAAAGTGTACAGCTATGCTTAAAAGCCCTTCGACCTACCTTTTCAACGATATATAGATCACATCTGTAGCATCTATCGTTTGGATGCTATGAGGGTGTCAATTTTAGCGGTTTTTAGCGATTTCCCGCTAAACAAGCGAATTTTCGGAAAAGTCGTAGAACAAACGTTTCTAGATTTTTGAGCGGGAACAAGTCCTCATTCAAACTTCTAAGCTATAAGAAAGATTTTATCCAAACAGACAAACGGGTCCTCTTCCAAATCTAAGAAAACGTATATTTTCAGTTAACTGGTTATATCTTCCAAACCATTTGGCTATAAGTTATGTTTCATGTATCAAAAAACGCGAAATTTTATAAACTACAACATATTGAAAATTAAAAAAAATCGTTAGCGGCGTTTTCTCAAAAACCGCCAAAATGTTGAGAAAAATACCTTATTTCACCTGTAGCTATTTACCTATTTACCTAAAAATAAAACTTCGAAGGTATGCCTAAGAGCCCTTCAAAATAGCTTTTCAACGATATATAGATCACATCTGTGGCTTCTATCACTAAGCAAATAATACATAGAGGCGTCAAACTGGCATTTTAGTGGTTTCACTCGCTTTGTATAGCGTGCAACCCCAGAGCGTTCGGCAAAAGCCGAACGCTCTTTTCAGTAAGAACCCAGAAAGAGAAACGTCCCAGAGAGAGAGCGCACGCAAGCAACGCCGAAAAACGTTTAGTCTTGGATCGACACCAGAACGATGAGCACGCTCTGTGTCGCTGTCTCTCTCATTATCACATGTGTGTGTGAACATGCGCACGCTTCTAAGTGTGCGTGATATGTAAACATGCGGGCTCGATCACCCGCTGGAGCATACCCTGTTTAAAATACAAAAAATTGTTTTCTTATTTTCTTTGCTTTTTTCATTATTTAATAATTTTATACCACAAACATATGGTTATTAATTAACAAATACTAAAAATAATAATTAATAACCAATGAAAAGCAAAGATAATGATAAAAAGTATTTGTATTTAAAACAGGGTATGCTCCTACCGGTGATCGAGCATGCCGTTGTTTGTGTGCGCTCTCTCAGCAACATTTGGACGCGCTGTGTGCGCTCTCTCACTGACGCTCTTCCACTCTGGGGTCCTACTGAAAAGACAGTTCGGCTTTTGCCGAACGCTCTGGGGTTGCACGCTATACAAAGCGAGTGAAACCACTAAAATGCCAGTTTGACGCCTCTATGTATTGTTTGCTTAGTGCTTCTATCGTTTGGATGCTATTGGGGTTAAGTTTGGCGGTTTTTAGCGATTTCCCGCTAAACTAGCGATTTTTCGAAAAAGTCGTTGAACAAACGTTTCTAGATTTTTTAACAGGAACAAGTCCTCATTCAAACATTTAAGCTAAATCAACGATTTGATCCAAACAAACAAACAGACAAACAGACAAACTGACTTTTCATCTCATTTTCGGAAGGCCCCTAAAAATTTCAAAATTAATTATCTTTCGAACCAGTTGTCCGATTTCGATGATCGAGATGTCATTCGACGCGTATTTTTAATGAGAATTGTAAAAAATTCAAAGAAAATTCAAAAAGGCTCCAACGGCCCCATTAGCTCCAATAATTTAAATTTTTCCCCTCCCACTTACACCTGTTTATCTCACGAACCAGGTGAGTTTCCAAAAGTCTTAGTATGCACATTTGTAAGTTAAGTTAATACCTTTCGATCGGTATATAACTCGACCTGATCGGACAGTCATAGCAAATTTTCCATTTTTCCTGTGTATATATGCTAGTCGCCTTCGCACCCTTCGTGCTGCTTTCGTCACTAGCGCGGACTGCCGTCCGCAGTGATAGACGTTCAACTGGGGCTGAGGACGGTAATGGCGTGTTGTATAGGAAAAAGGATGATTTTATAGCAGGATATCGGTTTAGGCTCTCGATGGACTCATCCACATCATTTAAATAATGCGAAAGCTCGACACGAACGGTAGTCTCTTCAAACGATTTTTCTATTAAATGAAAAAATAAGAGGATTATAAAACAAAATATTGTTATCAGTTGAAATACCTGCAGCACTCTCTCCAAAGTCGAAAAAACTGAACCGTTTTGCATCTTTCCGTGCTGATGACGTGCTTGGCGGTATGTTGACGGTAAACTTTTCGGCATGCTGAACAAACATTTCTTTAAGTTTTTCCTCCTTCGGCGCTGTCTCAAGCATGGCAGCCGCAAATTTTAGTTTAATTGCTGGACATGCTATTGCAGCCACAAAGGGATCGTGGCAATTGGGAGATATCTCGAAGAAATCTTTAAACCTCGTCAAAAGGGCTGACACCATTTTATGCACCCTATCATTGAGAAATTGCACTTTCTGCCACTTCACCTTGATTGTTATGAGTGTAGGAATAAAATACCCATAGAGCATGGTTTTTTACCCTTGCAAGAAGTCAATGCCTGTTGCCAATGGCTCCATTATTTGGCAATATTCATCCAAATACTGAAGCTCTCGGGATGCAAACTTTGATTCTATGTTTGGGGCTGTCTCTAACATTCTGGCCAAATTTGGTCAAAGTAGGGTTACTATATTATATAGCTGCCATAGGAACAACCGGTTGCAAAATAACCTTTAGTATGAAAAACTTTTTGGTTTCTTAAGATATCTCAACCAAACTCACAATTTGTATGTTTGGGGCTGTCTCTAACATTCTGGCCAAAGTCGGGTTACTATATCATATAGTTGCCATAGGAACAATCGGATGAAAATTAACACTTAGAATCAAAAACTCTGTTGTTGTATGAGATATTCTTAGAAAACTCACACATTAACTCTTCTTGCTAAATTTTGGCATTTTCCTCAAATTTAGCTTTTTCCCGCCAAATGTAGCTTTTACCCGCCAAATCACTAAATCTGACTTTTAGCCAAAGTTCAATTGCAAGGAAGAAACATTAAAAACCGCGGACAGCGGAAGTTAAATATTTCCGTTTTTTTTACAAAAAATGCTATATTATATAAATTTGTTAAAGCGGACTACTAAGGACCTGCTTTTCAATTTTGCGAGCGAAGCGAGCAGGGGACGGACCCCCTTATATTGTATTAATTTGTTAAACCGGACAACTAAAGAAGTTCTTATAAATTTTTGCGAGCGAAGCGAGCTGGGTGTTAGCGAGCGAAGCGAGCAGTATAGTATAAGTTTGTTAAGCTGGACAACAAAAGACTTTCTTTGCAATTATGCGAGCGAAGCGAGCAGGGGGCGGAGCCCCCTACTACAATATATTTTTATTTATTGTTCATTGCAGGACTGCAGGACGAACGCGATTGGGTTTGTTTTTCTATATTAAAAAATTGTTCTAAAAATTTAATAAAAAAGAAGTTGATTTTTCAGAAAAGGGGTGGTGACACGGCTACCTTCTTCCTAGGTCTAATACCTAACGGTTACATAAGCCCAATGCAAAAAACCGAATTTAAATATCTTGCTTCGTTTAAAAGATATTCATTTTGGCCTCACAAACTCAACTTAAATGCAGCGTTACGTTCTACTACATATATGCTACAGTAGACAGAAATGAAATTACTGAAATTCAAATAGTTATTCAGGACTGTTCCGGTTTTCACTTTTTACTTTTTAGCATTTAGTGATATGCTTTTATTCACTTTGAATTTAGACTAGGTGTTTGAAAATTATCGTTTTTCCCTTTATCGGACTTAAATTTATCAACTCAAAGTGATATCAATCCGCTGAATATAGCCGAAATGGTATTAGAACAGGTTATAGAAATTCAATTCCGACAAATCTTATCGAAAGTGAAATTCTGAAAAGGTCTGATTATCTAAAAGGATACTGTAGTCTCAGTGCTACACTGATTATGAATATCTAGATTACCAAATTCTTTATTACAATCAAAGCAGCTTTTGCTTCTTTGAGCAGAGTGATATATCAACACGCCTCCTGATGAACTGATTGATTTCTTTATATGTATACTAGGGGGCTCCACCCCCTGCTCGCTTCGCTCGCAAAATTGAAAAGAAGTCTTTTGTTGTCCGGCTTAACAACATTATACTGCTCGCTTCGCTCGACTACCCCCAGCTCGCTTGCTCGCAAAATTGAGAAGAAGGTCTTTATTTGTCCGGTTAAACAAATTTATATAATCAGGCCTGTTCCCAATTCCGAAAACGAGTCGAAATGCCACAAAACGAGTTTATTGCTGTTCCGGAATTCCGCAAATCGACAATAATTGTCGTTTTCAAAACGTGTGCTTTAGAGTCGTCGGATTTGAAAATCAATGCCATTTAAAGCATTAAAATAAATACCTAAAATTATAAACTGAAAATTATAATATTGTTGAACATTTTTAGATTCATTAAACATTACTACTTCAGCTTTAAATAGCTGAAGAACATTTTAAAAGATTTTTTTATAAACATCTTTAAAATATGGCATGCAAAACAAAACCGAGCATCAATGACTAAATCGAGCTGTTCTGAATTTCACATAAATTTTTGTTATCGATACCAACTTTCGCAATCGACAGCTGCTAGAGTTGCTTCAATTGAATACCAGAATTCGAACAACAAAGTTTTAGACTAATTTACCTTCTATCTGCTATATTCAACTTAAAATATTTTAAAAAAATTTTCAAAAATAGTTTTAAACAAATCTAATCGTATTTAACATAAAAATTTGAAAATTTATTTGTGAATTTATGACAACTCTGGTTCTCCATAATTGGATCATCTGTGCTTGAACAAGCACATTTAATCAGCTGGTGACAAATAAAATGTAAGTACAATTTTATCTATATATATAAAACTCTTTGTCCTGACTCACTGACTGACTGACTGACTGACTGACTGACTCACTGAGAATCAACGTGCAGCCCAAACGGTAAAAGATAGAAAGCTGAAATTTGCACACAACATAGGTGAGATAATTTCATCGTGCAATAAGACGGCGTTTTGCGAAATTCGACCTGTAAGTGGGTCAAAATCAAGGTCAAAGGTCACGGAATTGCTTAGTATGAAAAACTTTTTTGTTTCTTAAGATATCTCAACCAAACTCACAGATTATATGTTTGGTACTGTCTCTTACATTCTGACTAAATTTGGTCAAAGTCAGGTTGACTATATCATATAGCTGCCATAGGAACAATCGGATGCAAAATAACCTTTAGTATGAAAAACTTTTTTGTTTCTTAAGATATCTCAACCAAACTCACAGATTATATGTTTGGTACTGTCTCTTACATTCTGACTAAATTTGGTCAAAGTCGGATGACTATATCATATAGCTGCCATAGGAACAATCGGATGCAAAATAACCTTTAGTATGAAAAACTTTTTTGTTTCTTAAGATATCTCAACCAAACTCACAGATTATATGTTTGGGACTGTCTCTAACATTCTGGCCAAATTTGGTCAAAGTCGGGTTACTATATCATATAGCTGCCATAGGAACAATCGGATGCAAAATAACCTTTAGTATGAAAAACTTTTTTGTTTCTTAAGATATCTCAACCAAACTCACAGATTATATGTTTTGGGACTGTCTCTTACATTCTGGCCAAATTTGGTCAAAGTCGGGTTACTATATCATATAGCTGCCATAGGAACAATCGGATGCAAAATAACCTTTAGTATGAACAACTTTTTTGTTTCTTAAGATATCTCAACCAAACTCAATAGATTGTATGTTTGGGGCTGTCTCTAACATTCTGTCCAAATTTGGTCAAAGTCGAGTTACTTTATCATATAGCTGCCATAGGAACAATCGGATGCAAATTAACCTTTAGAATCAAAAACTCTGTTGTTGCAAGAGATATTCTTAGAAAAGTCACACATTAACTCTTCTTGCTAAATTTTGAATTTTTCCTCAAATTTAGCTTTTTTTCGCCAAATTTAGCTTTTTCCCGCTAAATCTGGATTTTTCCCGCCAAATCACTAAATCTGACTTTTAGCCAAAGTTCAATTGCAAGGAGGAAACATTAAAACCGCGGACAGCGGAAGTTTAATATTTCCGTTTTTTTTACAAAAAATGCTATCTATATATATAAAATTCTTTGTCCTGACTGACTGACTGACTGACTGACTGACTGACTGACTGAGAATCAACGTGTAGCCCAAACGGTAAAAGATAGAAAGCTGAAATTTGCACACAACATAGATGAGATAATTTCATCGTGCAATAAGACGGCGTTTTGCGAAATTCGACCTCTAAGTGGGTTAAATCGGGGTCAAAGGTCACGGAATTGCTTAGTATGAAAAACTTTTTTGTTTCTTAAGATATCTCAACCAAACTCACAGATTATATGTTTGGTACTGTCTCTTACATTCTGACTAAATTTGGTCAAAGTCGGGTGACTATATCATATAGCTGCCATAGGAACAATCGGATGCAAAATAACCTTTAGTATGAACAACTTTTTTGTTTCTTAAGATATCTCTACCAAACTCACAGATTGTATGTTTGGGACTGTCTCTTACATTCTGACCAAATTTGGTCAAAGTCGGATGACTATATCATATAGCTGCCATAGGAACAATCGGATGCAAAATAACCTTTAGTATGAAAAACTTTTTTGTTTCTTAAGATATCTCAACCAAACTCACAGATTATATGTTTGGGGCTGTCTCTAACATTCTGGCCAAATTTTGTCAAAGTCGGGTTACTATATCATATAGCTGTCATAGGAACAATCGGATGCAAAATAACCTTTAGTATGAAAAACTTTTTTGTTTCTTAAGATATCTCAACCAAACTCACAGATTCTATGTTTTGGGCTGTCTCTAACATTCTGGCCAAATTTGGACAAAGTCGGGTTACTATATCATATAGCTGCCATAGGAACAATCGGATGCAAAATAACCTTTAGTATGAACAACTTTTTTGTTTCTTAAGATATCTCAACCAAACTCAATGATTGTATGTTTGGGGCTGTCTCTAACATTCTGGCCAAATTTGGTCAAAGTCGAGTTACTTTATCATATAGCTGCCATAGGAACAATCGGATGCAAATTAACCTTTAGAATCAAAAACTCTGTTGTTGCAAGAGATATTCTTAGAAAAGTCACACATTAACTCTTCTTGCTAAATTTTGAATTTTTCCTCAAATTTAGCTTTTTTTCGCCAAATTTAGCCTTTTCCCGCTAAATCTGGATTTTTTCCGCCAAATCACTAAATCTGACTTTTAGCCAAAGTTCAATTGCAAGGAGGAAACATTAAAACCGCGGACAGCGGAAGTTTAATATTTCCGTTTTTTTTACAAAAAATGCTATCTATATATATAAAACTCTTTGTCCTGACTACTCACTGACTGACTGACTGACTCACTGAGAATCAACGTGTAGCCCAAACGGTAAAAGATAGAAAGCTGAAATTTGCACACAACATAGATGAGATAATTTCATCGTGCAATAAGACGGCGTTTTGCGAAATTCGAGCGAGCAGGGGACGGACCCCTTATATTGTATTAATTTGCTAAACCGGACAACTAAAGAAGTTCTATTAAATTTTTGCGAGCGAAGCGAGCTGCGGGTTGGCGAGCGAAGCGAGCAGTTTAAGTTTAAGCTGGACAACAAAAGACCTTCTTTTCAATTGTGCGAGCGAAGCGAGCGGGGGTTGGCGAGCGAAGCGAGCAGGGGGCGGAGCCCCCTAGTATTATATAAATTTGTTAAAGCGGACTACTAAGGACCTTCTTTTCAGTTTTGCGAGCGAAGCGAGCGGGGGTTGGCGAGCGAAGCGAGCAGGGGGCGGAATTGAAAGTTATAGGGGCAAACATCGCAGTGTGGAGCAGGAGAAGATCCTTCTCGATTTCATGAAAGAAAATAATGATATTGCGTGTGGCTTCACGAAGGGAGATAAAGTGGACATTTTGGAGAAATGGCGCGAATTGACAACTTCGCTCAATGCAGCCGGGCCTCCATGTATAACTTTGGATGGTTGGAAAAAGGTACAGATACTTAACAGGAAATAAAGTGTGTTTGATGTTTGTATAACACGTCTTCTGTTTCACAGGCTTGGACAGATTGGAAGGGTGTCATAAAGTCCAAGATGGCACACAATCGCCGAGTAGAGCAAAAATGTCTAACCAGCAGAAGAGGAGATCGCTGTTTTGTGTGGCCTTTACAAACTCGTCAATGGAGTCAAAGGAACCCATACCTTCGGTGGCAGGCCCAAAAGTCCAATCACTAACCCTCAATCATTTGATGAAGACGAAGGAAGAAAAGAGAACAAAAAGAACACAGAGATGATGGTTTCTTCCAACCAACCAGCAACAAAGCGTCGCAAAATGCAAGACGACTACGGAGAGGTCTGTGAAGAACAGAATGCAATTTTGATTCGCATAGGTGATTCCTTAGAGACCTTGGTTGCTTAAAAGGAAAAACATGCCAAGAAAAATAAAGAAATTAATTTACAAAAATTAGATGTCATGAAAAGTATGCTTTTATGTATGCAGTAGCATAATTCTTAGCCGGAATCCTAAACCAGGTTTATGAAAACCATATTTTCTAATCAATGAATACCATAAGAGTTCCTTGTCTTAATTTTAGTTTTTATTTATAAATAAATGTTCACTTGCATTATCAGGTTCTTCGATATTCGGATCATCTGAATTTAGCTCGTTGTCTTCGATTTCTGTATAATCTTCATTAATGGAAACGCTCTGCCTGCGACATATATTATGCAAGGCACAGCATACGTTTACCATTTGGCATACCAATGCACTATAGGTCAAATGGACCCTTTTTCTGATATAAACTAGTTTTGTAACACTATTCAAATTAACAAACTTTTCTTACATTTCGATTAGGAATACATTGAACTGTAATGTTGCATACCAGAAATGTTAACATTGCATTCTGATGTTAAGTTAACAGCTGTTTAACATGAAAGTCATAAATTGTGCAAATATTTTGGTTTAAGTTCAAGTGGCTCTAGTTTTTTTAAATTGAAATATTTTAATACAAATTATGATGAATAGTGATCAGTGTGGCTTGTACATTATGTTGGTAGATCTGTGCTGTTGATTTGGTTCGTGTTGTCTGCAGTAAGTGTCCATAAAGTGACGCTTTCGAAAAGAATTATTTGGGAAGAGTTTTAAAAAAATGTCAGCACTTGTCAGCGAAGTGACTATATACATGCTGTAGAGTAGTTCCTTGTAAACTCATATCAGTTAATTTTAGTTCCCACCTTTTCCCACTTCTCCCAAAATTTAACTTTTAAGCACATAACCTATATCTAATCAATGCCGGTCTGCATGAAGCATATCGGAAAAATAAAGGAAAAACTGATGGAATGGATGCTGTTGTACGTTATTTTAAATGATATATCGATATTTTTAATGTTACGACACACAGACAACAAAGAAACATAGATTTTTTTAGTTACAGGCTAACTATTCTCCGAAAATAAGGTCCAAAATATGCTCCTAAAAATATGAAATAAAAAGCAAGAAATCACTGCGGACGGCAGTCCGCGCTAGTGACGAAAGCAGCACGAAGGGTGCGAAGGCGACTAGCATATATACACAGGAAGAATGGAAAATTTGCTATGACTGTCCGATCAGGTCGAGT
The DNA here is from genome assembly GCA_037043435.1 of Drosophila suboccidentalis. Classification (NCBI taxonomy): domain Eukaryota; kingdom Metazoa; phylum Arthropoda; class Insecta; order Diptera; family Drosophilidae; genus Drosophila; species Drosophila suboccidentalis. Next base: position 26,797 of record JBAMBK010000622.1, on the reverse strand, counting down.
TATATACCGATCGAAAGGTATCAATTTAACTTACAAATGTGCATACTAAGACTTTTGGAAACTCACCTGGCTCGTGAGATAAACAGGTGTAAGTGGGAGGGGCAAAATTTAAATTATTGGAGCTAATGGGGCCGTTGGAGCCTTTTTGAATTTTTTTTTAATTTTTTAATATTCTAATCAAAAATACGCGTCGAATGACACCTCGATTCATCAAAATCCGACTACTGGTTCAAAAGATAATTAATTTTGAAATTTTTAGTGGCCTTCCGAAAATGAGATGAAAAGTCAGTCTGTTTGTTTGTTTGTTTGTTTGTTTGTTTGGATCAAATCGTTGATTTAGCTTAAATGTTTGAATGAGGACTTGTTCCTGCTCAAATAATCTAGAAACGTTTGTTCTACGACTTTTTCGAAAAATCGCTAGTTTAGCGGGAAATCCAGCTAAAATGTGATAAAGTGACATAGCGTTGGAAAGGTGCTTCGAAGGGCTTTTTAGTCATAGCTTCAAAGTTTTTTTTTTAAGTAAAAAGGTAAACAGCTACAGGTGAAATAAGATTTTTTTTACCACATTTTGACAATTTAAGAAAAATCTACACATCAAATCACTTTTAAATATATTATATGTTGTAGACAATTCAATTCCGCGTTTTTTGACATATAACACATATCTGTCAAAATTCGTTTGGTCGAGAAATTACCTATCTACTGAATATACCTTTTACCTTTACACTACTGCATGTACATGTGCAGTATGTACACTGCTTGGAGCGTAATGCGGAAATAAACTGCTTGCAAGTGGTGCTCTCAACCAGTGCTTAAAGCAACCAATGCTGCCAGAAAGTTTAGTTTTGTTATGTGACAACGCAACTTTAATTTAATCAAATGATCCCGACAATACATCTGGAGGAGTTAGGCAGTCTGACCAAATGGACGATTTGCAGCCATTGAAAGGTGGGAATTGTACCGAAGATGCCAAACAAATTCGTGAAAAGTTTCGCGAATATTTCAACACCGTTGCAAAATGATTAATTTAATTAATTTGTAATGTTGTTTTTTGCTGACAGTAAAACATTGATTTCTCTTAATTTCTCTTAATACTTACTATTTCTATTTCCGGTCCGTCATCGAAGGTGTTGATTCCATCAACTGAGGACTTCTGGTCATACATGTAGTTCATGGAAGTACCAGATGTTTGGCTTATTAATATCATCCACTCCAGCGCCAGATCTTTCGCTCCCTTTTATTTTTCAAAGCTCGCGTCTGTATGATGCACGCAGGAAATTCACCTTCTTTTTTAACAGTCTCAACGGTTGCCTCTTCATCAACTTCTTTGTATTTATTTAATAATACGTCCCACGACTTGTTTCGCATATTCTTGTTTTTGTATGCCTCGCTTTTTGCTTGCCACAGTGCTGGCTCATTTTGCAGACAATGAATGAATTCTAGCAAAAATTGCTTCGACATTTTTGACATGTGTTTACGCAACGTAAAGTTTTGACAAATGATGTTTCTGCCAACATTGCCATCCATTATCGAATTATTGAATCGAGCACATTTATATTTTTCTCGAACAAAACGTACAACATAAAATTTGGACACGAGCACTACCACCAACGACGAATATTTCGTCGAATCGAACACGTTCGTCAACCAAACCATAAAAAAACCTCTTTACTGCGGAAAGTCTAGTGACGAAACATTCAGCTTCAAGTCTCTGATATCCAATTTTGCGACTGAGTACTAGTAAGTTTTACATATGAATAAAATAAAAAAAAAATTTTTGCACTCGGCACATTGCGCTAAAATGTCTCAGTTCTTCATACCAAATAAAACTGACTGTTTTGCGCAGTGCCGAATGCAAAAATTTTTTTTTTATTTTATTCATATGTAAAACTTAATATTATTCGTCACAAAATTGGATATCAGAAATTTTGGGGCATGAAAATGTTTTCGTCACTAGACTTTTACCGCGTAAAGAGGTTTTTTTTATGGGATATCAGAAGTTTTTGAATAAGACATTAGATATTTTGAAAGCTTCAATATTTTTTGACAGTATAACTTGTCAGCCTTGTTTATTGTTCATAGTATGAACTTCATACAGCAAAAACAAACAGTCTGGCAACACTGGTTCGTTTTACGAATCGCAAAATCTATCAGCACTCTCAAACTCTGGCTGCTATGACACTTTGTTGCTGCTGCCCTATTAAAATTCAAAGTAAAACGTATATATTCAGTTAATAGGTTATATCTTCCAAACCTATCGATAAATTGTGTCATATATCAAAAAAACGAGAAATTTTACAAACTAAAATATATTGAAAATGAAAAAAAATTGTTAGCGGCGTTTTCTCAAAAACCGCCAAAATGTACCGAAAAATACCTTATTTCACCTGTAGCAATTTACCTGTGCTCTTAAGCAAAAAAGTGTACAGCTATGCTTAAAAGCCCTTCGACCTACCTTTTCAACGATATATAGATCACATCTGTAGCATCTATCGTTTGGATGCTATGAGGGTGTAAATTTTAGCGGTTTTTAGCGATTTCCCGCTAAACTAGCGAATTTTCGGAAAAGTCGTGAAACAAACGTTTCTAGATTTTTGAGCGGGAACAAGTCCTCATTCAAACTTCTAAGCTATAAGAAAGATTTTATCCAAACAGACAAACGGGTCCTCTTCCAAATCTAAGAAAACGTATATTTTCAGCTAACTGGTTATATCTTCCAAACCATTTGGCTATAAGTTATGTTTCATATATCAAAAAATGCGAAATTTTATAAACTACAACATATTGAAAATTAAAAAAAAATCGTTAGCGGCGTTTTCTCAAAAACCGCCAAAATGTGGAGAAAAATACCTTATTTCACCTGTAGCTGTTTACCTATTTACCTAAAAATAAAACTTCGAAGGTATGCCTAAGAGCCCTTCAAAATACCTTTTCAACGATATATAGATCACATCTGTGGCTTCTATCGTTTGCTATGGGGGTTTTAAGTTTGGCGGTTTTTAGCGATTTCCCGCTAAACTAGTGATTTTTCGAAAAAGTCGTTGAACAAACGTTTCTAGATTTTTTAACAGGAACAAGTCCTCATTCAAACATTTAAGCTAAATCAACGATTTGATCCAAACAAACAAACAGACAAACAGACAAACTGACTTTTCATCTCATTTTCGGAAGGCCCCTAAAAATTTCAAAATTAATTATCTTTCGAACCAGTTGTCCGATTTCGATGATCGAGGTGTCATTCAACGCGTATTTTTAATGAGAATTGTAAAAAATTCAAAGAAAATTCAAAAAGGCTCCAACGGCCCCATTAGCTTCAATAATTTAAATTTTGCCCCTCCCACTTACACCTGTTTATCTCACGAACCAGGTGAGTTTCCAAAAGTCTTAGTATGAACATTTGTAAGTTAAGCTAATACCTTTCGATCGGTATATAACTCGACCTGATCGGACAGTCATAGCAAATTTTCCATTCTTCCTGTGTATATATGCTAGTCGCCTTCGCACCCTTCGTGCTGCTTTCGTCACTAGCGCGGACTGCCATCCGCAGTGATTCGACTGTGAATGGCCTGCTTCAGCTTATAGGCAATTTACACTGAGACCGGTAAGCTAAAAGCCGTAGCTTACGGCGAAAGTCGTTAACACTGAGAGTAGGCCGGTAAAAAACCCGATATCCTGACGTCGAAGTGTCAAACTGTGAAATCACTGCGGACGGCAAACCAACTCAACAAGCCAGTTCGTTCGCTCCTCATCCGAGCCAGATGTAAATAGGCCATTTAAGACTCCCAGAAAGGAATCCTTATTGGGGATAGTAAACAACATGCAGCAACGGAAGGTTGAATTGGATATGAAGATGGTGGACATTGAAAATGATAAGTTGGCGTGGGAGAAAGAAAAATATGACAAGGAATCCGAAAAGTTTCAGAAGGAAATATAGGCTAAGATGGGCATAAGAGCAATGGAACTGGATCATGAAAAGGAGATGAAGAAAATGGAAATTGAAAAGGAGAAGGAGATGAAGAAGTTGAAAATTAAAAAAGAGCTGAAAAAGATGGAGATTGAAAAAGAGTTGAAAATGTTTGAAATTCAGCAAAAATATAATAAATAAAATAAAAACAAAATAAATAAAAACACATATGAAGTTATGTTAAAGATTTATTTATTAATTTATATTCAGTGGCCTACAAATCATCCTCCGTTTTTCTTCCGCATCAACTGTCGAGTTTGCTATGAAATTTTCATCATCAGTGACCATTTCATAATTTAAGGGTTCCACGTTGACATCTAAAACATCGCTGCTGCTTCTCTCTGTTATTATGTTGTGCAAAACAGCACATACAATCACCCAGGCTCCTGCTTCTTTTACTCCCTTGTCGTCCTTTATCATGCACCTTAGCTCTTTCAAACACCCAAATCGCTCCTTTAATAATGCGAAGCAATGTTCAATGCGAGTTCTGTAGTTGCTGAACTTTCGGTTAAATGCATTTCTTGCGTTTAATGCCAGGTCGTTTGAGCTTGCTCGAAATTGTGTAATTATTTGCGGTGTGAGTTTGTAAGCACTGTCTCCTGCTATCCACTGCAAATCATCAAAAAATGATTTATGTTGTGTGTAGAGTGGACAGTTTTTATAAATTCTGCTGTCGTGTACACTTCCTGGCCAACCAACAACCATATGCCGAATAATTTTGTTACGGTCACATACAGCCTGAAGTTTCAGGCTGTACTGCTGCTTCCTTGAGTATCCTCCTTGTTTGACTCTGGATCTTGCAGCGGCTTCTTGGCCAGTTTAATCTCAGTGCCATCGACGTAGCCTATGCACTCAGGCAACTCATCGGCACCCTCATCAGCAAGAGCTCTTCGCTCAGCGCAATTTGGCCACCGGATGTATGTCTTGGTCAACGCTAATATGGCTGCAAACACCCTTCGTGTAACTCGTTCAATAGTGCCACCATCACCGACTCCAAAGAAAGCTGCAGTTTTTCCGATCGATGCTCCCTCGCCATTCGATCCAAGCCGAAAGAGGACAATCATGAGTTGCATATGAAGCGGTATTTGACGACAGCTTCGTGGGCCGGTAAAAGCTCGATGATTTTCTATCAGTCCCATGATAATATTGAAGCTCTCCCAGTTTACCCTGATGAGCTTCTTAAATCTATCTTCGTCCAAGTTTGGGAGCACTTGGTTGGTAAACTGGGTACATTTAGGCACAGTATTCCTGATATTTGGAACTTCATATCGGCACAGCTCAGCTAGAGTTTGAACGTTGCTAGTTCCTCGACAACTTCATCCTGCCTCTTTCTCTTAAGCTCTGCAAAATTCAATAAGGGATCTTACATGTCCATAAAAAACAAATTAATATGACTCACCATTGGAAAGCTGCGAATATTCAATAAAAACATAATCGAAAAGCAAACTTTCGTTTAAAACGCGTATAAGTATCCTTTTCTGGCTTTCTTTCGGCATTTTGTATACTTTTTAGTTGTCAATCAGCTGTTCGCCCAGGCTGTCAGCTTTTCACGAAATCTAAAAATAATCAGTGTGCAAAAAGGATCGTTCCGTCAACTGATTTAGACTTGGTTAAAAATAATCTAAACCAAATCTAAAAAGCTTACCGGAATCCCACTATTGTTTGTAAATAAAGGCGAAAAAATAAAAAAATTACAATATGTATCCAAAAGTAATTGCCGCAGTTACAATTATGTTTATGCGAGTGAACCAAGGCATAAACCACGCATTGGCGGCTTGCGAGGGATTCAAGGTGATGATTAATTCGTTGAATCATGCATTAGAGCAGACGTCGAGATCAACTTGGGCGCACGTAAGTAAAAAAGTGCGGCGTACTCTGGGAGAGAGACGTGCCCAAAATGTGCACTTCCAGAAATGGCCAAGAAGGACACCAACTTTAGGAATTGCATCCCATTTGCTATGGGTTCTGCCTCGGAATATTTTGCGATTGACTGGATGTTTGGAGTGTCAACGCCAAGGGTTGGCGTGATAGTGAGCAATTGGTAACTATAAAATAAGGTATTTAACATTGAGCATTAAACAAAATGCACTTTAATTACAGATGGCTTCCACATTAAAAATTCAGCCGAAGGCGTCCGAAACGACGGACTAGAACAATTACAAGGGCTGGAACTCAACAATGCTTCTTGGCCTTGTGGATTATAAGTATGTCATCTATATATATGTAGTATGTGAGCCGTGGGTATACTTTTCCAAATCCAAAAAACACATGCACGTAGATTAAGTACATAAAGTTTATTTAATATGATAAAAAAAAATTAATATACATACAAAGTAAAAAAAAAATTGGCACTCCGCACTTTGCGCAAAAAGCTTCAGCTTCTTTGCACCTAAAAAATAACTTTTTGCGCAGTGCCGAATGCCAAGTTTTTTTTTTACTTTGTATGTATATTAATTTTTTTTTGGCATATATAATAAACGAGCGGGGGTTGGCGAGCGAAGCGAGCAGGGGGCGGAGCCCCCTAGTATATAATAAATTAACATATATAAAAAATTTAATATATTTCGTCACAAAATTGGATATCAGAAATTTTGTGGCATGGAAATGTTTTCGTCACTAGACTTTTACCGCGTAAAGAGGTTTTTTTGGGGGATATCAGAAATTTTTGCAATCGCCTCTGCTTTTGACAAAACTACTTTGTCAAAAGGTATTTATAAATGATAGCCCGAATTCTTATTTAACGAAAATGAACTGTCTGGCAACATTGGGTACACATGCAATGCACAAGTATAAAGATAAATTTTCTGTTTGCAATATTAAGCAATTAATTAATTATATAGTAAAGAAGAATAAATAAAATAAATTTACAAAGAGACTCTAATGCTTAACTCATTTGAATAAATTAAAGTCGCGTTGTCACATAAAACTTTGAAGGTATGCCTAAAAGCCCTTCGAAGCACCTTTCCAACAACATATAGAACATATCTGTAGCTTCTTATCGTTTGGATGCTATGGGGGTTTCAATTTTAGCGGTTTTTAGCGATTTCCCGCTAAACTAGCGATTTTTCAGAAAAAGTCGTAGAACAAACGTTTCTAGATTTTTGAACAGGAACAAGTCCTCATTTCAAACATTTTAGCTAAATCAACGACTTGATACCAAACAAACAAACAGCCAAACAGACAGACATACTGACTTTTCATCTCGTTTTGAGAAGGGCACCAGAAATTAATTATCTTCTGAACCAGTGATCGGATTTTGATGATCGAGGTGTCATTCGACGCGTATTTTTGATTATAATAGTAAAAAATTAAAAAAGGCTCCAACGGCCCCATTTGCTCCAATCATTTAAATTTTCCCCTCGCACTTACACCTGTTTTTTTCACGAACCAGGTGAGTTTTCAAAAGTCTTAGAATGCACATTTGTAAGTTAAATTGATACCTTTCGATCGGTATATAACTCGACCTGATCGGACAGTCATAGCAAATTTTCCATTCTTCCTGTGTATATATGCTAGTCGCCTTCGCACCCTTCGTGCTGCTTTCGTCACTAGTGTAGTATGTTGTATGCCAAATGAGCATATGCCCACAGTATTGTAGAGTATACAATATAACAAGTGGTCATATGCCCAACTTAAAGTAAGAGTAATAACTCATAACATAACGACACTTTGTTGCTATGTTTATACAATCATAAATACACATGAGTGCAGTAATAGGATCCGTCACTTATGCGGACTGGCCGCAGCGTGAGATCGCTACTGCCGTCCGCAGTGATAAGCAGCTTATCGCTCCCTTATGGCACTATGCCCTTCCTGTCTGGGGCTCCCTATCCAGTCAATCACAAATAGCAGAACAATCAGTAACGCACCATGCCATACAACAAATTCCACAATCCACAATGAACTTAAATCTTATAATTCTCCTAAATAGAAAATGTTAGGAGCAATTATGATTATAATTAAACATTATAACGTTTAAACTGAATATGATTTGTTAATTTATTTATTCGGGTGAGATGGATAAGTGGTAGGTTGGGTGAAGTTTGGAGTAGGGAGTCGGCATAAATATCGAAAGCCGACTATAGGTAGGGAGGGCATCGTAGTGGTGGATAACAACATCTGTCCACCAAATCCTTGCCAGCAGATTGTCCGTGTAGGTGTTGAGAAACCAGTCCGAGTGTTTAATTCCGAAAGTAAAAATATAAAGATTTTGTTACCCGACTCGCCAGGTATCAAGGTCGTACTCATCCCTGAGTAGTGCCGATTGCTAGCCGGCAAATCGATATCTGGTTGCGATAGTAAAGTCGAATCATAACAAAACATTTAACAAAAAAAATGTTCCGAAAACTCAATTAGTTTTGGTGATTGGTTCTTCGAGGAAATTGAAGCGGAAGACTTGGACGATATTTGGTTTCAACAAGACGGCGCTACGTGCCACACAGCGCACTCCACAATCGATCTTCTGAGCCCTATCTTCGAAAATCGAATAATCAGCAAATATGGAGATGTGAATGGGCTACTGCCAAGTCAGCCGTGGTGGTCATTTGACCGTCATTGTTTTTCATAAATAAATGACATGAACCAACCTTTCCAATAAATGTTCAACCTTTGAAAAATATCGAGCCGTTTTTTTTTTTATAGCAAAATTAAATTCCAATTTTTAAATGGACCACCCGTTACAAGCTGCGGGTAAGCCGGCCAACGGCCTTGCGTCTTTCTTCTTTTCTTGGCTTTACCTATGGGGCAGTAACCAGTCTCTTCCGACCGTGCGGTAATAATATCACTGTGATAGTTTTTTTCAAAAAAAAAAAAGACATGACCATACTCAACGGTTTCCCCCTATTTCGGGTCCTACGAATCGAACTGCATCATTAGTTTTTTGAGTTACAATGATGGTTTCATACAAAATTTGTTCGTGAAGTTTTTGACCAAGTTTGCTATTTTTAAGGAAATAGGACATTCTTCATCGTTCTGTAACTTGTAAGGTGTTGGTTTTTTTTGCAAAATTTGTTCGAAAAAGTTGCTTGAAATAGTTTACGCTACAAGTTTTGGGAACATACCAAGCCTCTAAATGGTTGTTTTGGTGGTGTTTGGGTCAATATGTCAACAAAATCAAATCTTTACCATTTGTTTTTTAAGATTTTTCGTTCATGTTGTCCTGAATTGGATTTTCCTATCTGATACATATACCAAAATGAAGATCCGGTTTTTCCAAGTAGCTTTACCAAAAAAATTATGGCGAAAAAATGCACCACAAAAAAAAATACAGGTACCAAAAAAAAATTTTATTTTTTTTATATTCACAATATTATTAAATCAACACTATTTGATACTACACATATAATGAGCTTATCTAATATACGAAATAAATGTGTTTTATGTTATTTAGTATTATTTTACCACTTTATCTATTTTTAATAATAAATATAAAAGATTATGGATACCGAAAGCGACAGGGCCAGATATTAGACTATTTCGAGCTGTATGGCGACAATACTTTTGCGTAATGCAATAATATTCGTGCCTGAATGAAGCATATGTATTGCAAATAAAGTTCAGAGCTTGGCGTTCATTCATTGACTTTTTAAAGAAAGGAAGCGAAATGAAATTTATTTTGAATAGTGTCCAGTACATGCAGCACCTATAAAAGATATTTGCCTACTTTTATTGCATTGCTAACTGGTTTACTGTCGGGATATACCAAGAAATATGCTTAAATTGCCATTAGAATAACCGACTCCGATTGGAATTGTAAGATGCTTCATCAAAATTTTAATTTCAAATGTTATCAACGTATTCTGTATTGGCAGTCATTAATAACTATTTTGGAGTGCATTGATCTGAAGATTGGCAGAATTTTACTATTGACAATATATAATAACAGCTTTTGAAGACAAAGCTTTTGAAGATTCATTGCTTTCGGACTTTTGTTTGAATTTAATGAACGAAAGCTATGAGTAATAAGAATAATTTTATGCTTAAATACGTTAATCATATTTATATTACATGTTAGATAAGCTCATTATATGTGTATATGTATATCAAATAGTGTTGATTTAACAATATTGTGAATATAAATTTTTTTTGGATACCTGTATATTTTTTAATGGTGAATTTTTTCGCCATAATTTTTTTGGTAAAGCTACTTGGAAAAATCGGATCTTCATTTTGGTATATGTATCAGATAGGAAAATTCGATTACAGGACAACATGAACGAAAAATCGTAAAAAACAAATGGTAAAGATTTGATTTTGTTGACATATTGACCCAAACACCACCAAAACAACCATCTAGAGGCTTGGTATGTTCCCAAAACTTGTAGCGTAAACTATTTCAAGCAACTTTGTCGAAGAAATTTTGCAAAAAAACCAACACCTTACAAGTTACAGACCGAAGAAGAATGTCCTATTTCCTTAAAAATAGCAAACTTGGTCAAAAACTTCACGAAAACTAATGATGCAGTTCGATTCGTAGGAACCGAAATAGGGGCAAACCGTTGAGTTTGGTCATGTCTTTTTTTTTTGACTTGCACAGTGTATTTAATGTAAATTTTCAAGAATGGAAACCCAATAAAAGCATGGGTAAATCTTTGTAACGATAGTGGCACGTGTTTTATTCCTCCCTTTTTCTGGTGAAGCATTTCTTTCCTATTTGATCAAAATTTCAGGAAATCTGATGCGGGCCCTAGGAGACGGGCGCATGGTCGAACTGACCGGCCGGACCGGATGATCCGGAGGAAATTTGGGAATAGAATTTCGGTCCGTTCCGTTTTCTATTCTTGAACCCTCACCGGGGCCCAGGCCTGGGAACACCTGGATCCGGTCTGTGGTCGGAATTTCGGTCTGTTCCGTTTTTTGTCCGCGGATCTGACCAGGCGGCCGGGTCTGGGCGACGTTGGGGCATCCTGGTCGGATTCGTTTTTCATTCCTGGGTGCATCACCTAGCGCCGCCGGAAAAGGCCGGCCGGCCATTTTTTTTCTTATTGGAAAGCATGCCACTCTACGTTACAAAGTTCAGGGTATTATAGGGCCATTATATTACCCTATTTTATATTGTGTAACAAGTTAATACGAAAATTCCCGAGCCCGTCAGAAAAGTCAACCACGGGATTCGCACAAGCACAGAATTTTCCACCTCAGTCTCAGAATTGTATGGCCCCTGTATTCATGACTAATAACAAAATACCCTGTAGAGCATTAAAAATTTCTATTTTTCCACGCGGCATTTTTTTAACGATCGGCAAAAATTTTCTTTTTCCTTGCCCGTAATATTTTTCACCTCCATCACGCGCCCCGGGCGGACGCCTGACATTGGGCAATACCCTGTAATTACGGCAAGCTATTTTTTGTACCTATTTTTTTGTCCGTTTTGTTGACCGCGATATTTGTTGCGATCTACATGAGCATACTCAAAAGCGAAAGGTCGAATTCTTGGAAGAGGCGACAGAGTCGTTCTTCAGCGAGAATTTGGACGAGGGACAGGAGGAACAACATATTTGCCGCCAGGAGAAATATCCGAAACAACTGAGAAAACTCGACCAAGGCGTTCCGCCATTTTTTTAAAAAAAAAAAAAAGATTTTGGGTTTTTGCCAAAAAAAAAAAAATCGGGAATTCCGCCCAATGTGCACTGGACGCTTATAATTCGCAATGGTTGTAACAACTTGTTTGAGAAAAAGTATTGCCTACTTTTAAGCTGGTTTTTGACAGGCTTGACGCTTATAATTCGCAAATGGTTCTAGCCCCGAGTTGGTGTACTTGGTTTCATTATTTTCATGAAATTCTAATTTGGAATTTCTGTGTGTATTTCTTTAATATATTTGTGAATCTAAGTTCCCAGTGGCGCAAATTCGCATTCGAGAATCGATTACGACTACTGGCTGGTATACCATGCTTGTAGGATTGTAATGCAGATTCTATGCCCACCCCAAAATGAAAGATTGAATTTTTTCAAAACAAAAACAATATTTTATATTATATATAGATATCTATATTAGAGTGCATCGATTTTTTTCACATAAAATGGTAACCCATTTTTGTAATCTATGGTGAATTCTAAGATATATAAAAACATATTTTATTAAAATTGTATTAAAATTGAATTAAAATATGTTTTACATTTTCTGCAAATAAAAAACACAGGTTCCCAGTGGCGGAAATTCGCCTACGAAAATCGATTACAACCACCATACTTCGTGGAATGTATTTATTTGAGTTCATACCAAAACTTTCATTACGTTTACATTAGGTTGGCCGCTGTTAAGCTGGACCAGCTTCAAACTCGCATACTTGTAATCGAGCAAGTATGCGATTATAATTGAGTGAGCACTTTCGTGTTGCATTACCGTCCTGTATACTGTTGCATATGAAATTGTAATGCAGATGCATTACCGTCCTGTATACTGTTGCGTATAGGATTGTAATGCAGATGCATTACTGGCTGGTATACTGTTGCGTATAGGATTGTAATGCATATTGTAAACCCAACCCAAAATGAAAAATTTTAATTTTTCGAAAAAAAAAACAATATTTTTTATTAAATTTAAGAATGAAATTGAAAATTGAACAAAATTGAAAATAAAAAAAAAATTAACAATGTAACAAAAAATAAGAAAAAAATGAATAAAATTGAAAAAAAAATTAAAAATGTAACAAAAAATAAGAAAAAAAATGAATAAAATGGAAAATAAAAATTAAAATGTAACAAAAAATAAAAAAATTTAAAACTATTCTATACATAATTAAAAACTAAACTTTACTTATATATACACTACATCTAAATTTGCAATGTCTGCTTGATTTTCCTTGTTGTCATTGTCCTTGTCCTTGTCCTTGTCCTCATCTTTTCTTTTTAGCTCCTTCGCCTTGCTGTCAAACTTTCTTTTGGCGATGCGGCCTTTGTTAGCCTTAAAAGCCGCTCTTATAAGCTGAATGTAGACGCGGCTACTCATCCCCTCTTCTTTGACAGCATCTATATTGAAAAAAAAAATAATAAATTAATTCAGTCTTTCTCAACTTTAATATAAAACGCTTAGTAGTACTTACTTAACAAAGCATTATTCAGATTGGAGTATTGCTTGAATGGCATCTTCCCCAGAATGCCATCATAATTGAACTGCATACTGATATCTGGTCCTGAGATGCCATCCAAGTTCTTCGATAAGTCTCCATAATTATTTAAACTACAATTTTGTGCTGGAAAAAAACAATTAAAAATTTAATTTATTTGAAATAAAAAGCTTGCGCTCCAAGTTTGTCAGGATCGGTCCATAAACACCCAAGATATAAATGTTCGAAAAAATCTATTTTTCAACTCAAAAGCGCGGTCAGGAATTAATTTAAGAGCTATGGTTTATGTGGTGAAAACATCTTAGATTTGAGCATAGATTATGAAAATGGGTTACCATTTTTTCGGGCCCATACAAATCGATGCGCTCTAATCTATATATATAAAACTCTTTTTCCTGACTGACTTTTTGACTGACTGACTCACTGACTGACTGACTCACTGACTGACTGAGAATCAACGTGCAGCCCAAACGATAAAAGATAGGTGAGATAATTTCATCATGCAATAAGACGGCGTTTTGCGAAATTCAACCGCAAGTGGGTCAAAATCAAAATCAAAGGTCACAGAATTGCTTAGCATGAACAATTTTTTTCTTTCTTAAGATATCTCAACCAAACTCACAGATTGTATGGTTGGGACTGTCCTTTACATTCTGACCAAATTTAGTCAAAGTCGGATGACTTTATCATATAGCTGCCATAGGAACAATCGGATGCAAATTAACCTTTAGTATGAAAAACTTTTTTGTTTCTTAAGATATCTCAACCAAACTCATAGATTGGATTGTATGTTTGGGACTGTTTCTTACATTCTGACCAAATTTGGTCAAAGTCGGGTTACTATATTATATAGCTGCCATAGGAACAATCGGATGGAAATAACCTTTAGTATGAAAAACTTTTTTGTTTCTTAAGATATCCCAACCAAACTCAATGATTGTATGTTTGGAACTGTGTCCTACATTCTGACCAACTTTGGTCCAATTTAGATGACTATATCATATAGCTGCCATAGGAACAATCGGATGCAAAATAACCTTTTGAATCAAAAACTCTGTTGTTGCAAGAGATATTCTTAGAAAAGTCACACATTAACTCTTCTTGCTAAATTTTGAATTGTTCCTCAAATTTAGCTTTTTTTCGCCAAATTTAGCTTTTTCTCGCTAAATCTGGATTTTTCCCGCCAAATCACTAAATCTGACTTTTAGTCAAAGTTCAATTGCAAGGAGGAAACATTAAAACCGCGGACAGCGGAAGTTTAATATTTCCGTTTTTTTACAAAAAATGCTATATTATATAAATTTGTTAAAGCGGACTACTAAGGACCTTCTTTTCAATTTTGCGAGCGAAGCGAGCAGGGGTTGGCGAGCGAAGCGAGCAGGGGGCGGAGCCCCCTAGTATTATATAAATTTGTTGAAGCGGACTACTAAGGACCTTTTTTTCAATTTTGCGAGCGAAGCGAGAAGGGGATGGACCCCCTTATATTGTATTAATTTTTTAAACCGGACAACTAGAGAAGTTCTTTTCATTTTTTGCGAGCGAAGCGAGCTGCGGGTTGGCGAGTGAAGCGAGCAGTTTAAGTTTGTTAAGCTGGACAACAAAAGACCTTCTTTTCAATTTTGGCGGAGCCCCCTAGTATTATATAAATTTGTTGAAGCGGACTACTAAGGACCTTTTTTTCAATTTTGCGAGCGAAGCGAGAAGGGGATGGACCCCCTTATATTGTATTAATTTTTTAAACCGGACAACTAGAGAAGTTCTTTTCATTTTTTGCGAGCGAAGCGAGCTGCGGGTTGGCGAGTGAAGCGAGCAGTTTAAGTTTGTTAAGCTGGACAACAAAAGACCTTCTTTTCAATTTTGCGAGCGAAGCGAGCAGGGGGCGGAGCCCCCTAGTATTATATAAATTTGTTAAACCGGACAAATAAAGACCTTCTAATATTACATTAATTTGTTAAACCGGACAACTAAAGAAGTTATTTTCAATTTTGCGAGCAAGGCGAGCAGGGGGCGGAGCCCCCTAGTACATTATAAAAATGTTAATTAAAAGCTTTAAAAGCGCCACCAAAGCTTTTTGAGAGCTTTTAAAAGTGAGCTAGCGATCAGCTGATTTCCGAATAGAAATTTGCGCCAAAATATTTAGTTGCTTTGTGTTGTGCCACACGCGTTAAATTGGTCCAGATAATTCAACTAAATTATTTTATCTGTAGTTCTAGGGATTTAGTGTTGTGTAATGTCCAATTTATGTGTATTTTTTTTTTAGAAAACTAACATGCGTTCTCCGTGCTTCGTGGAATATAACTAATAAGCTGTTCTATGCTGAAAGCAACTAATTGGTCCAGATTGTACTTGTGAGTGTTGTCTTTAGCCACAAACCAAAAACTCATCCCCGTTCGTCCCCCTTTTCTCTCATTTTTTTTGCTAGAAAATCTGATTTTTTTGTAGTCAGATAGGGAGGGGGGTTAAAACATGGTCAAATTAAAAAACTAAAAAAATTGTATATTCTACTTTTGCCTGATTAGCATGTCAAAGATTTTCATGGTAACGTCAGATATATGGTCAGTTCTACGTCTGTTATAGTTAAATATACCTCGCAATATTATTGAAAGCAACTTGCAACTTGGGTTGGCTGGCGGAGCTGCAGTCACTAAAGACTTCGATTCCATAAAAAAGTACCGGTGTCAGGTACATTTTAGCAATTGTTTGTTTAATTTTAAGTGGTAAGAAGTCTTTAGTTAAATATAAGTTTCTGAGCATTCCATACATTTTCCCTACTGATTTATTTATGTGATCATCCCATGTTAATGTTTGATTAAAAACAAATCCTAAGTTGCTTGCACTTTTTACATACTCAATCGGAATGTTTTCAATAGACAATCTTTATAGAGTATCTGTATTAAGACCTCTTTTACCTATTACTATACATTTTGATTTCATTCGATTTAATCCTAGTCCGTTTTTTTTTGCCCACTGACTTACAATTTCTAATTCACTGTTACAAACACGAATACACTCATTAATTCTACAAATAGGTCGACTAACATACATTTGAACGTCGTCAGCATACATGTGAACTTCACTATTAGACAAAATACTAGGCAAATCATTTACATACACAGAGAATAGTAGTGGCCCTAAGACGGATCCTTGAGGGACACCACGTTTCATACAAAGAAAAGACGAGTATACATCATTAATGGACACAGACTGCTTACGATTACTCAGATACGAGGAAATCAGACTTGTTGCTGAACGCGAAAAATTACATTGACGACATAGCTTAATACAAAGAATTTCGTGGTTAACCGTGTCAAAAGCTTTACTATAATCTAAAAGGGTCAAAAACGTTATATTGCCATTGTCCAATTTTTCCCTGATGCCTTCAACTATATCTATTATTGCTGTTGTACAACTTCTGCCAACACGAAATCCTGACTGTTTATCAGTCAAAAGTTTGTTACTTGCCAAGTAACTAGTCATCTGACCAGCCATTAGCTTTTCAAGAACCTTTGATAAGAAAGGTAGAATTGAGATTGGCCACTTTCCAAGAATCAGGGAAAACCGATTTTGTCAAGGCTGTATTATATATATAATATATGTTACAAATGACAATATTCTTGGCAATAACAACTTTATAAATTTTGGATTTACATCATCAATTCCAGTGGCATTCGACTTAATTTGTAGCATTGACTCGAGGACGTCTGACTCAGTTACACATGAAAAACTAAAACTATTATCACAGGTATTATTATCACAGAAGCAGTTTGTATTATCACAATTACTACAGGTATTTTGGGATACGCACTCAATATAGTCAGCTCTGGTTATTACAGGTACATTGCAGTCTAAGAATTTTGCATTCAGTTCATTTGGATCAGCATCACAGATTCGGGCAGTATTAGGTTTGCCAATACCCAGCTGTTTAATGCACGCCCATTTCTGCTGGTTTGATGTTGCAATATTAAATTGGTTAAAATAAAAACTACGTTTCTTGGAGTTAATTAATTTAATCACTTTCATCCTAAGTGACTTAAGGGGCATTTACACTAGTTAACAAGCTGGTCAATTTCATCTCAGTAGGCTGAAAATTTTGATGGCAACTTAATCAACTCTAGTGTAAACGGTGGTCAACTCTAAGCAAAAGTGTGTTGACTTGGTAAAAAGCACAGCCTACTGAGATGAAATTGACAAGCTTGTCAACTAGTGTAAAGGCACCATTATATTGTTCAGCATGCTGGCCAGTTTTGTATCGCTTCCATTTTTTAAATGCAGTATCACGTTTGTGAATAAGCACTTTAATTTATGAACTGAACCAGGGATTTACACGAGGCTTGAACATTTTTGATACGAGTGGAATTGTACGATTATATAGGTACGATATTGTTGTGTATGTAATAAGCGGCGTTGACAACCCGTCGTCAACAGCTGATATTACATCACTGCACTTAGGGATTTGCCAGTTAGTCTACGACGGTCACATTGGGGGAAAACTTAGAAAAACCCCAATTTGGTCAGGAACCAACTAGAGTACTGAAAAATAAATTTAAATTTGACATTAGCTTTACATTTTGTTCTTTTTTTTTTGTTTTTTTTTTATTTATTTCTTTCTTTAGGTTTTTTGTTTAAATTAATGTAGTTAAGTTAAACTAAGTTCTCTGAATAACATTTCTCTCACTCTCTTCATCTATCCCTAGTATTTTATATTCTAAAAAGAAAATTAATTAATTTAATATTTAACAATTTATTTATTTATATATTTATGTGGTGCCCAGATGGTTTTCCAGTGCGATTTTAAATTTTAAAGCGCTACTGATTGCCTTGATGGCATGGGGGAGTTGGTTCCAAATGCGAACAGCATATACAAAGAACTGCTTCATTGTGCAGGAGTACTTGTATTTAAAACTCACAATATTTTTGGTTCTTCTTGATGAGCTAAACTTTATTCTTTCAAATAGGTAGGACGGCTTTTGCGTGTATACAATTTTTTTTAAGAAGGATTAAGACCCTATAATTTGTCCAGGATTTGAGAGACATGTCAAAGATTTTCATGGTAACGTCAGATATATGGTCAGTTCTACGTCTGTTATAGTTAAATATACCTCGCAATATTATTGAAAGCAACTTGCAACTTGGGTTGGCTGGCGGAGCTGCAGTCACTAAAGACTTCGATTCCATAAAAAAGTACCGGTGTCAGGTACATTTTAGCAATTGTTTGTTTAATTTTAAGTGGTAAGAAGTCTTTAGTTAAATATAAGTTTCTGAGCATTCCATACATTTTCCCTACTGATTTATTTATGTGATCATCCCATGTTAATGTTTGATTAAAAACAAATCCTAAGTTGCTTGCACTTTTTACATACTCAATCGGAATGTTTTCAATAGACAATCTTTATAGAGTATCTGTATTAAGACCTCTTTTACCTATTACTATACATTTTGATTTCATTCGATTTAATCCTAGTCCGTTTTTTTTTGCCCACTGACTTACAATTTCTAATTCACTGTTACAAACACGAATACATAACATACATTTGAACGTCGTCAGCATACTTGTGAACTTCACTATTAGACAAAATACTAGGCAAATCATTTACATACACAGAGAATAGTAGTGGCCCTAAGACGGATCCTTGAGGGACACCACGTTTCATACAAAGAAAAGACGAGTATACATCATTAATGGACACAGACTGCTTACGATTACTCAGATACTAGGAAATCAGACTTGTTGCTGAACGCGAAAAATTACATTGACGACATAGCTTAATACAAAGAATTTCGTGGTTAACCGTGTCAAAAGCTTTACTATAATCTAAAAGGGTCAAAAACGTTATATTGCCATTGTCCAATTTTTCCCTGATGCCTTCAACTATATCTATTATTGCTGTTGTACAACTTCTGCCAACACGAAATCCTGACTGTTTATCAGTCAAAAGTTTGTTACTTGCCAAGTAACTAGTCATCTGACCAGCCATTAGCTTTTCAAGAACCTTTGATAAGAAAGGTAGAATTGAGATTGGCCACTTTCCAAGAATCAGGGAAAACCGATTTTGTCAAGGCTGTATTATATATATAATATATGTTACAAATGACAATATTCTTGGCAATAACAACTTTATAAATTTTGGATTTACATCATCAATTCCAGTGGCATTCGACTTAATTTGTAGCATTGACTCGAGGACGTCTGACTCAGTTACACATGAAAAACTAAAACTATTATCACAGGTATTATTATCACAGAAGCAGTTTGTATTATCACAATTACTACAGGTATTTTGGGATACGCACTCAATATAGTCAGCTCTGGTTATTACAGGTACATTGCAGTCTAAGAATTTTGCATTCAGTTCATTTGGATCAGCATCACAGATTCGGGCAGTATTAGGTTTGCCAATACCCAGCTGTTTAATGCACGCCCATTTCTGCTGGTTTGATGTTGCAATATTAAATTGGTTAAAATAAAAACTACGTTTCTTGGAGTTAATTAATTTAATCACTTTCATCCTAAGTGACTTAAGGGGCATTTACACTAGTTAACAAGCTGGTCAATTTCATCTCAGTAGGCTGAAAATTTTGATGGCAACTTAATCAACTCTAGTGTAAACGGTGGTCAACTCTAAGCAAAAGTGTGTTGACTTGGTAAAAAGCACAGCCTACTGAGATGAAATTGACAAGCTTGTCAACTAGTGTAAAGGCACCATTATATTGTTCAGCATGCTGGCCAGTTTTGTATCGCTTCCATTTTTTAAATGCAGTATCACGTTTGTGAATAAGCACTTTAATTTATGAACTGAACCAGGGATTTACACGAGGCTTGAACATTTTTGATACGAGTGGAATTGTACGATTATATAGGTACGATATTGTTGTGTATGTAATAAGCGGCGTTGACAACCCGTCGTCAACAGCTGATATTACATCACTGCACTTAGGGATTTGCCAGTTAGTCTACGACGGTCACATTGGGGGGAAAACTTAGAAAAACCCCAATTTGGTCAGGAACCAACTAGAGTACTGAAAAATAAATTTAGCAAACTTTAAAAATAAAAGGTTGGACTTTAAACATACGTTAAATAATTAAATTTGGAACCAGTAAGAACTGGGAAACGAACAATGAGATGGACCAAGAATCAGGGCCATTGGTACATAATCCGGGGCATCACAGTTGACCAGAAGGGGAACACGTGAAGCGCAGGATCGGATTTTTAGCATTGAAAAATACTGTTTTAGTGCAAGCATTCTCAGTGCGAGTGGGATGACAACTTCGTCAACAGGTGGTAATCATTGGTAGCAGAGTGTGGGTGCAATGTTTTATTACGGTCAGAAGAGCAATTGACCAGGCAAAACAAATACAGAATTGATATCAACAGAATATTTAAATTTAGAAGTTCACTTTCCGAAAAAGAAAAAATAAAAGCGATTTTCAAAAAGACCCGAAATCTGCGAACAACAATATAGTATTGCAAACAATTACTATATTGCTATTCAACAGAATATAAAATTAAGTATTTCACTTTTTAACAAAATAAGCACAAAAAACACAAAAACAAAGCTGTTTCACCTCTGGGCTTCAGATTTGAAGTGAACAATTTCAATGAAAAAATTGCTAAGGTAGTAAAAAAGGTGACAGATAAATCAGGGTGAACTAGGCTAGCCAAAAATTTTGTAAAGAACCATGCTAAGGTAAATTGATTAGGGAAAAAACAAGGAATCACACAGCAAAGATAAGGCGTTTAACACCCAATATTACTGCGAATAGCCCTAGACCAGAGGAAAAATGAAGAAATTATAGCTGTCATAGGAACAATCGGATGCAAAACAACCTTTAGAATATAAAAACTTTTTTGTTTCTTAAGATATCTCAACCAAACTCACAGATTGTATGTTTGGGACTGTCCTTTACATTCTGATCAAATTTTGTCAAAGTCGGATTACTATATCGTATAGCTGCCATCGGATGCAAAATAACCTTTAGTATGAAACACTTTTTTGTTTCTTAATATATCTCAACCAAACTCACAGATTGTATGTTTGATACTGTCTTCTACATTCTGACCAAATTTGGTCAAAACGAGTGCCAGCATAGTGTGACACACACACATACTTATATGTACATACTTTAGTACATACATACGTACATTTGCATAATAAGTGCACAATAAGTGAAGTGACTTTTAACAAGTATTGCACTGCGTTTCGGCACTGAAAATAATGAAGTTTGTGAAACATTGAAGCAAAATTATAAATAAATTAAAAAGTTGAAACTTTAATTAAAATAAACATACATTTCGGTATACCTTTAATATACATTCTTTGATTTTCCCTCGTTTCGTTAATATCATTGCTGATACATACATACAAACATACATTAAACAGTGTATAGCTTCTTGCCCTTTGGTTATTACTTGTTGCAAGCAATGAGTCTAGCTTTTTACCACTGTACCAATGCTCTAATGGAGCCGCAACCTGGTGAAATCTTTCTCCATGCTCATCTGACTCTGTTGGAACTTGCTGTCCAAAATGGTCCTTATGGTGGTGTAAAAAATGAACCTTTAAGGACATGTTGACCCCTATATCTTCAAAAGATGTCAGCATATTGTCAACATAAGTCTGCCAATTTTCTGACCGATGCACACACATCCCATGCAACCTTTTCTTTTGCCTTCAATAGCTTTCCAAATTCATCATTCTTCATTAGTTTTCTGGTCCGTTGAGAACACCTGAAATTAACATTATGCTTAATTAATACATTTTATGGCCAGAACTCAATAAACGAAATACCTTCCTTTATCTTCGCCACGCTTAATCTTGGAAATAGTTTGATCAAACATTTGAAAGCTTCTTCATCGCGATTAATGGCTTTGATAAAGTTTTTAACTATTCCCAACTTTATATTTATTTTGTACTCGAACGAAGCATCCAATCTCTCTTTTGGTACTGGTTCCCTCGGTATCTGGTATCCCAATGGCAAATAAAGCACATATTCTTTGTGTAGCCCGTCTGTAACCCAGAAAGCAAGGCAACGACTCTTAAATCGGCACATATTTTCCATTGGTGCTTCATGTACTGTACACTATCCAGAATTGCCTTCATGGAATCGTACGTTTCCTTTGTGTTGGAGCTTATGGCGATTGGAACTGGATTTTTTGTATTGTCGATATCCCCCAAAAAAACCTCTTTACGCGGTTAAAGTCTAGTGACGAAAACATTTCCATTCCCCAAAATTTCTGATATTCAATTTTGTGACGAAATATATTTAATTTTGTATATATGATAATTTATTATATACTAGGGGGCTCCGCTCACTGCTCGCTTCGCTCGCCAACCCCCGCTCGTTTAATATATATGCCAAAAAAAAAATTAATATACATAGAAAGTAAAAAGAAAATTGACATTCGGCACTTTGCGCAAAAAGCTCCAGCTTCTTTGCACCTAAAAAAATAACTTTTTGCGCGGTGCCGAATGCCAATTTTTTTTTTTTTTTTTTTTTTTTGCTTTTTATGTATATTTATGATGCAACCTCAGGGGTGAGAAGTTTTGGAAAATTGTGCCGAATCAGCGGCAAAAATTATGCACACAAAATGTTTGTTTATTTTTTTATTTTAATGCACTTTATTTTAAACTAAATTGAAGTTAACTTATAAAAAAAACTTAAAAATAGCTTTAACCCTCTACTGCATGAACATAGATCCAATAAGGAAAATACATAATTTTATGCATATATGTGTTTATTAGGCATATTATAATATATATTTGGACAAATTTTTTTTTTTGGGTATATAGTTTAGGAAAAAATAAATGAAGAACCATACATTTTTTCGCCGATTTTTGCAAGAATTAGTATATATAATGCCTACCTTACAGTCAAATTATATTTTTGTATGAAAGAAAACTTTATTTTCTTTTGGAAAAAATTATTCTTCAACAAAAGAAATGTTTTTTTTGGAAGATATAAATTTAATTCGAAATTCAGCAAAATTCACTTTCAAATTCACGCGAGACGCTTGAACAAAACTCATAGAAACGCGAAGTGAAGCAACTCAAAATTTTTTTTCATTTTTAATTCCAATAGAAAATAGTGCAAAGAGAATGACCAATAACAATCGACTTCGCTTAAGTACCGTTTTAACTAAAAGAAATTTCATTAAAAATTGAAAGCCATATATGGCTCTGTATGCGGTAGAGGGTTAAATACTATTATATTTCTCCTGGCCACAGCATTCGCTTGAAGGGTTAATCTGTAATTTAGAATAAATTAATTGTTTGTTGGAAGAGCATTAATTGATTGATTCTTACCAATTGTTGGGCGATTTGCCAATCTTCTTACTTTCTATTTTGAAGTCGATTCTAAGAAAATACAATAATTAAAACAAATTTGGGGTCTAATTAAATATATTTTTCATTTACTTACGTGTGATGCTCTCCGGGACTTGTTTGCAACAGCTATGTTCCTCATCATCGGGCAATTTGAGCAGGCGATCAATAACATCTACATCTTTAATGAAAATAAACATTTATTCATATATTTATAGTTAAAACTTACCTTATTTTGACACTTTCTGCACAACGACGAAATACACAAACGAAGGGCTGCAATGTCTTCGATAGCCGATAATAACATTGCCAGCCCTTTGTATTTATCGATGACCGCCACGATAATAATATTTAATAATAAAGCAAAATTTTAACATATTCTAGAAATGCTTTATTAATAAAACAAGTTTTTTAATATATTACATTTATTATGAATTCTTATAACAGAATTACAGAAAAGTATGGTTAAAACTCATGACAAGTGTTTTCGATATTTATTGCCAGTCGTTGGCAACGTTAAGTTAGCTGCAGGGACTTTTTTTCTTGCGGCAAAATGTACCCCGGAAAAAACGATAGACATTTTCTATACGCTTTCAGGGGTCTCGCCCTGAAACCTTAGTAGACTTTGGGCTATAGCTTTACCCCTGAAGTTTTACGGCTGAAGGCTGTGTGTAATTTGTTCAGCACATGCCTTCAGGTTCTACTGGGCTGTTTTGATTTTGTATGTGTTTTGTGTGCATTTTAATTCCTCGTCAATGCTATTTTACAGAGTATTTTACAATTATTATAATTTTTGCAAGTGACATGTGGGAGGAGATTAGCACGGGAGACAAGTAGAGAATTAATAGAGATTTTACTTTTTGACTAAATGCGCTTTTTGTTAATTTAGGTACATGTTAAATCCTAGCTATTAGGTATAATTTTTTACAATATTATTTATAGGGTATATTTTACATTTAAATGTAGTTTTGATATGTGTGAGAAGGCAAAGAGCGAGAAGCAGAGAGGAAGGCAGGATGAGAGAATCAGACAAATTGAAGAAGAAAAAGAGAGAGATAGAGAAAGTGCAGCTTCAATATTTTCAGACTCTGGACCATCTTCCACAGATGCGGTATCTGACGAGAAAAATTAAGTTGGCCTGTCTGGTGGATCACCCTCAACCTTGGTGTACTTTGGCAAGCTGTCCAAGATGCTTTCAGTGTCAAAAGCCATTCACTCAGAATGGGTGGTTGAGGAAAGTTTGGGTAAGTAATTTGATCAACCAAATTTTTTTAATAAAGACGTCTTTTTAGGTGAGCAAACTGAGGAGAGTGGAATCTAGATGTGGACGAGTCAAGCTTAGATGCCCTTGGCGAACACTCCGCTGACAGCTTCGCCTCATCTGCAGCTTCGTCAACTCCAAAGCCGAAGCCAACTCTCTGGAAATGCAACGCCAGAGAATGTAAGATATAAGCAGCACAGCAGCAGAGGTGAAGTTAGCCGAAGCTGCAGATAGGTCTGCTACAGCCATGGACAGTATGGTGAAAATTTTTAATCGCTTGGTGCAGGAATAAAAAAGTTGAAAACAAAATAAATTAATTATTTAAATGTTTTATTGACGCTCTTGAACACAAAAATAGTTCGCCAAAGCAGATCGTATGTCTTCAGCTCTGGATTTTTGGTTAGCCCATACAACCTCGAACTCGAAATCGAGTTCGTCAACACCCGCATGTTCGTGCCAGAGTTCTTCAACCGTGCTCTTGTGTTCGATTAAGAAATTGTGCAGAACATAACAGCACTTGATGACTGAGTTCGAACTCTCAATTCGGTTGTCCAGGCCTTTGCCAAGTTTTAACAACGCGTCTGGCCTTTGCGATGCGGTAGTTGAACACCTTGGGTATGGCTTCATCAAAGTAGCTGAAAGCTTAAACGCCGAGTTCCCTATTAGCATCACAGGAACCCTCGTGCCCTCAAAGTCTATGACGTTTCATAAATGCCAGAATCGTTGCAGCAGCCTGGACTGCCAACATTAATGTCATGAATCGATATCTGGAACGACAATACCTTTAAAAGCAGACAGTATCAATTTATGTTATATGACATACTTATGATCCACATGGCCAAGAAGCATTGTTGAGTTCCAGCCCTTGTAATTGTGCTAGTCCGTCGTTTCGGACTAGAGCCCTGCATGAGTGCACACTAAACTCAAAATTATCCCATTTCTCTCAAATGACTCATGTGAATCACACAACACTATCAATACTCACACTGTCTATACAATCACTTTGACTTACAACTCATTCAAAATCATGATTCAAATATCCAGTCGAGTCATATAAAATGGTAGTGTGATTCCGATTCATAGATTCATAAGTAGAATCATAGTCGACATGTTCAAGCTGACACTGTGAACACTGTGCACACTAATATAAAATGAATGTTTTTTGGGGTGCCCAGTAAAACTTTTGGGAAGGTGTGTTCCCAGGCAACGTGTTCTGTCAGCATTAATTTTCATGCTAAAAAAGCAGTATGTGCCTTTTCCATGTGACAATTTTGTTTCCAACATGAGATAAAGGCAACTATGTTATTTCATGAGTTGGGAAGGCTAAATGTCAGCACTTTTAAAACGTTCGTAACAGACTGCTATATAACATATGTTTCGTAATTCTGGTAAGCCTCTGCTTTCGTAAACAGAAGCACAACATCTGTTAACTAGCAGAAAAGCATAACAGTTACTGTTGTTTTCTTTTTTTCTCTGTTATTGTAAATTGTTATTGCAGAGCTGAGTGTCAAACCGACTTGGGAAAAATTTTCAATTTATTTTCTCTTGCAATAAAATCGCGTAAGTATAATGTGAATGTGTTATAATCAGTTAAAATGATATTAATATAATAATTTCTTTATAAATAATGTCTTCAAATGTTGGTGCCTATGTATACGATGTTTGCGCGCATAAAAAAACAAATTTTAATATTCCGTAGCATACAATAACAATCGTAAGTTCAATGAATTTTTGCCATTGTGCAGAATATATAAAATTGTTAAAAACTGTTTTTGTTTGTATTTCAGGTTTATAAAACCAAGCTGTCGCTATTAAACAGTAAGTACGTAATATAAGCGAATTTACTATTTATTTGCACACCCAAAATGTTGAAGTAATTGCCTTAACATGTAGAGTAAAGTTGATTTTTGAATATTTGTAGTAAATTTATGGCTCAGTGTTTATATGTTTGTCTACCATTGCAGAGAATACATATAGGGTGTTCACTTGACCCTTGCAGCGTTTCAGATTGCAAGTGTGCAACTTGTCACAACAACAACTTGCACAGAAAAATTTCTTGCAACAATGCTAGACCCTCCCCTATGTATACGAAAAGTCTTTCATGTTTGCACAAAATAAAGATGTGGAAAGCTCGATAAAAAAGTCGAAATCGTATATCGATGCTCAGTATATTTGAGTATATTTGGTG
>JBAMBK010000610.1:0-40091 GCA_037043435.1 Drosophila suboccidentalis | reverse complement strand
TCACTAAGCAAACAATACATAGAGGCGTCAAACAAGCATTTTTGTGGTATCATATTTTGTGTATAGCGTGCAACCCCAGAGCGTTCGGCAAAAGCCGAACGCTTTTTTCAGTAAGACCCACGGGGTCACCAACACCATTCTGCTATATGGATGTGAGGTGTGGGCTGAAGCTCTGGAAGCTGATTCCCGACGCAAGGTGTACGTGTCGGTGCAACGTACTGCGGCACTTAGGATCGCATCGGCTTACCGGACTGTATTTGAAGCGGCAGTACTGGTAATTAGCAGCTGCATACCCATTGACCTGCTAGCCTTTGAACGCAGGAAACGCTGGGTAGAAAAGCGGGGAGGAAGAGTGTCGACCTTCAGAGAAGCTAGACAGCAGACAATTCAGCAGTGGCAAGAACGGTGGCGTGCAGCAACAACCGGCAGATGGACTTCGAGACTGATACCGAACGTGAAGAGCTGGACGGAGAGAGGACATGGCGAAGTAAATTATTACCTAACACAGCTGCTGTCTGGACATGGGTATTTTCGCAAATACCTTTTCCGAGTGGGCAAAACGGAAGGCTGCAGCTGCATCTATGGTGATGCGGATGTAGATGATGCAGAGCATACATTTTTCCATTGCCAGAAGTGGAACGAGCACAGACGCACGGCAGAAACCATAATGGGGCCCATCGAGCCCGAAAACATTGTGGAGAAAATGCTGCTACGGAAAGAGTCCTGGGACGCTGTATCGACCTTCGTGGGAAATGTTCTTCTGGAGAAGAAACGAGATTTGGACGCAGCAATACTGGAGGAGCGACGCGTGGCACAAATATAGGCACAAAAACATGATGATGTGCTTAAGAGAGGGCGAATCCGGACGCGGATCAATTAGCAGAACGCTATAAAGCGTGAATAGTTGGCGCACTGAGCGAAAGGGCACCACTTCGAAGTTATGCGAAAGCGATCCCGAAGTGGAAAAAGGCCTAGAGAGGGGGGGTCGTTAGTGGGTGCGAGCCCCACATACCTCTCTGCGACGGCAGATTGAGAGATGCGTGCAGACTTTTTCCCCTCCTCAGCCCAAAAAAAAAAAAAATAGGTGATAGTATAAATCGTACGCTGCGAGTGCGGAGTATTACTTAGGTAAAGGTTGTCAATTTCCATAAATATTTATGTATCATATTTTTATTGTAAAATTTATTGCTTAAAATTGAAAATGAGTTGGGGTCACACAACGCACGAGATTAAGGAGATATTTTATAGATCGACAATTGATAACTATGAATTTTTACATGATATAAAAGAAGATCATGGTCTAGAGTCGCCCATTTTTCCGAAAGATGGAAGTGGATTGGCGCTAACTTTGAAGTTAGATGTTGACAGTGATGTGACTTATATTAGAGTAATTGCCACCGAGAACAGCATAAACCATGACGGCAAGATACAATTCCGCATGGGAAAATATCCGCAACGTTTTTTGCCTTGGACCACATTACTAATGCCTGGAGATATTGAGTGGGGAAAACCGATCGAAAATACTTGTGTTAAAGAATTGGCTTCTCAAAACGATGACAAACTAATAATAATGTGTAAGATCGAATATTTGGGCAAACGTACAGATACAAGTGGTCAAAACGATTCAATTAAAGTTGCCAGTTGCAAATTAGTTGAAGATCTTGGCGCTTATTGAGCATAGCGCCAAGATCTTCAACTAACCAAAGAATTGGCCGATTTCGCAATCGTCACAGCCGACGGACAAAAGATTCCAGTTCACAAGTTCATGTTATCAGGTAAGAATATATTATCAGGTATACAAAACAAGAGATAATTGTTGTTTTCTTTGGTTGTAGCACGAAGCTAAGTCTTTGCGGCCATGTTCAAGCACCAAATGCAGGAAAACACTGAGAATTGTGTTGAAATTAAGGATTTAAATTTCGATGTTGTCTCGGAGCTGATTCGGTTCATGTACACGGGGGAAGCCCCCAACTTGAACTTGGAGATGAGTGCCGAACTTCTGGCGGCAGCTGACAAATACGGGCTGGACAGACTGAAGTCGATGTGTGCCAAATTAATGAGCGATAATCTCAGCATAGAAAATGCACATGCAGTGCTCAAATCAGCCGATCTTCACAACTTGCCAGATCTCAAGCTCAAGGCAATTCAATTCATTCAAACTAATATTGAAAAGGAAACTGGGAAGACAAAGTACGACGATTTACTTAAAGTTTTCATGGAGAAAATGCTTCAGGAAATAAAACTAAATGATTCAGCCATCGAGCAGCCAAAGAAATGAAAAAAAATTGTAGAACATTACATATACATTACATTACATTACATTACATTACATAAGCATTAAATCTAACATAAGCTCACGTGCACATGGAGCACGATATATTAATCGAAAATAATGAAATTATAATAATCAACATCATTGAATATCGTTGAATGAAAATTTGTCGCATTTTGTATGAATTTCGTTGATTTATTCAAGCAATCAGTCATTTAGCTCAGTTATTCAGTTGGTCATGAACGATGAAAGATGCGAATAGACTACAACTGTTGAATTTTGGTGGGTTGTGAAATGTGATAGGACGTGTTCTATTTCCATCGTTGAGCACCGGTGACAGTTTTTTTTGACAAAAAGCGTCGGTGAAAAACGGCTCGTGGAAACAGCCTTTAAATAACATAATTACTAGATTAAGATGAAAATGTGAAATACTTTGGAAATATGTGTTATTGCTTTCAGTGTTTGTGAACGAAATAATTTTTATATAATTAAATGCAAAAATAACTAACTGCAAAAAAAAAATTTTGGCTCTTTTTTAGTCAATTTGGCTCATTTTTTGTTTGTTTTTGGCTCAATCAGATATTTTTAAGTGGCAACCGTGGTAAGACCCCAGATCGTAAAGCGCAGCTGAGAGAGAGCGCACATGAAAAATGTTCAGTCTTGGATAGGCACCAGAACGATGAGCACGCTCTGTGTCGCTCTCTCGCTCATTATCGTTTCTGTGTGTGTACATGCGCACGCTTCTTAGTGTGCGTGAAATGTAAACATGCGGGCTCGATCACCCAATGGAACATACCCTGTTTTAAATACAAACCCTTTTTTTCTTATTTTCTTTGCCTTTTTCATTATTTAATAATTTTATGCCACAAAAATATGATTTTTAATTATTAAATACTACAAATAATAATTAATAAACAATACAAAGCAAAGAGAATGAAAAAAGTGTTTGCATTTAAAACAGGGTATGTTGCTACGGGTGATCGAGAATGCCGTCGCTTGTGTGCGCTCTCTCTCAGCAGCGCTTTGCGCTCTGGGCAAGAATGCGTTCGGCTTTTGCCGAACGCTCTGGGGTTGCACGCTATACAAAAAATATGATACCACAAAAATGCTTGTTTGACGCCTCTATGTATTGTTTGCTTAGTGTTCATATGTTTATATTTAGCTGACCAAAATGCGACGCAAAGTAAAATCGAGGTCCTTGTGGAAGCTGCCTCGGAGCAAACAGCCACTATCAAGTGGATGACTAAGAAACAAGGACAAGGACAAGCAGTGGCCATAAGATTCCCGATACAGACTGTGCAGGATCTTAACCTTATGAACATGGAAATCAACAATACAAACCGAGAGCTTTATGTTAGTATGGATTCAGTCAAAAATTCTCCTGTTAGTCAAAATCTTATTTCTTTTTTACAGATTGATGCAATTAGGATACTCATAACGCAAGGTGGAATTTTGAAGAACCTTAAAAATATACTTTCCAATGCAGTTGTATTGGCGTATAATGTTGATGGCGTTCAAGGCAAAGCTGCCTTGAGAAACGAAAGCAGTTTTTATGGAGTCTTGCTTGGTAGGTTTTATTAAATTTATTTTAAAAGTTGTTGGGCATGTATAAATTAATTTTTTAGCATAAATTAATTTTTTAATTGATTTAGAGATTAATTCAAAACTAATGGAATTTCTTTTTACTTTTTTTTCCAAGATGCAATTAATTTGGTCGAAGGGACTGGATCAGCTGAGGACACATTGAGAAAAGCCTTGCAGCTGCAAAAGAAACGTTATTTTAAAACCGTCAGCTGCAACAAAAACAAAACTGAAAATGAAATCAACAACAACGGCAACAACAACGGCCACAACAACGGAAACAACAATAACAACAACTTATAAATAATAATAAGAATTTATACATTTTAAGTAATTAATAGTAACAAAGTAAAACAAATTTTAAATAAAAAATATAAATTTGATTTAAAAATCTAGCTTTTTTAAATTTTCTAGGGAAATGTAAGTACTACATAGGGCGGGTCAATTTATTCGGGTCGAAAAAAACGTGGTAATCGTCCACCAGAATCGTAATCTACGATGAATTCTAAGATATTTTCAGGAAGAAACTATATGTCTAAAATCAATTCCTAGCCTCCGCTGAGAAGCATGAAGATTTCAGGCTAAGGTATTTTAAGGTATTTTGAGGTATTTAAGATTTAAAAAAAAAAATAACACATTTTCAAAAAATGTTGGGCCTTTTTCTGATTCATCTTTTTACAATAAATTTTATAAATAATTTTTTTTTTAAAATGTTTGTTTTTTAGTGACCTTTCTAATTTTTAGAAGTAAGTTTTAGCCAATTTGAGGTCTAGTAATGTCAATATGACAATTACAACAAACAACAAAACACACAAAGCACTTGCAGAACGCAAGGAGCATGGCTCGGTATACAGCTGTTTCAAGAGATGCCAGTCTCTATCATCAGTACCGTTGTGCTGACTTGACCAGCGATCCAAGCTTAATGTCACCTTTGAGAAGCCAGAACCAGTTGTGAATTCTAAGCTTCCAAAGTGAAAAAAGCTGTAAAGCTGATCAAGCCCTTTGTGTGTTTGTTGTTGCCGTCGTTGTTGTGTAAATGCCATCGGCATTTTTAGTACAACAACAATTTTGTTTTTGTTTTCTGTTTATGTCAGTAACAAGTGAGTGTTGCTACTATTTCAGAAACTTTCCGACGTGTCTTTCGTTTTGTTAAAATGTTTGTTTTTTAGTGACCTTTCTAATTTTTAGAAGTAAGTTTTAGCCAATTTGAGGTCTAGTAATGTCAATATGACAATTACAACAAACAACAAAACACACAAAGCACTTGCAGAACGCAAGGAGCATGGCTCGGTATACAGCTGTTTCAAGAGATGCCAGTCTCTATCATCAGTACCGTTGTGCTGACTTGACCAGCGATCCAAGCTTAATGTCACCTTTGAGAAGCCAGAACCAGTTGTGAATTCTAAGCTTCCAAAGTGAAAAAAGCTGTAAAGCTGATCAAGCCCTTTGTGTGTTTGTTGTTGCCGTCGTTGTTGTGTAAATGCCATCGGCATTTTTAGTACAACAACAATTTTGTTTTTGTTTTCTGTTTATGTCAGTAACAAGTGAGTGTTGCTACTATTTCAGAAACTTTCCGACGTGTCTTTCGTTTTGTTAAAATGTTTGTTTTTTAGTGACCTTTCTAATTTTTAGAAGTAAGTTTTAGCCAATTTGAGGTCTAGTAATGTCAATATGACAATTACAACAAACAACAAAACACACAAAGCACTTGCAGAACGCAAGGAGCATGGCTCGGTATACAGCTGTTTCAAGAGATGCCAGTCTCTATCATCAGTACCGTTGTGCTGACTTGACCAGCGATCCAAGCTTAATGTCACCTTTGAGAAGCCAGAACCAGTTGTGAATTCTAAGCTTCCAAAGTGAAAAAAGCTGTAAAGCTGATCCTTGCGTTCTGCAAGTGCTTTGTGTGTTTTGTTGTTTGTTGTAATTGTCATATTGACATTACTAGACCTCGAGTTGGCTAAAACTTACTTCTAAAAATTAGAAAGGTCACTAAAAAACAAACATTTTAACAAAACGAAAGACACGTCGGAAAGTTTCTGAAATAGTAGCAACACTCACTTGTTACTGACATAAACAGAAAACAAAAACAAAATTGTTGTTGTACTAAAAATGCCGATGGCATTTACACAACAACGACGGCAACAACAAACACACAAAGGGCTTGATCAGCTTTACAGCTTTTTTCACTTTGGAAGCTTAGAATTCACAACTGGTTCTGGCTTCTCAAAGGTGACATTAAGCTTGGATCGCTGGTCAAGTCAGCACAACGGTACTGATGATAGAGACTGGCATCTCTTGAAACAGCTGTATACCGAGCCATGCTCCTTGCGTTCTGCAAGTGCTTTGTGTGTTTTGTTGTTTGTTGTAATTGTCATATTGACATTACTAGACCTCAAATTGGCTAAAACTTACTTCTAAAAATTAGAAAGGTCACTAAAAAACAAACATTTTAACAAAACGAAAGACACGTCGGAAAGTTTCTGAAATAGTAGCAACACTCACTTGTTACTGACATAAACAGAAAACAAAAACAAAATTGTTGTTGTACTAAAAATGCCGATGGCATTTACACAACAACGACGGCAACAACAAACACACAAAGGGCTTGATCAGCTTTACAGCTTTTTTCACTTTGGAAGCTTAGAATTCACAACTGGTTCTGGCTTCTCAAAGGTGACATTAAGCTTGGATCGCTGGTCAAGTCAGCACAACGGTACTGATGATAGAGACTGGCATCTCTTGAAACAGCTGTATACCGAGCCATGCTCCTTGCGTTCTGCAAGTGCTTTGTGTGTTTTGTTGTTTGTTGTAATTGTCATATTGACATTACTAGACCTCAAATTGGCTAAAACTTACTTCTAAAAATTAGAAAGGTCACTAAAAAACAAACATTTTAACAAAACGAAAGACACGTCGGAAAGTTTCTGAAATAGTAGCAACACTCACTTGTTACTGACATAAACAGAAAACAAAAACAAAATTGTTGTTGTACTAAAAATGCCGATGGCATTTACACAACAACGACGGCAACAACAAACACACAAAGGGCTTGATCAGCTTTACAGCTTTTTTCACTTTGGAAGCTTAGAATTCACAACTGGTTCTGGCTTCTCAAAGGTGACATTAAGCTTGGATCGCTGGTCAAGTCAGCACAACGGTACTGATGATAGAGACTGGCATCTCTTGAAACAGCTGTATACCGAGCCATGCTCCTTGCGTTCTGCAAGTGCTTTGTGTGTTTTGTTGTTTGTTGTAATTGTCATATTGACATTACTAGACCTCAAATTGGCTAAAACTTACTTCTAAAAATTAGAAAGGTCACTAAAAAACAAACATTTTAACAAAACGAAAGACACGTCGGAAAGTTTCTGAAATAGTAGCAACACTCACTTGTTACTGACATAAACAGAAAACAAAAACAAAATTGTTGTTGTACTAAAAATGCCGATGGCATTTACACAACAACGACGGCAACAACAAACACACAAAGGGCTTGATCAGCTTTACAGCTTTTTTCACTTTGGAAGCTTAGAATTCACAACTGGTTCTGGCTTCTCAAAGGTGACATTAAGCTTGGATCGCTGGTCAAGTCAGCACAACGGTACTGATGATAGAGACTGGCATCTCTTGAAACAGCTGTATACCGAGCCATGCTCCTTGCGTTCTGCAAGTGCTTTGTGTGTTTTGTTGTTTGTTGTAATTGTCATATTGACATTACTAGACCTCAAATTGGCTAAAACTTACTTCTAATTTTTTTTTTTAATTAGCCAAACAATTTTTTTTAATTCGTGGAATTAGCCGAGCAAGCCATGAACAATGGCTTTTAAGGAAACTAGAGGCAAAAGTCTGTAACTTTCTAACGAAGTAAGATATCGGTCTGAAATTTGATATATATATTCTTTTCATTTGAAAAAAAATTTAGACAAAAAAAAATAAGTGGGCGTGGGATCCGAATGGGCGTAAAAACGACAAAGTTCGGTTTTTTCAACATTAAAAAATTAAAAAAAATTGGAAAAACAAAATTTTATTTTTATTATTATTTTTTTTTATTTAAAAAATATTTTAAATATCTTTAGTGTAAAATTATATTAAAAAAATTTTTTTTTCAACAGTTATGGGATCTAATCCCGTTTGACAAAGCTCTCCGAGATTTTAAAGCTAGAGCCCATTACCGACCCCATTACCGAATTTAGCTTATAGTAATAATAGTTAAACTCAACATTTTAAATATTTTTGTTTTATTTTTAGAAAGCAAATAACAAAATATGTCAAAGAAAAAATAACTTATCCGTCAGTTTTTAAAGTCCTTCTTAGACTCGATTTGATGATATGTGGAACGACTTTCTTTCTGAGAAGGACTTTAAAAACTGACGGATAAGTTATTTTTTATTTGATATATTTGGTTATTTGCTTTCTAAAAATAAAACAAAAATATTTAAAATGTTGAGTTTAACTATTATTACTATAAGCTAAATTCGGTAATGGGCTCTAGCTTTAAAATCTCGGAGAGCTTTGTCAAACGGGATTAGATCCCATAACTGTTAAAAAAAAATTTTTTTAACATAATTTTACACTAAAGATATTTAAAATATTTTTTAAATAAAGAAAAATAATAATAAAAATAAATTTTATTTATCCAATTTTTTTTTAATTTTTTAATGTTGAAAAAACCGAACTGTATCATTTGACCGTTAATTTACGCCCATACGGATGCCACGCCCACTTATTTTTTTTGTCCAAATTTTTTATTTAACGTCAAGAATATATATTTCAAATTTCAGACCGATATCTTACTTCGTTAGAAAGTTACAGACTTTTGCCTCTAGTTTCCTTAAAAGCCATTGTTCATGGCTTGCTCGGCTAATTGCAACGAATTAAAAAAAAATTGTTTGGTTAATTAAAAAAAAAAATTATTTATAAAATTTGTTGTAAAAAGATGAATCAGAAAAAGGCCCAACATTTTTGGAAAATGTGTTTTTTTTTTTTTTAATCTTAAATACTTCAAAATACCTTAAAATACCTTAGCCTGAAATCTTCATGCTTCTCAGCGGAGGCTAGGAATTGATTTTAGACATATAGTTTCTTCCTGAAAATATCTTAGAATTCGTCGTAGATTACGATTCTGGTGGACGATTTTTGCGAGAAAAAAATTGACCCGCCCTAGTAAGTACCCTTTCCATGGGTACTCTTATCACCACCCCTAGCATGGGTCCCCATGTAAGTACCCTTTTCATGGGTACCCCTGTAAGTACCCTTTCTATGGGTACCCATGTAAGTACCCTTTCCATGGGTACTCCTATCACCACTCCTAGCATGGGTACCCATGTAAGTACCGTTTTCATGGGTACCCCTGTAAGTACCCTTTCGATGGGTACCCACTTCACTAGTTCGCGGTAAACGATGTGGTGGCGATTGACCCTTTTTGCGGGCATTTTCTTACAAAAACCGAAATGATGAAACGCATTGCTTAGGGTTAGCAAAGTAAGTAGAGGTGGTTTCCTAGTAAGTAGTTATTTCACCAGTTGCGAACTAGTTTCCAGTACTAGAGGGTAGTAAAAGGATCACTAAACTCCTTGGACCATCGTTTTATAAGCCCGAGAACTCCCATTGCTTTATTGACAGCAATAGCAAAATGATTATTATATGAATATTAACGTGAAAAGTAATGGACCAAGATGACTACCTTGCTGTACTCCAGAAGTAACTTTGACGGACTTGGAAAATGCATTTTTTAAAATAATTCTTTGTGTTATATTACTTAGATAATTGGAGATCCAAATTAGAAGATTTTTCGGAAAACCAAGAAGATCAAGCTATTGAGTCAGTAGAGAGTGGTTAACGGAATCGAAAGCTTTACTAAAATCAGTAGAAATAACACCAGTTTGCATTTTTTCTTGAACCCTTTAATCACTAGAGAAGTAAACTCAAGTAGGTTAGTGGTTGTGGATCTACATCTCATAAACCCGTGTTGAGTAGGTGAGATAATAGAGCCACATAAATGTTGAAGATGAGAAGCTAGAAGACAGTTTGGAAATACCTCTATAATTTTGAACATCGGACTTAATACCCTTTTTATGAAGGGGGATAATATAAGAATCTTTCCAAAGCACTGGAAAAGAAGAGAATTCAACGGACAAAGTAAACAACTTATGTAGTGGTCTACATATAGATTCTGCACAGTATTTCAGAACGGAAGCAGGCACACCATCGGGGCCTGGTGCGTGCACTGGCTGAATCAATTTAAGATCGCAAAGAAGCGAGCTTTCTGTGATTAGAGGGCTGTAAATACAATTAGAACAGCTTAACCTATAAGGGTAAGGCTGGCCAACACGGAGACTACTCGTAGAGTATGTAGTCTGGAAAAAGTCAGCAAACAAATCTGCTATGGATTGATCAGTATTAGCTTGAATACCGTTGAAGACAACAGAAGATGGTAATGATGCAGCTTTATAGTACGTTTTGAGTTAACGAATTTGTAGAATGGTTTCGGATCTTTAGAGAATTCAAGTTTACAACGTTGCAAGTAATTATTATATCATTGTGAATTAAGTACTAGAAAATTAGAGCAGGTAAACAAATATCGAGAGAAATCATAAGGATTTCCCGATTTTTATATTTTTTAAATTGCTTGGATTTCACATTTTTTAAATGTGATAATTCTCTAGAGAACCAAGAAGGTCTATTGGAACTGATGGGCGATACACAGATTTTAAAAAAAGAATTTAAAGTATTATGGAAAAGCTTAATGGCATTATCCAAGTCAGAACATGTGTATAGTTGAGAACAATCAAAGCATGAAATTAAACTGTTTAGCTTATTAAAATCAGTTTTGCTAAAACACCGAACTCGCTCAGTGGACTGAGATGATAGAACAACAGGCCACCAAGGTAAATTAATACGTGCGTTTAGAGTAGGGTGGTAAGGGTCTTCAGGCATAATAACAGGTCAAGTGTCCTGTTGATAGAATTGCATACAGGATTGATTTGCACCAAAGAAAGCTCAGAGAGACCGTCAATAAATTCATGAGAGTTATCAGGAAGATGTGAATGCGAGTCAGTTGAGGAAACCCATCGAACATCAGAGAGATTGAAATCACCTAATACAAAAAGAATGTCAGTATCGGAAAGTAAAGATGATATAAATTTAATAGCATTCAGGTGATTATCGTATACAGCCATATTGGAAAGAGGTGGAATGTAAGAACAAGTAAAATAAACGGAAAATTTAATAAAAGAAACTTTCAAACAAATAAACTCAATATCAGAATATAATGTGGTTGAAATAGGTTCTGAGGACAGATTAGAATCCACGGCCAGCAGCACTCCGCCACCTTTACGAGATATACGATCACATCTATATATAGAGTATTTGGACGAAAAAATAGAAAAGTCTGATGTGGAAGGCTTGAGCCAGGTCTCAGTAAAACAAATGACATCGAAATCAAAAGAATGACTATTGAGATATAGATTAGAGAGTTTACTATTAAGGCCTCGTACATTTTGATAAGCTAGAGTTAGAGAAGAAATTAGTTTTTTGATGCTTCATTTGAAGATGAAGCAGGTAGAGAGGAGCCAACACCTGAGATCGGAGCCCGATCTCTCTTTCGAGTAGAATTTCCCTTGTATTCAGCAACAAAGATATGTTCGGGCCAGAAGTGTTGATGACTAATTTGATCAAAAACCTTCTCCGAACATGATATCTTAAATGAAGAGATTTCCCTTAACCAAACTGACAGAATATGCAAACAAGATGGTCCTAGACATCCTGACTAAGTTTGGTTGAAATCGGACCACTATATCATATACCTGTCATAGGAACGATCAGTCGAAAATCAGGTCTCAGCATGAAAAACATTTTTGTTGTTCGAGATATCTGAACCAAACCAACAGAATATGCATATGGGATAGTCCCATACATCCCGACCAAATTTGGTTTAAATCTTACTACTATATCTTACCATAGGAACGATCAGTCGAAAACCAAGTCTTAGTATCAAGATATCTCAACCAAACTGACAGAATATGCAAACGGGATGGTCCTAGACATCCTTGACAAATTTGGTTTAAATCAAACCACTGTGTCATACAGCTGCGAGAGGAACGATCAGTCGAAAATCAAGTCTTAGTATGTAAAACTTGTTTGTTGTTTGAGATATCTGAACCAAACTGACAGAATATACATATGGGATGGTCCCATACATTCTGACTTAATTTGGTTAATATCGAGCCACTATATCATGTAGCTGTCATACGAAACATACTTGAAAATTGTTAAAAACATAATTTTTTGTCTTGCACTAAAAAGCGTATTACTCCGCCATTTATCCATGGATTTTTATGAACAATAGCGTATTTTCTTCGTAACAGTGTCGGCTATATCACTAAGCAAACAATACATAGAGGTGTCAAACAGGCATTTTAGTGGTTTCACTCGCTGTGTATGCCGTGCGACCCCAGAAAGTTCGGCAAAAGCCGAACTCTCTTTTCAGTAGAACCCCAGAGTGGCAGAGCGTCAATGAAAGAGCGCACACAGCGCGTCCAAATGTTGCTGAGAGCTCGATCACCGGTAGGAACATACCCTGTTTTAAATACAAATACTTTTTATCATTCTCTTTGCTTACGATTGTTTATTAATTGTTATATTTAGTATTTTTTAATTAATACCCATATGCTTGTGGCATAAAATTTTAGATTGATAAAAAAGGCAAAGAAAATGAGAAAAAAATGTTTGTATTTAAATAAGGGTATAATCCAACGGGTGATTGAGCCTGCATGTTTCACGCACACTAGGAAGCGTGCGCATGCTCACACACACAAGTGATAATGAGAGAGAGAGCGACACAGAGCGTGCTCATCGTTCTGGTGTCGATCAGTGTTGCCAGATTAGCTTATTTCAGGCTAGATCTAGCATATTTGAAAATGGAATTGCTTATAAAATTCGAAAAGCTTATAGCCATAAATCTAGCATATTTTAAAGTTCATATAGCATATTCTAGCAATAAATGTGTTTTATTGACATCAACGAAATATTTTATAATATTAAAATGTTTCATGGCATAAAATTATGGGAGCTTGTTCTAATCGATGGTGTGATCGACATGTTGGCTGATGCATGTGCGATGTGTTACCGCCGATATCTTCAATTTGTAATTGTGAAATTCAAAGAGTGTGAAGCTTGCAAAAATTTTAAAAATACAATACAAACAATAATTTCGCGATGTTTGGCTGGAAGGCAGCACTAGCAAATCTACAATAGTAGAAAAAATTTTTGGTATCAGACAGCATGCGGAATTTAAAAAATCATTTATCATCAATGGGCTAATCAAAATAGTTCATTCACAAAAATATGTTTGTCCTTTAAAAAAAAAAAGGCAAATATTTAAGTGAGGATGAGAATAATAAAATCGATAATATGTTAACTAATTTAATTTGAAAAAAAAACATGATGTTGTATGATTTCTTGCATTTTCTTGCATTTTTATTTTTAGCTTATTTTAGCTAATTTTAACTAAAAATCTAGCTTATGCGGGCGCTGAACACCTGGCAACACTCGTGTCGATCCAAGACTGAACGTTTTTCGTCGTTGCTTGTGTGCGCTCTCTTTTGCCAAACGCTCTGGGGTCGCACGGCATACAAAGCGAGTGGATATATCCTAAACACTTAAAATAAACAATAAAAAATAATTTTACCTTTGCGATATCTATTTTTTCTGGGCCGATTTGTGACCCCTCGCACTATGCACTAAAATGTCGGAACAACTTCCAAAATTCGGAAAAACATAAATATTTCGAAAACGCTTCCATGAAAAATTTTTAAGTGCGGTTTTCGTGTTAAGTGGGTCAAAGTCCATAAGAAAAGTGCACTGAGACATGGGAAGCGAAATGGCTGTAAGCTAGTGTAATATAATCCCTTCATGGAAGCTTACATTACATAACAAGCAACAAAAATAAAAAACAAAATAATTTAAGTATTTATTTAACTTCATTGGGAATTCTTTAAAAACACTTCTTTATACTTTTCTCCAGTTTTACATTTCTCTACTCTATGGGATAGCGCTGTAATGGAAATAAAACTGTAATTTATGCTCAGTCTTTAGAAATTTGGGGTTACTTACTTCATATTTATGTACATGTTGTTATGTAGCAACATTAGGCTTTCCAAATTTTGTGGCTTCAACAAAGAGCGCCTTTTGCGCACTGTTTCGCCAGAACTCGAAAATATCCTTTCACATGGCACAGATGTGGCGACTATGCAAAGGCGCTTCAGCATGTGCGTATATAGGTGCGGAAATTGAGATTTACGCTGATCCCACCATACCAACGGATCGTCTTTTCTGTTTAGGTACTCCTCCGCTAGGTACTTGTCCATTTTCTAATGGCAGCAACAGTGCTGTTGATGGGCTTGCTGACCTACTGAAATGCAGTATCAAAGTCTTTCCAAACGTCGTCATCGTCATTTGAGCCGAGTTGCTGCTTGCCATCATCACTAAGGCCAGCTTTAAGGGGCGCAATGGCTTCTTTATTTCAGAAACTGACTTTTAAAAGCCTTTTGCGACTTAAAAACACGTCCCTTGAATCTGGGGTCCAATATTGTGTTTTCTGCATACAAAACATTGAACTTATAGTACTTAAATCTGTCGTCCATCTGCATTGTTATTTTATTAATTACAGCTGCTAAAGTATGATCTCCTAAAAATATATTCATAGTAGCCCTCTTTTTTTGCAGTATGCCAACTAGCTCAATCACTTTGGAGAGAATGACATTTTTCTCGGCAGAGACTTCTTAAGCTATTTGAAAAAATGGCTTCAATATTGGAAGCACTCCTTCAATATTTTTCCACTCATCGCGTTGGCACATCCTGAGTGAATTTTAGCTCTGGCAACTTTAAGAGCCTGCATGTCTTTTAATTTCTTTAGACCTGATGTGCTGCGATTGAAAAACTCAACGATCGCCGTCGCTTTTGTGCGCATACCGCTTATTTCATATAAAGCTTTTGGTACAATTAAATTCAGGCTGTGAAAAAAGCATGGCACATGGCGCCAATTACCGATCTTTATAGCACCACCAATATTATAGGCATTGTCAGATGCAATGGCTGATACTTTGTTTTTGATATTCCATTTACCAACAACTTCTTTTAAGAATCCGCAAAGATTAAGCGAAGTGCGCGACTCTTCAAAATATTGGCAAGCTATTGTGAACGATATCAGCACGTTTGAATTATGCTTAATAAAATGTACAGTGACAGCCATATATTATATGTAGCTTTCATTGGTAATGGATGTCCAACCATCAGTAGTTAGGCAAACCGCTGTCGCCGCACTGAGCTTTTCCGTTATAGAAGACCCGTACTCATCGCGGAGTTTGGGTATCAATGAAGTTGTTAAAGTTTTTCTTGTTGGTAGCCTGTAGCCTGGAGCTCGTCCTCAACAATTTTTTTAAATTCTGCCTCCTCGACCATTCGCAAAGCATAGTGACCCTTGGCAATCATCCGGACCAGTTGCCTGTCAATTTGTTGGGTATTGCGCATTTTGAACAACAACAACATCACAATGTGAGGAGTTTGGCGGATAACGGGCTCCATAGCTGCCGGGTGTTTGTTTTTCAGGTGCCTGCTCAAATTGCTTTGTGATTTGCAGCTAAGAACAGATTTGCAATACTTGCAAAGTGTCTGCTGGTTTGCAACATCTTCGAAATGGGTCCAAATATCACTGTATTTTTTAATTAGCGACATTCTGAGTTTTTAAAATGAGATTCAGTTATGGCGCAATTCAAGGGCGTCGGCAGCTACTCAATGAGGGGGGGGGGGGGGCAAAATATTTTTTTTTCACATTTATTACACTAGTTTACAGCCATTTCGCTTCTCATGTCTCTGTGCACTTTTCTTATAGACTTTGGCCCATAAACAAGAAAATCGCACTTAACATATTTTCCATAGAAGCGTTTTCGAAATATTAACTTTTTGCCGAATATTCGAAGTTTCTCCGACATTTTGCAGTATACCACGAGAGCTAATTACCCGATGTGACAAAAACGCTCTCAAATTAAAGGTTACTCATTCCTCTACAACAGCTATCGGCACGGCCCTATCTCGATCTCATAGGAAATTTTCGTGGCGACTGCGCT
Source organism: Drosophila suboccidentalis (assembly GCA_037043435.1). NCBI lineage: Eukaryota > Metazoa > Arthropoda > Insecta > Diptera > Drosophilidae > Drosophila > Drosophila suboccidentalis. The sequence goes on along the minus strand of JBAMBK010000610.1, from coordinate 24,110 downwards.
GCCGCTCACGTACACTCACGTCGCTGCTACGATTTGTTTCTGTAACGTCGCTGTTATTCCGCTGTTAGACGAACAAAAATGCACACTAACGCAATGCAAACATATGAATGTGTAGGTGCCGACCAGAGAGCTGCAACGAGTAGATTCGTGTTGAATCGGTTGCCGTTGCCAAAAATCAAATCAAATCAAGTCACGGTTGCCGTTTCTGACTTGATACTCGTTGTGAGTCGTTGACTCGATTTGAGTCGGAAAACGCTCAAAACTCAAGTCATGATTCGAATCATGATTCGAATCAATTGTTCAAAATGCGGGAGGCGGGGCGAGCAAAAAATAAAAGGTCTACACTGAAACAAATTATTGAGTCTCAAAATAATTATATTATAATAAACCACTTTTTAAAGATCATTAAGGCAACAAACTTTCTTTGCTGTTTCATTCAGTGTATAAAAGGCCGCGGCTCGCCGTCAGCGCGGGTCAGAGACACACACAGCTTGTTCATTTTTATGGCGGTCATAAAAAAAGGGTCAAAAATGTGCGTATGCGCGACGTCACGACGCCGGCCAGCCACTTCGAACCCACCCTTATTTACATACATTGCAATGTAAGCGTGAACGCTGCAGCGCGATCTCTGATGCGAGTCAACACGCTGGGCTCGTTGTGTGATCCGTTGTCTGAGCCGTTGGGTGATTCGCTGTGTGAGTCGTTGTGCGATTCGTTGTGTGATTCGTTGTGTGATCCGTTCGTTCGTAAGAATCAAAAACGGAAGTCTCGTAAAAATTGATTTAGTTTAAAGTCAAAATAAAAAGAGTGACGCGAAATTTTATGAAAACTATTTATTTATTTTAGTACTTAAATAATTGTATAATATTAATTAATGAATTTTATATTTTTTATTCAAATTATTAAAAAGGAACTAAAGTTGCAGATAATGATATTCTAAAAATTAGACCTCTTCAAATGAAGTGTACATTTTTATTTTTTTATGCTTATTTCTATTTCTTTTTTCTGTTATAATGTTTCCAGCCAGAGAAAAGGATCTTTCAGCCGCTGCACTGCTAGCTGGCATTGAATGAATTTGCATTGCCAGTATAAATAAATTGGGGTATTTGATTTGATTGTTTTTCCACCACTCAATCAAATCAAAGTTGTCCGTCATATCCACAATTTCACTGGCGTATCTTTTCACTTCATTGTCAGGATCGTATATGGGTTTTGAACTAGAAGACTTCATTAAACTTGAAAAAAAAAATGCGTTATTTGATTTTTTTGAAGTTGAAGCCTCGCAAATCGAATCGGAGAAGCTTTGATTTGAAGTGCTAGAAATATCAAGGGAAAAAGTTTGGGTTAAATGAGATGTAGATATAGTGTTGGATAAAGTATTATTGGCCATTGCATTGTCTTCCATATGACCTATGCACAGACTCATTATAAAATGCAACTCATTGGCTTGCATATTTATGGCTGGTGGGCATAAAAATAGAGCAATTTTATGAAAATCATCTAAATTTGGGAGCCATGTTTAATATCCTTAACAATGTTTTGCTTTAAGTTGAAAATTGCATCTACATCTTCTATGGCTGGCTTACAAATATTTTCGATCGAATCAATTGCCGGATATACGTAGCACATTGATGGAGAGCTGCAGTTTCTTAAAGACGATGTCAAAAGCCTCTAGCAATTCAACGAGGGCCTTAAATTCGTAGGCTTCCCTCATTTCTTGCCAAAACATGGTTAATTTCGCCCCAGTTACCCATTATGGACTTCAGCATTCTATAATGCGAGTTCCACCGCGTGGGACACTGACTTTTTAGCGAAGTAGGCAGAAGGTGCTGCAAATTTGCCTTTTTAAAATATCTAACCATTTTTTTGCACGACTCCATGACTTCAGTTAGATCGGTTGCGGCTTTAAACGAGTTTTCCAATACATTTGAGAACAGGTGACTACTGCGATTAGAACGTGTATAGTTTTCCAGGGCCTTGATCATATTCGCTCCTCTGTCTGTAATGAACTTAATTTTTTCGATACTTTCAACACCAAATTCGTTGAATACACTCTTCAGCTTTTCAAGAATATTTTCACCTGTGGACCGCTCAAGATCCATAGATTTCATCCCTAAAACCATATCAATAAATTTAAAATCTTTTTGATAATGAAATGTCACGCCTAAGACGTTCCGTTTTACGTAATTGTCCGACCACATATCTATTGTAGCTGATGCTCCACCGCTGCTCACAACATTGGTTATTTCCTCCTTGAGCTCTTCCTTTATGTCCTTTGCGGTTTTCTTTACTCTGCGGGAAATTGTAGTTGGATCCGGTAGCATATCTTCAACATCGACGTGTTCTCCGTAAATCGCCCCTATTGTAATAAAAAACTTCACCAGACTTATGAAGCCAGAACCACGCACTGCAGAAAATGGCCTACAGTCTTCGGTAATCCATGCTGTGCATTTATCCACAGCTTCGTCCTTCTGGAGCGCCGACACTGGATGTAAAATCGTTGACTTTTTGATTACTTTGCAGCAGGAATGCCTATTTAAATTAGAAGTATTATTTGCATATATCAACACTTTACAACAAATACGACAAAACACAAAACCAGCCAGGACTGAACCGTCTTCATCCAAAATTTCGGACAACACATTCCACACACAACACACGAAGTCAAATAACCCTTCGGGTTAAAATTCATTGATGAATTAGATGTATTACCTGTTAAATTTACATTATACTAGGTAAGCTCATAAATCCAATGATAAAAAAAAAAAGGAAAAAGGATTTAACGTTCGTAAAGCCCTTGTTATCTACCTGTGTTTTTAGGGTCTACGTTTTAAAAAGTGCAGTTTTTTTTCCTATTCTACGCATTGAAGCAAATGAAGGAAATGAGGAAAAAATGGGTTAAAATGGTCATTTTTAGGATATTCAAAAAATTTTAAAAAATACTAGCAAAAATATTGCAGTCATTCCTAAAATTGTTTGAAGAATGTTTTTGCATCCCAACATTTTTTGGAAAAAATCGAGGAAAAAAGTTTTGAAAGTTGACTTTTTTTAAAAATCGAATATTTCAATGGGTACTTAATGGGTTAAGGAAAGTTTTGCATCATTTAAACGGAATTTAGATGACCTTTCCAAAAATATTTTTTAAATTTGAAGACTTGACTTACAATAGCTGTTACAGTAAAAGAAAGAGTGTTCTTATTATTTCGCACACGTCTGTACATATAAGGATTTTTTTGCTAATTAACGTTAACTACTATTATTACCTATCATCCTACTAAATCGTAGCAAGATTGGACAAATAGATAGGTGGAAATGGCTAACTTAGGATTTTAAGCAATACAACAGCCTAAAAGTATGCAATAAAAATATTGTATACTAGGGGGCTCCGCCCCCTGATCGCTTCGCTCGCCAAACTCGAGCTCGCTTCGCTCACAAATTGAAAAAAACCTCTTTAGTTGTCCGGCTTAACAAATTAATTTAATATTAGGGGGTTCGCCCCCAGCTCGCTTCGCTCGCAAAATTTGAAAAGAAGGTCTTTAATTGTCCGGATTAAAAAATTTATATAATATAACATATTTTGTAAGAAAAAACGAAAATATTTAACTTCCGCTGTCCGCGGTTTTAATGCATCTTCCTTGCAATTGAACTTTGGCTTAAAGTCAGATTTAGTGATTTAGCGGGAAAAATCCAGATTTGGCGGGAAAAAAGCTACATTTGACGAGAAACAGCTAAATTTGAGAAACGTCAAAATTTAGCAAGAAGAATTAATATGTGAGTTTTGTAAGAATATCTCATACAACAACAGACTTTTTGAATTTAAAGGTTAATTTTCATACGATTGTTCCTATGGCAGCTATATGATATAGTAACCCGACTTTACCAAATTTGTCAGGTAGTAAGAGACATACATACCAAACATACAATCTGTAAGTTTGGTTAAGATATCTTAAGAAACAAAAAAGTTTTTCATACTAAAGGTTATTCTGCATCCGACTGTTCCCATGGCAGCCATATGATATAGACATCGGAATTCAACCAAATTTGGTCAGAATGTAAAAAACAGCCCCAAACATGCAACTTGTGAGTTTGGTTAAGATATCTTTAGAAACAGAAAAGTTTTTCATACTAAGCATTTCCGTGACCTTTGACCCCGATTTTGACCCACTTACAGGTTGAATTTCGCAAAACGCCGTCTTGTTGCACGATGAAATTATCTCATCTACGTTGTGTTAAAATTTCATTTTTCTACGCTTAGCCGTTTGGCCCCCACGTTGATGCTCAGTCAGTCAGGACCAAGAGTTTTATATATATACGGGGGTGCTACAGAAATCGCAGCGATTTAGCGTTTTGCGTTTTCTATAACATGACTGCTAAGAGTTGACACCTTTTTAGATTAAATTATGCAGGGGTTTGGTTAGCAACTTTTGTAGGTATATTATTACAGAACAATAAGATTTTTTTTTATTCGTTTTAATTTAAATAATTTAATTTATTTATATAATAATTGATTTTATTCAGATGAAAAAAATTTAAAAAGAATTGGCGCGGGAAAATAAAAAATCCTCGACAACTCTATCAATTTTCTGCCATTAGTCTGGCAACTCATCGTAACACTTCTTTAACAATTTGCACAATAAATAAAAGGTTTTTTTCGGTAAAACTTGATATACCTCAAAAGAGCTATTTTTTTAATGCTTAATTTAAAGAAAACTGAAGTGGTTCCATATATTTTTTTTTAAATACCCTACTTCGAATTCTGACATAAAATGTGGCATCGTTGACCTAAATCTAAATCGGACTATGTGGCAGCATCGGACGCCAGCTGTTTTTGCGCTAGTTTGTTCCGCTAAAAATAATTTTGCGGATTGACCTGTGGCACAGCGGTATGAAATTAAAGCATCATTTTTATGAAACAACTTCAGTTTTCTTTAAATTAAGCAATAAAAAAATCTCTTTTGAGTTTTACCAAAAAAAAATGTTTAAATTATTGTGCAATTTGTGAAAACATTTGTTACGAAGTGTTGACAGACAATGGCAGACAGTTGCTAGAGTTGTCGAGTAATATTTATTTTCTCGCGCCAATTACTTTTAAATTTTTTTTTGGTAAATAAGTTCAATTATTATATAAATAAATTAAATTATATAAATTAAAACGGAAAAAAAATAAAATCTTATTGTTCTGCAATAACAAACCTAAAAAAGTTACTAAGCAAACCCCAGGATAATTTAATCTGAGAAGGTGTCAACCCTTATTCTAGTTGGAAAAGGTTATTGAAAACGCAAAACGCTAAATCGCTGCGATATCTGTGGCACCCCCGATAGATATATTTAAATAGGTAATGGGTATTCTATGGTCGGGAGCTCGACTAAAGCCTTTTCCACTTGTTTCGGTTATGTTCGTTCGTAGATCGCAAAAAAAAACTAGTGGGCGGTGCTACAGTCGAGCACTCGGAGACCCCGTACTAACTATTGAAATATCAAACCCTGCTTAATGCAGTATGTACACTGCTTGCTTGCTGCGGAAGTATACTGCTTGCAAGTGGTGAATTCTTTTTGCGTCAGATAAAACATATTATAATTGCGATTACAACAAGATCGGTATATATTTAGGGATAACTTTAAATGCTTTAGTCGAATATTAGTCGATATTACCTGTAAACTGAACATATACATTTTACTTAGAATTGGAATAGGACAGCAGCAACAAAGTGTCATTGCAGCCAGAGTTTGAGAATGCTGATGCATCATGCATCATGCATCATCCATCATGCATCATCCATCATCCATCATGAATCATGCATCATCCATCATGCATCATGCATCATCCATCATGCATAATCCATCATGCATCATGCATCATCCATCATGCATCATCCATCATGCATTATCCATCATGCATCATGCATCATCCATCATGCATCATCCATCATCCATCATGCATCATGCATCATGCATCATCCATCATGCATCATCCATCATCCATCATCCATCATCCACCATCCACCATCCACCATCCACCATCCACCATCCATCATCCATCATGCATGATGCATCATCCATCATGCATCATCCATCATCCATCATCCATCATGCATCATCCATCATCCATCATCCATCATCCACCATCCACCATCCATCATCCATCATCCATCATGCATGATGCATCATGCATCATCCATCATTCATCATCCATCATGCATGATGCATCATCCATCATCCATCATCCATCATGCATCATCCATCATTCATCATCCATCATGCATCATGCATCATCCATCATGCATCATCCATCATCCATCATCCATCATGCATCATCCATCATTCATCATCCAACATGCATGATGCATCATCCATCATCCATCATGCATCATGCATCATGCATCATGCATCATCCATCATGCATCATCCATCATGCATCATGCATCATCCATCATTCATCATCCATCATGCATGATGCATCATCCATCATCCATCATCCATCATCCATCATGCATCATGCATCATCCATCATCCATCATCCATGATGCATCATCCATCATGCATCATGCATCATGCATCATGCATCATGCATAATCCATCATCCATCATCCATCATGCATGATGCATCATGCATCATCCATCATCCATCATTCATCATGCATGATGCATCATCCATCATCCATCATCCATCATGCATCATGCATCATCCATCATGCATCATTCATCATGCATGATGCATCATCCATCATGCATCATCCATCATCCATCATCCATCATGCATAATCCATCATGCATCATGCATCATCCATCATGCATCATCCATCATGCATCATGCATCATCCATCATGCATCATGCATGATGCATCATCCATCATCCATCATGCATCATGCATCATGCATCATCCATCATGCATCATCCATCATGCATGATGCATCATCCATCATGCATCATCCATCATCCATCATCCATCATGCATCATCCATCATCCATCATGCATCATGCATCATCCATCATGCATCATGCATCATGCAGCATCTATCATCCATCATGCATCATGCATCATCCATCATGCATCATGCATCATGCATCATCCATCATCCATCATGCATCATCCATCATCCATCATCCATCATCCATCATACATCATACATCATACATCATCCATCATCCATCATGCATCATGCATCATTCATCATCCATCGTGCATCATGCATCATCCGTCATCCATCATCCATCATGCATCATGCATCATCCATCATGCATCATCCATCATCCATCATCCATTATCCATCATGCATCATGCATCATCCATCATTCATCATCCATCATGCATCATGCATCATGCATCATGCATCATCCATCATCCATCATGCATCATCCATCCTGCATCATGCATCATCCATCTATCACTGCGGACGGCAGTCCGCGCTAGTGACGAAAGCAGCACGAAGGGTGCGAAGGCGACTAGCATATTTATTTATTTATTTATTTATTTATTTACTTTGTACTTTCTTCCTAGCGCGACAAGCATGCTTAAGCTTTTAAATTAGAGCGCTAGTCACAACAAGTGCAATAGTTATATAGTGATTGCAATAGTAAGTTAAACTTAAATTCTAACATAAATCATGATTACAATTACAATGACAATTGAACTTATATTCTAACATTTAAAAGTTGTTACAATTACAAGATCAACAATTCGACATAAGTTTGGTGATTTTACTTAATTTTTAAATTTGACATTAGCTTTACATTTTGTTCTTTTTTTTTTTTTTTTTTTTATTTATTTCTTTCTTTAGGTTTTTTATTTAAATTAATGTAGTTAAGTTAAACTAAGTTCTCTGAATAACATTTCTCTCACTCTCTTCATCTATCCCTAGTATTTTATATTCTAAAAAGAAAATTAATTAATTGAATATTTAACAATTTATTTATTTATATATTTATGTGGTGCCCAGATGGTTTTCCAGTGCGATTTTAAATTTTGAAGCGCTACTGATTGCCTTGATGGCATGGGGGAGTTGGTTCCAAATGCGAACAGCATATACAAAGAACTGCTTCATTGTGCAGGAGTACTTGTATTTAAAACTCACAATATTTTTGGTTCTTCTTGATGAGCTAAACTTTATTCTTTCATATAGGTAGGACGGCTCTTGCGTGTATACAATTTTTTGAAGAAGGATTAAGACCCTATAATTTGTCCAGGATTTGAGAGACATGTCAAAGATTTTCATGGTAACGTCAGATATATGGTCAGTTCTACGTCTGTTATAAATATACCTCGCAATATTATTGAAAGCAACTTGCAACTTGCGTTGGCTGGCGGAGCTGCAGTCACTAAAGACTTCGATTCCATAAAAAAGTACCGGTGTCAGGTACATTTTAGCAATTGTTTGTTTAATTTTAAGTGGTAAGAAGTCTTTAGTTAAAAAGTTAAAAAGAATTGGCGCGGGAAAATAAAAAATGCGCGACAACTCTATCAATTTTCTGCCATTAGTCTGGCAACTCATCGTAACACTTCTTTAACAATTTGCACAATAAATAAAAGGTTTTTTTCGGTAAAACTTGATATACCTCAAAAGAGCTATTTTTTTAATGCTTAATTTAAAGAAAACTGAAGTGGTTCCATATATTTTTTTTTAAATACCCTACTTCGAATTCTGACATAAAATGTGGCATCGTTGACCTAAATCTAAATCGGACTATGTGGCAGCATCGGACGCCAGCTGTTTTTGCGCTAGTTTGTTCCGCTAAAAATAATTTTGCGGATTGACCTGTGGCACAGCGGTATGAAATTAAAGCATCATTTTTATGAAACAACTTCAGTTTTCTTTAAATTAAGCAATAAAAAAATCTCTTTTGAGTTTTACCAAAAAAAAATGTTTAAATTATTGTGCAATTTGTGAAAACATTTGTTACGAAGTGTTGACAGACAATGGCAGACAGTTGCTAGAGTTGTCGAGTAATATTTATTTTCTCGCGCCAATTACTTTTAAATTTTTTTTTGGTAAATAAGTTCAATTATTATATAAATAAATTAAATTATATAAATTAAAACGGAAAAAAAATAAAATCTTATTGTTCTGCAATAACAAACCTAAAAAAGTTACTAAGCAAACCCCAGGATAATTTAATCTGAGAAGGTGTCAACCCTTATTCTAGTTGGAAAAGGTTATTGAAAACGCAAAACGCTAAATCGCTGCGATATCTGTGGCACCCCCGATAGATATATTTAAATAGGTAATGGGTATTCTATGGTCGGGAGCTCGACTAAAGCCTTTTCCACTTGTTTCGGTTATGTTCGTTCGTAGATCGCAAAAAAAAACTAGTGGGCGGTGCTACAGTCGAGCACTCGGAGACCCCGTACTAACTATTGAAATATCAAACCCTGCTTAATGCAGTATGTACACTGCTTGCTTGCTGCGGAAGTATACTGCTTGCAAGTGGTGAATTCTTTTTGCGTCAGATAAAACATATTATAATTGCGATTACAACAAGATCGGTATATATTTAGGGATAACTTTAAATCCTTTAGTCGAATATTAGTCGATATTACCTGTAAACTGAACATATACATTTTACTTAGAATTGGAATAGGACAGCAGCAACAAAGTGTCATTGCAGCCAGAGTTTGAGAATGCTGATGCATCATGCATCATGCATCATCCATCATGCATCATCCATCATCCATCATCCATCATGCATCATCCATCATCCATCATGCATCATGCATCATGCATCATCCATCATGCATCATCCATCATGAATCATGCATCATCCATCATGCATCATGCATCATCCATCATGCATAATCCATCATGCATCATGCATCATCCATCATGCATCATCCATCATGCATTATCCATCATGCATCATGCATCATGCATTATCCATCATGCATCATCCATCATCCATCATGCATCATGCATCATGCATCATGCATCATCCATCATCCATCATGCATTATGCATCATGCATCATGCATCATGCATCATGCATCATGCATCATGCATCATGCATCATGCATCATCCATGCATCATGCATCATCCATCATGCATCAAACATAATGCATCATGCATCATGCATCATCCATCATGCATCATCCATCATGCATCATGCATCATGCATCATGCATCATGCATCATGCATCATGCATCATCCATCATGCATCATGCATCATGCATCATCCATCATGCATCATGCATCATGCATCATGCATCATGCATCATCCATCATGCATCATCCATCATGCATCATGCATCATGCATCATGCATCATGCATCATCCATGCATCATGCATCATCCATCATGCATCAAACATAATGCATCATGCATCATGCATCATCCATCATGCATCATGCAGCATCCATCATGAATCATGCATCATTCATCATGCATCATGCATCATGCATCATCCATCATCCATCATGCATCATGCATCATCCATCATTCATCATCCATCATGCATGATGCATCATCCATCATGCATCATCCATCATGCATCATGCATCATGCATCATGCATCATGCAGCATCCATCATGAATCATGCATCATTCATCATGCATCATGCATCATGCACCATCCATCATCCATCATGCATCATGCATCATCCATCATTCATCATCCATCATGCATGATGCATCATCCATCATCCATCATCCATCATGCATCATCCATCATTCATCATCCATCATGCATCATGCATCATCCATCATGCATCATCCATCATTCATCATCCATCATGCATGATGCATCATCCATCATCCATCATCCATCATCCATCATGCATCATCCATCATCCATCATGCATCATCCATCATGCATCATCCATCATCCATCATGCATCATCCATCATTCATCATCCATCATGCATCATCCATCATGCATCATGCATCATGCATCATGCATCATGCATCATGCATCATCCATGCATCATGCATCATGCATCATCCATCATGCATCAAACATAATGCATCATGCATCATGCATCATCCATCATGCATCATCCATCATGCATCATGCATCATGCATCATGCATCATGCAGCATCCATCATTCATCATCCATCATGCATGATGCATCATCCATCATCCATCATGCATCATGCATCATGCATCATGCATCATCCATCATGCATCATCCATCATCCATCATGCATCATGCATCATCCATCATGCATCATCCATCATCCATCATGCATCATGCATCATCCATCATTCATCATCCATCATGCATCATGCATCATCCATCATGCATCATCCATCATCCATCATGCATCATCCATCATTCATCATCCATCATGCATGATGCATCATCCATCATGCATCATGCATCATGCATCATGCATCATCCATCATGCATCATCCATCATCCATCATGCATCATGCATCATCCATCATTCATCATCCATCATGCATGATGCATCATCCATCATCCATCATCCATCATCCATCATGCATCATCCATCATCCATCATCCATGATGCATCATGCATCATGCATCATCCATCATCCATCATGCATCATCCATCCTGCATCATGCATCATCCATCTATCACTGCGGACGGCAGTCCGCGCTAGTGACGAAAGCAGCACGAAGGGTGCGAAGGCGACTAGCATATTTATTTATTTATTTATTTATTTATTTACTTTGTACTTTCTTCCTAGCGCGACAAGCATGCTTAAGCTTTTAAATTAGAGCGCTAGTCACAACAAGTGCAATAGTTATATAGTGATTGCAATAGTAAGTTAAACTTAAATTCTAACATAAATCATGATTACAATTACAATGACAATTGAACTTATATTCTAACATTTAAAAGTTGTTACAATTACAAGATCAACAATTCGACATAAGTTTGGTGATTTTACTTAATTTTTAAATTTGACATTAGCTTTACATTTTGTTCTTTTTTTTTTTTTTTATTTATTTCTTTCTTTAGGTTTTTTATTTAAATTAATGTAGTTAAGTTAAACTAAGTTCTCTGAATAACATTTCTCTCACTCTCTTCATCTATCCCTAGTATTTTATATTCTAAAAAGAAAATTAATTAATTGAATATTTAACAATTTATTTATTTATATATTTATGTGGTGCCCAGATGGTTTTCCAGTGCGATTTTAAATTTTGAAGCGCTACTGATTGCCTTGATGGCATGGGGGAGTTGGTTCCAAATGCGAACAGCATATACAAAGAACTGCTTCATTGTGCAGGAGTACTTGTATTTAAAACTCACAATATTTTTGGTTCTTCTTGATGAGCTAAACTTTATTCTTTCATATAGGTAGGACGGCTCTTGCGTGTATACAATTTTTTGAAGAAGGATTAAGACCCTATAATTTGTCCAGGATTTGAGAGACATGTCAAAGATTTTCATGGTAACGTCAGATATATGGTCAGTTCTACGTCTGTTATAAATATACCTCGCAATATTATTGAAAGCAACTTGCAACTTGCGTTGGCTGGCGGAGCTGCAGTCACTAAAGACTTCGATTCCATAAAAAAGTACCGGTGTCAGGTACATTTTAGCAATTGTTTGTTTAATTTTAAGTGGTAAGAAGTCTTTAGTTAAAAAGTTAAAAAGAATTGGCGCGGGAAAATAAAAAATGCGCGACAACTCTATCAATTTTCTGCCATTAGTCTGGCAACTCATCGTAACACTTCTTTAACAATTTGCACAATAAATAAAAGGTTTTTTTCGGTAAAACTTGATATACCTCAAAAGAGCTATTTTTTTAATGCTTAATTTAAAGAAAACTGAAGTGGTTCCATATATTTTTTTTTAAATACCCTACTTCGAATTCTGACATAAAATGTGGCATCGTTGACCTAAATCTAAATCGGACTATGTGGCAGCATCGGACGCCAGCTGTTTTTGCGCTAGTTTGTTCCGCTAAAAATAATTTTGCGGATTGACCTGTGGCACAGCGGTATGAAATTAAAGCATCATTTTTATGAAACAACTTCAGTTTTCTTTAAATTAAGCAATAAAAAAATCTCTTTTGAGTTTTACCAAAAAAAAATGTTTAAATTATTGTGCAATTTGTGAAAACATTTGTTACGAAGTGTTGACAGACAATGGCAGACAGTTGCTAGAGTTGTCGAGTAATATTTATTTTCTCGCGCCAATTACTTTTAAATTTTTTTTTGGTAAATAAGTTCAATTATTATATAAATAAATTAAATTATATAAATTAAAACGGAAAAAAAATAAAATCTTATTGTTCTGCAATAACAAACCTAAAAAAGTTACTAAGCAAACCCCAGGATAATTTAATCTGAGAAGGTGTCAACCCTTATTCTAGTTGGAAAAGGTTATTGAAAACGCAAAACGCTAAATCGCTGCGATATCTGTGGCACCCCCGATAGATATATTTAAATAGGTAATGGGTATTCTATGGTCGGGAGCTCGACTAAAGCCTTTTCCACTTGTTTCGGTTATGTTCGTTCGTAGATCGCAAAAAAAAACTAGTGGGCGGTGCTACAGTCGAGCACTCGGAGACCCCGTACTAACTATTGAAATATCAAACCCTGCTTAATGCAGTATGTACACTGCTTGCTTGCTGCGGAAGTATACTGCTTGCAAGTGGTGAATTCTTTTTGCGTCAGATAAAACATATTATAATTGCGATTACAACAAGATCGGTATATATTTAGGGATAACTTTTAATGCTTTAGTCGAATATTAGTCGATATTACCTGTAAACTGAACATATACATTTTACTTAGAATTGGAATAGGACAGCAGCAACAAAGTGTCATTGCAGCCAGAGTTTGAGAATGCTGATGCATCATGCATCATGCATCATCCATCATGCATCATCCATCATCCATCATCCATCATGCATCATCCATCATCCATCATGCATCATGCATCATGCATCATCCATCATGCATCATCCATCATGAATCATGCATCATCCATCATGCATCATGCATCATCCATCATGCATAATCCATCATGCATCATGCATCATCCATCATGCATCATCCATCATGCATTATCCATCATGCATCATGCATCATGCATTATCCATCATGCATCATCCATCATCCATCATGCATCATGCATCATGCATCATGCATCATCCATCATCCATCATGCATTATGCATCATGCATCATGCATCATGCATCATGCATCATGCATCATGCATCATGCATCATGCATCATCCATGCATCATGCATCATCCATCATGCATCAAACATAATGCATCATGCATCATGCATCATCCATCATGCATCATCCATCATGCATCATGCATCATGCATCATGCATCATGCATCATGCATCATGCATCATCCATGCATCATGCATCATGCATCATCCATCATGCATCAAACATCATGCATCATGCATCATGCATCATCCATCATGCATCATCCATCATCATCATGCATCATGCATCATGCATCATGCATCATCCATCATGCATCATGCATCATCCATCATGCATCATCCATCATGCATCATCCATCATGCATCATGCATCATGCATCATGCATCATCCATCATGCATCATGCATCATGCATCATGCATCATGCATCATGCATCATGCATCATCCATCATGCATCATGCATCATCCATCATGCATCATCCATCATGCATCATGCATCATCCATCATGCATCATCCATCATGCATCATGCATCATGCATCATGCATCATGCATCATCCATCATGCATCATGCATCATCCATCATGCATCATGCATCATGCATCATCCATCATCCATCATGCATCATGCATCATCCATCATGCATCATCCATCATGCATCATGCATCATCCATCATCCATCATGCATCATGCATCATCCATCATGCATCATCCATCATGCATCATGCATCATCCATCATGCATCATGCATCATGCATCATCCATCATGCATCATCCATCATGCATCATCCATCATGCATCATCCATCATGCATCATCCATCATCCATCATGCATCATCCATCATGCATCATCCATCATCCATCATGCATCATCATGCATCATCATCCATCATGCATCATCCATCATGCATCATGCATCATGCATCATGCATCATGCATCATGCATCATCCATGCATCATGCATCATGCATCATCCATCATGCATCAAACATAATGCATCATGCATCATGCATCATCCATCATGCATCATGCATCATGCATCATGCATCATGCATCATGCATCATGCATCATCCATCATACATCATCCATCATGCATCATGCATCATCCATCATCCATCATGCATCATGCATCATGCATCATGCATCATCCATCATGCATCATCCATCATCCATCATGCATCATGCATCATCCATCATGCATCATCCATCATCCATCATGCATCATGCATCATCATCATTCATCATCCATCATGCATCATGCATCATCCATCATGCATCATCCATCATCCATCATGCATCATCCATCATTCATCATCCATCATGCATGATGCATCATCCATCATGCATCATGCATCATGCATCATGCATCATCCATCATGCATCATCCATCATCCATCATGCATCATGCATCATCCATCATTCATCATCCATCATGCATGATGCATCATCCATCATCCATCATCCATCATCCATCATGCATCATCCATCATCCATCATCCATGATGCATCATGCATCATGCATCATCCATCATCCATCATGCATCATCCATCCTGCATCATGCATCATCCATCTATCACTGCGGACGGCAGTCCGCGCTAGTGACGAAAGCAGCACGAAGGGTGCGAAGGCGACTAGCATATTTATTTATTTATTTATTTATTTATTTACTTTGTACTTTCTTCCTAGCGCGACAAGCATGCTTAAGCTTTTAAATTAGAGCGCTAGTCACAACAAGTGCAATAGTTATATAGTGATTGCAATAGTAAGTTAAACTTAAATTCTAACATAAATCATGATTACAATTACAATGACAATTGAACTTATATTCTAACATTTAAAAGTTGTTACAATTACAAGATCAACAATTCGACATAAGTTTGGTGATTTTACTTAATTTTTAAATTTGACATTAGCTTTACATTTTGTTCTTTTTTTTTTTTTTTTATTTATTTCTTTCTTTAGGTTTTTTATTGAAATTAATGTAGTTAAGTTAAACTAAGTTCTCTGAATAACATTTCTCTCACTCTCTTCATCTATCCCTAGTATTTTATATTCTAAAAAGAAAATTAATTAATTGAATATTTAACAATTTATTTATTTATATATTTATGTGGTGCCCAGATGGTTTTCCAGTGCGATTTTAAATTTTGAAGCGCTACTGATTGCCTTGATGGCATGGGGGAGTTGGTTCCAAATGCGAACAGCATATACAAAGAACTGCTTCATTGTGCAGGAGTACTTGTATTTAAAACTCACAATATTTTTGGTTCTTCTTGATGAGCTAAACTTTATTCTTTCATATAGGTAGGACGGCTCTTGCGTGTATACAATTTTTTGAAGAAGGATTAAGACCCTATAATTTGTCCAGGATTTGAGAGACATGTCAAAGATTTTCATGGTAACGTCAGATATATGGTCAGTTCTACGTCTGTTATAAATAGCTGAAATGTTTGAATGAGGACTTGTTCCCGCTCAAAAATATAGAAACGTTTGTTCTACGACTTTTTCGAAAAATCGCTAGTTTAGCGGGAAATCGCTAAAAACCGCTAAAATTTAAACCCTCATAGCATCCAAACGATAGACGCTACAGATAGGATCTATATATCGTTGCAAAGGTATTTTGAAGGGCTCTTAGGCATACCTTCAAAGTTTTTCTTTTAAGTAAAAAGGTAAACGGCTACAGGTGAAACAAGGTATTTTTTTACACATTTTGGCGATTTAAGAAAAATCTACACATGAGATCACTTTAAAATATGTTTAATGTTATAGGCAATTTGATTCCGCGTTTTTTGACATATAACACGTATCTGTCAAAATTCGTTTGGACAAGATATTACCTATTAACTGAATATACCTTTTACCTTTACACTACTGCATGTACATATGCAGTATATACACTGCTTGCAGCGTAATGCGGAAATAAACTGCTTGCAAGTGGTGAATTCTTTTTGCGGCAGATAAATCATTTTATAATCAAAAATATAAAATCGTTTGTTCTACGACTTTTTCGAAAAATCGCTAGTTTAGCGGGAATTCGCTAAAAACCGCTAAAATTTAAGCCCCCATAGCATCCAAATGATAGAAGCTACAGATGCGATCTATATATCGTTGAAAAGGTATTTCGAAGAGCTCTTAGACATACCTTAAAAGTTTTTTTTTTAATTATAAGGGTAAACAGTTACAGGTTAAATAAGGTATTTTTTCCCACATTTTGACAATTTAAGAAAAATCTACACAACAAATCACATCAAATATTGCAATTTTAAAATTTCTGATGTCTTATTCAAAAATTTCTGATATCCCATAAAAAAACCTCTTTACGAGGTAAAAGTCTAGTGACGAAAACATTTTCATGCCCCAAAATTTCTGATATCCAATTTTGTGACGAATAATATTAAGTTTTACACATAAATTATTTTAAACCAAAATTTTTGCATTTTTATATACTCAGGAAGAATGGAAAGTTTGCTATGACTGTCCGATCAGGTCGAGTTATATACCGATCGAAAGGTATCAATTTAACTTACAAATGTGCATACTAAGACTTTTGTAAATTCACCTGGTTCGTGAGATAATGGAGCTAATGGGGCCGTTGGAGCCTTTGTGAATTGTTTTTAAATTTTTTAATATTCTAATCAAAAATACGCGTCGAATGACACCAGAAATTTTGGGGCATGATATATCCTAAGTTTGGTTTCTTTATCTTTTAAATTGTCTAAAACAAACTTTATCTGCTTGCAATATAGACGAGTCTACACACCAAGTTTGGAGTCTCTAGCTCCTTTAGTCTCTGAGATCAAGGCGCTCTTACAGACGGACAGGGCTATATCGACTCGGCTGTTAATGCTGATCAAGAATATATATACTTTATGGGGTCTGCCATGCCTCCTTCTGCCTGTTACGCACATTTATTTTGTGACAATGTGACAGAAACGGTCAACTGTTATTAGAGAGGTCTGGTCTTTTTACAAAAAATACAACACTGAATATTTAAAAAACTTTTAAAAGTGACTGACACTTGGCGTCATTTCAATTTCCCCTATCTAATCAATCAATGTAAATTTCATGTCTATCGTGACTCAATAGTTTTGAGTTCGGTAAGTACAAAACACTCAACGAACAAGCCAGAACAACACTATGAGTGTTCTCAAAACTTACGCTTATCAATTATTTCAATTAAATGTGCAACCTGCGATTGGCTTGATAAGCACATGTCGTAACCGAGTGTCGACCGGTTTGATGAGAACCGATTACAGGTACATCTAATGCTTGGTAGTAGTATAAAAGCAGTTAGTTGACCGCCATAGTTGCTTAAATCGAATTGAGCATTCCATCTTATTGGTTATCAAGCATCATGGATCGTTGGCAAAATCGCGTTGCCGTCGTAACCGGCGCCAGTTCGGGCATTGGATCGGCCATAGTTCTGGACCTGGTCAATGCCGGTCTCGTTGTGGTGGGACTGGCACGTCGGATTGAACGTGTGAAGGAACTCCAAAAGTCATTGCCGGCTGAACGGAGAGATAAGCTGATCCCGCTGTATTGCGATGTTGGCAATGAGAGTTCGGTTAAAGAGGCTTTCGATGTAATTGAGAAGCAGGTGGGTGGCATAGATATCCTGATAAACAATGCAGGTACCCTGCACGATGGCAGACTGGTGGACATGCCGCTCTCGCTCGTCCAGCAAACAGTCCAGACCAATATCATGGGTATCGTAATGTGCACACAGCGCGCCTTTGCTTCGATGAAGAAACGGAATTTTGATGGCCACGTTGTCCTGATCAATAGCATAGTTGGCCACAAGCCCTTCGCACCTGTTCCGGGCAAAGTCCCGCTAATGAACGTCTATCCGCCTTCCAAACATGCGGTCACTGCGTTGACCGAAATGTACCGCCAGGAGTTCATTGCCCTAGGTACTCGCATCAAGATTACGGTATGACAATTAAAAACAGACCCAATCAACTTGAAATTAATCCCTTATATTATCCTACTTACAGAGTGTTAGTCCCGGAGTTGTAGATACAGATATCGTGCCGGATACAGTGCGTCATGTGGCTAAGGAAGCAATGCTCAATGCAGAGGATATTTCGCGGACGGTGATGTTTACTCTTTCCACGCCTCCCAATATGCAGGTGCATGAGATAACAGTCAAGCCCGTGGGTGAAATGTACTGACCTGTATATTTTATTCCACTAATTGTCTAATGAATAAATATGTTGCTTTATTGCGTTAAAAAACTATAATACACATCCGTTGACTACTATTTGAATACGATTTTGATGAAAGTTGAGCAGAAATATTTCTTTAGTTTTGTGTAGGCACCAGACAATTTATACCTTATAATGTACATATTTTACCAATACTACCGCTGATTATACCAAGTAATCTAATAAGAAACAAGCTTAACTTTGCAAAACATTTGCAACATTTTGTTTTTTTTTTTAACCCTCTAATGCCTAACCCTGCCTAAAGGCGGGGTACACATTTTCACCAGTACCAGGTAAACTATGCTTTTAATAAAAAAAACTAACTTCAGATTCGATCATTTTGACCAAAAATTAGTATAAAATGATTTTTCCAGGACGATAGAAAAAAAGGTTAATCTGACTTTTTTTTTTTTAATGTACGGATTTATGTGTATTCGAAGCGTTTGCTGACTGTCGACTCATCCAATACTCCCATTGATTCTGACCACTCCTGAAGCGTTTTGCATTGGTCCACAAATAGCCTTTAAGCTTTTTGTATTGATCCGGCCGTTCCCAGTCTTCGAGCTCAAAGTCCCTACTTTTAAAGCACCCAAACCAATTTTTAAGACGAAACATGCTCGCATTAAAAACGGGAATTGCGGTTCATATTACTGGCGGCCTCCTGTGTGCCACGCTCATTATTAATTCAAGTACCCAATAAAAAAATTAAAATAAATTTTAAACAATTTTAATAACTACTAGGGGGCTCCGCCCCCTGCTCGCTTCACTCGCAAAATTGAAAAGAAGGTCTTTATTTGTCAGCTTTAACAAATTTATATAATATAGAATTTTTTGTAAAAAAAACGGAAATATTTAACTTCCGCTGTACGCGGTTTTAATGTTTATTCCTTGCAATTGAACTTTGGCTAAAAGTCAGATTTAGTGATTTGGCGGGAAAAAGCTAAATTTGACGGAAAAAAGCTAAATTTGAGGAAAAAGTCAAAATTTAGGAAGAAGATTTAATCTGTGAGTTTTGTAAGAATATCTCATACAACAACAGAGTTCTTGATTCTAAAGGTAAATTTGCATCCGATTGTTTCTATGGCAGCTATACGATATAGTAACCCGACTTTGACCAAATTTGGCCAGAATGTTAGAGACAGCCCCAAACATACTATCTGTGAGTTTGATTGGGATATCTTAGGAAACAAAAAATGTTTTTCATACTAAAGGTTGTTTTGCATCCGATTGTTCCTATGGCAGCCATATGATATAGTCATCCGACTTTGACCAAATTAGGTCAGAATGTAAAGGAAAGTCCCAAACATATAATTTGTGAGCTTGGTTGAGATATCTTAGGAAACAAAAAAGTTTTTTATACTAAAGGTTGTTTTGCATCCGATTGCTCCTATGGCAGCCATATGAAATAGTCATCCGACTTTGACCAAATTGGGGCAGAATGTAAAAGAAAGTCCCAAACATATAATTTGTGAGCTTGGTTGAGATATCTTAGGAAACAAAAAAGTTTTTTATACTAAAGGTTGTTTTGCATCCGATTGTTCCTATGGCAGCTATATGATATAGTCATCCGACTTTGACTAAATTTGATCAGAATGTAAAGGAAAGTCCCATACCTACAATCTGTGAGTTTGGTTGAGATATCTGAAAAAAACAAAAAAGTTTTCTTATACTAAGCAATTCTGTGACCTTTGACCTTGATTTTGACCCACTTATGAATTCCGCAAAACGCCGTCTTATTGCACGATGAAATTATCTCACCTATGTTGTGTGAAAATTTCAGCTTTCTATCTTTTACCGTTTGGGCTGCACGTTGATTCTCAGTCAGTGAGTCAGTCAGTGAGTCAGTCAGGACAAAGAGTTTTATATATATGTACATGATTGGGAATATCAAGGATAGTTGCAAAAACTGAGCTCGAACCTTATGGAAGTGCATTATTGAGCTTTAAATGGCAGGAAATACATATCACGCAACAGAATACATATGAGTTTTAATGTAATTAGCTATCTGAATATAAAATAAGACTACTGAAAAGTGGTCCATGACATGAAGAACCATGTAAAAACACTGACACTAGCGGAATTAAGGCAAGTCCAAATTAAATCTTCCCAAGAATTTGGTTTCCAAATATCAAAGCTGACCTTTGCCAGTCGATTAGTCGAGGCTGATCTTCAGGTTCGTATTGCACGAATTAAGCTATTTGTGACGATAAAACTTCGAAGGCAATTTGCCAGAAAGCATCTCCATTGGGTTTCTTATATGTAAGTTGAAGTATGCCGTTTGGAGTGATATATCAAAGACCAAACGTCTTGATCAAGATGGAAGAAAGTTTGTTAGGCGCCCATTTCGGGATATTTAGACTTTTCAAGACGATTATGATCCAAAACATACGGTGCACCTCACATAGAACTTTTTTGAACAGAGTTCCATGACAGTTCTCGAATGGTCACCATCAAATCCAAACTTTAATCTTTAATCTGTAAAAATCGAATCAAGTTTTTTCAAAGTGATGAATATTAGTCAAATTATACTTATGTTATTATGTACCAAACTTATACAAGTTATAAATCGTCCGTTGCCCATAAAAAATTAAATAAAAATATTTCTGCTCAACTCTAATAACCATAATCACTGTTTCCAGTTAGTTGTCAAAAGCTGATACACCTTAATAGAATAATTATGCAAAACACATCAATCAACCGGTTGTCAAAAACAAGTTACGGTGCACAGTATCAGCTTGATTGATACACGTGAAACGTTTTAAGTCGAAAAGCGTTACGAAATGCAATTATTTCATCAAGACGTCTCTCTTTGCACGACTTCCCATTAATATTTATTTAATAAATAAGTTTTGTCCCAGTATCAAATCAAAGTTGATTTTAATAATCTATAAAAATTAATTAGCTTTGACAGGCAAAATTAATAAAGAATAGATTGCTGAGTATATATTTACATATGTGTACTCATATATTATGTATTAATGTTATGGTACAGGCATCTGTTAAATCTTGATTGTGTCAGTCAGAATCATACGCTTATCTGCTAATGTCTTCTACATATAATTCTTATTAACGTAATATTAGATTCGCACATTGCACACTGCACAATGGTCCCAAATGCTGATATTTTGGTATAAATTATAATGATCTAATTACAGACCTGAAACTTGTTATGGTCATAGCGTATGTAAAGACTGAAAAAAAAATGTGAGAAATATGAGAAAAAGTATAAAATATTTTTAAGAAATCTAAAAATTTTGGTAGAGACTTGAAATTTGACATGAAGAAATTTAGTAAGGCTAAAATATAATATCTATATATAATATATAAAACTCTTTGTCCTGACTGACTCACTGAGCATCAACGTGTAGCCCAAACGGTTAAAGATAGTTTTTGAAAGCAGTCAGCACATAAACTGACTACTAAAAAGGCGTCGCAACTGGCACTTGTAACCAGGTGGACTTCGGAGAGGGAATTCCTTGATGCGCAAAGCTGGTGCGATCGTGGAAGTGAATGAATGTTTCTTGTAGATTGTACTAAAAACACTGATTTTATTAATTCAAAAGTCACAATATTTATAGGTAAAAATAGCTTAGTTAACAGGTGTGTGGTGTCAATTAAAATTAGGTTATTGTGTTCTCAGCAGTTGCGTGTAATGTAGGGTAGCTTACTTTGCAACTACCGGGTTTGCTTACTGCTGCTGTTACGGCACATATTCTGTGTTGTGCAGTCAGCGATATTCTGTGTGGTCACTTATGCTGTGTGTGGTCAGCGATATTTTGTGGGTGAAGTGTTGACATAATTCTTTACGTGTGTTACATAGCTGTTCTGTTTTTTTTGTTTATGATTTAGATATGTAGAAAGATAGAAAGTTTAGCTTTTTCCCGCTAAATCTGGATTTTTCCCGCCAAATCACTAAATCTGACTTTTAGTCAAAGTTCAATTGCAAGGAGGAAACATTAAAACCGCGGACAGCGGAAGTTTAATATTTCCGTTTTTTTTACAAAAAATGCTATACTCGTATTATATAAATTTGTTAAAGCGGACTACTAAGGACCTTCTTTTCAATTTTGCGAGCGAAGCGAGCAGGGGACGGAGCCCCCTAGTAGTTATTAAAATTGTTTAAAACCGGACAACTAAAGAAGTTCTATTAAATTGTCGATTGAAAAAATGGAGGAAAAATGTAAATACTTTAAGCTACTTCTTCTTATATTGTATATACATAGATATGTTTAAATATACAAATTTTTAGTATATTAGAAACCAGTTATTATAGACACTGATAGAGTATGTCATACACTCTTGTGTGCTTAGCTGTAGCCTTTTTTATTTATTTATTAATTTATTTATTTTTAATAATTATATTTATATTTTAATAATTAATTATAAATAACTAATAATAATTTTATAATAAATTTTTAAAAATTAAAATTAAATTACAAAATAATAAAATAAATTATAAACTGAAAAGAAAAAAGTTAATTTAAGTTAACTTAAGTCTGTGATATGGAAAAAATGATAAGTGATCCAACATTTGTTGCAAGGATTGGGGAAAACCCAGAAAAACCCAATCAGATCAATAAGAAGTTAGAAACCTCTTGGAAGATCACTGATCCAATGGGGAAGATATTAACACAAAGTTCAATTCAGTCCATTGAGATCAGAAATTTACCGGAGGTGATTAAAAAGAGATGCTTTAATTTGGTCGAGAGAGAGATTGAGTGATATTAAATTGTAAAATTCATTATAATCCGAACATAGTATACGAAATCGATTATGTAAAGCGTAGTCAGTAGTGCATGTAAGCA
>JBAMBK010000603.1:0-80526 GCA_037043435.1 Drosophila suboccidentalis | reverse complement strand
AGGTAGTTACTTACATTAGTTAATAAGAACAAATTAATTTTAGACTTGCTAAATTGTACTTAATGTGACATTTTTACTAAAGATTATTTGACTGTTTTTATAGATGCTGAAACAAGACAACCTGTTGATGATTTACCTGCCAATAATGACGTCATTACAATATCGAGTAAGTATACAGTAATGAAAAAATTTACATTCAATTAAACTATACCTTTAACAATTTTTCATTCGTTTTAGATCCAGAGAATGAGTCTCTGCCCAATGAACCAGTCATAGCAGATACAGAAAAGACGCCGGGGGAGCTTTTGTTGCACGACTGTGGTAATATTTTATTATTTAATAGTTCCGTTTAGTTTAGTTTAAATTACTTATACATCTTTGTTTTATATTAGTAGGTGAAATCGAGGAACAACAATCCGCTTCAGCCTTAGCTGAAGATGAAAACGACATTGATAACTCATTGAGTAAGTAATTATAGTTTGTAAATTATTTTTATAAGTTTAATAATACAGAAAAATTTGCAGGTGCACCGGAAGAGTCAAAGGGCGTATCTGAGATAAATATTATCAGCTCT
Organism: Drosophila suboccidentalis; assembly: GCA_037043435.1. Taxonomy (NCBI): domain Eukaryota; kingdom Metazoa; phylum Arthropoda; class Insecta; order Diptera; family Drosophilidae; genus Drosophila; species Drosophila suboccidentalis. The sequence continues at coordinate 79,952 of JBAMBK010000603.1, read as the reverse complement.
GATGTCTTTCTTCGTAAGTGTATATTTTAAATTTGCAATTTTAAATCAATTTATTTTTCTTTTACGTTTATTTTAAATTAAATTTGTTTTTTATTAACTGTAATTAGGTCCAAATTTGCTAAATGCTAAAAGTGTAGACGAGCAGAATAGCCAAGTATTAACAGACATTGAAAATGATGTAACAATAAACATAACATCGCAGTCAGATCCTTCGTATAGATTGAGCGAGTCCGCAACTGTTTTAAACAACACTGTTGACGAAAGTTTTACCTTCACTCCGGAAACTCCACTCTTTGATGTTCGAAAATTAAATGTTCATATTGCAAAATATGAGCAAAAATCAAAGCAACACTTTTGCATGTTTTGTAACAAACTACAGACGAAATTTGCTCGGCATTTGGAGCTAGTCCATAAAAAACATCCAGATGTTCTGCGATTTACCACCCTTCCCAAGCGCAGTCAACAGCGAAAAGAATTAATTGATATAATTCGAAAGAAAGGTGACTTCATGCATAACACGGATCAGTCAAAGAACACCGGTTCGTTAATTGTACCTCGGCGAAAACGCGAAGCTTCATCTAATAAAGCACGGGACTTTATTTGCTGCACAATGTGTAACGGATTCTTTCCCAAAAGCACGCTTCGTAATCATGTTCCACATTGCCCAAAAAATACGCACGAGAAAGGAAAGCGAAATTTATTAAAAGACGGCCGCGCTAAGACAGGTTTCATCCACCCGATCGCCAGTGATATTTTGCGAAAAACAGTTGTACCAGTACTAAATGATGATGAAATCTCCAGAGCCGTGGTTTTTGATCAACTTATTATTATGTATGCCAACCATGAATGTATGAAACACGGAAAATTACAACATGACATGATCAGATCTCACATGCGTGTACTTGGAAGGCTTAAACTTGAAATGGAGAAACAATCAAATGGAAAATTAACTGAACTCAAAGATGCAATTGAGCCCCAATACATTAATTTGCTCGTGTCCTGCATTCGCACCGTTGCTCAATGGGATGACAATATTATGTTTTATAAAACACCTTCTGTTGCCACATCACTAACAGGATTGATTAAAAAATGCGCCAATCTATTAAAATGTTTATTTATAAAAGAACAGGATAATGTAAAAAAGAAATTAGTAAAAGACTTTCAACATTTATGGGATATCGAAATTCCTATAAATATCAACAAAAAAGCCGTTGAAGATCAGTCGACCAAAAGGCGAGCTGCTAAAACTGTTTTACCGAATAAGGACGACATAAAGACTTTATATGATTACGTTACAAATAAGTCCCAAAAAGCTCTGGAAGCATTGGAGGCCAATTTTAATTTATCAAAATGGTCAAGTTTAACTGAAAGTACCTTAATAAAATTGCAAATTTTTAATCGGCGCCGAGCAGGAGAAATTGAAAGGCTAAAAATAGAAAATTACGAAACAGCTCATGCAGTGAATGTTGATGATGAGAACTACAATAGATTAGAAGACTCAACAAAAGGAGTTGCTCAAGAATTTGTAAGAATTACAATCAGAGGAAAATTAAATAGAACAGTTCCTGTACTCCTTAATTCCTTTGATCGCCGTTGCATCGATACTATTTTAAAGTATCGCCAAAGAGCTGGAGTAAAAGACTCCAATAAATATATATTTAGCACACCAGATTCGAATCGCCTTGGCAAGGAATATATTCGTGCGTGTCCGCTCTTAAAAAGATTTTCAGAGGAATGTGGTGCTAGAGACCCAACTGCTTTGAGAGGGACTTTACTAAGGAAACAAATAGCTACCCACACCTCTATGCAAAATGCTGATGATGCTCAAATTGATCGGCTAGCTAATTTCATGGGACATCATAAGGATATTCATAAGAACATATATCGAGTGACTACACCGATCTCAGAAATAACAGAAGTTTCAAAGATGTTGCTGGCAGCATCAAATATTGAAAGAACAGAAGTCTGTAAAAGTAACCAAACACCAAATTGTAAGTGCTTCTAATTTTTGTTTCTGTGTGTATATTTTAAAATAATTTAGTAAAACAATATACTTTATATTCGTATATATCTAAGGTCTATATTTTTGTCTATTCCTTTGGTCAGAATTTATTTTAGGTTGATGAACTCACATGTAATTCTTTCTAGGTAATAATATTACAACTACAGCAAATAATCTTGATGAAATTGATGAAAACTTGGCAAACACTACAGATGATAATGAATCTGAAAATGATGTGGACTTCAACGACAGTGTTAAGAACACTTCTTCAAAGAAACGCCGCAGCAGTAAGTACTACGTTCGTTAAGATAATGATTGTTTTACAACGTTATAATATTGCAGCATCTCCATTTGGAAGAGAAACAGGAAATGATTGATATATTTGGTGACCTGAAAAGTTTGCAGAAGCTGCCATCACTGCAGGAGTGCCTTCAAATAATACGGAACTCCAAACATTTGGGAGAGCGTACCCCTGCTCAATTAAAAACATGGCTGGATAACCAACGTAAATCAGAATCTCGCAAATTAAAATAATTTTTTAATCTAAACTAAGATAATTAATATGTAAGAGCCCCAGTGTACTACAGCTTATGATATGTTTTGGGTTATACCATATTTTGTCTATTATTATATAATATACATTAGTAAATTGCAGAACTTCCAACGAAAGTATACTATTTAATAATAGAATAAATAGTAAACCGACAAAGATACTACATAAGCATATTGAATTGAGGATATTATGTATTAATCGCTTAAATCTCTTTTTTTTCTTAAATTTGTTTTTAAACTTAAGAAACTAAGATTAATACGTAATTTTTGTATTCCCCTTCAATGTTTATTCACTTCTTAAGTTTTAATCTAAGGAAACTGCGATAATTAGTATGTAATATTCTCATTCCACTACACAATTTATTTAATATTCTTTATGTATTAAAAAATATTTTCTATTACTAGATAGTATACATTTATTGTTTTCACAATTTTCAACAAAAGTATATTATTTAATAATAGAAAAAGATTAATTAATACGCGAAGAATTTTAAATTAACTTTGTAGAGGAATGCAGATATTATATATTAAATATCGCAATTTCCTTAGTTTAAAACTTAAGAAGTACATAAACATTGAGTGCAATGCAATTATTACATATTAATCTTAGTTCTTCAAGTTTTGAAATAATGGAATTGAGGTAATTAATATGTAATTCACTCATTTCAATACAAAGCTTATGTAGTATTTTTGGCTTTAAATATTTCTTTATTATTAAATAATATACTTTTTTTGTAATGTACATTATCTAATAATATAAATAAATTAGTAATATCAAAAGTGGAATGAGGATATTACATATTTATTAATTTAAAAACAGAAGAAGTAAACACATTTTTTTTATAGTATAAAAGTGAAAAGAAAATGAATATGTATTTGTGTTTGTATACTTTCCTTTGGTTGCTGTCACATTGAAGTCAAACTGAACATTTTTTTTGAATAATTATTATTTTAAAGAGTTCCTTACGCCAATCGAATGTAAATGGGTTAGATGTATTTAAACTTACCTAAAACAAGTCAATTTCCTTGATTAAAAAATATTTTTGTAGATACAATCGTGTTTTTATTCCTTAATTATTATCAGGGATCGTAACGATTATGTTAAATAAAAAAAAATTTAAACAAGGGTTATTTTCTGATCTTTATAATTATTAAAATATAGAATTTATGTTGCCTTTAAGAAGCGATATAGTTAGCAAAGGATAAATATATTTTTTATATATAATATTATATTCTTTGATCTTTTTCGGGTCAATGTCCTTAAAGCCCACGTTGAAAAGATAAACAGTTCCATTTCCACCATTCCCCTGTCCCTATATTATATCATTGGTTTAATATTTTGAGGAGTCCTTAAATTAAACTATATATTTAACCTGAAGCTTCCTTGTACTCTTTAAATTGTATATTATGGGGTCGTGTTCCTGAAAAACACTTTACATTCAATGTAATCGTTGTCATATAATTGTATCATTGTGTACATTATATTCTTTGATCATTTTGGGGTCAATGTCCTGAAATACCACATTGTACTAGAAAGCAATTTCATTCCATCGTTTCCGTGTCCTCATAATATACCATTTACAAAAGGGTCAAAATCAGAAAATGCGTGATCCTGAAATAATCGTTGCCTCAAATATTATTTTCTGTCCTGAAAAAATGCATTCTACATATATACTTTTTCCGAGGTGGCAACTCCACTTGTTTGACCTTAAAATAAACTGTATATCATAAATATATAACTGGATAAAAATAGCTTCGAAATTTAAGGATTATTTTGGGGACATCAGTCCTTAAAATATGCCCGCTATCGAATGTACCCAAAACTTCAGCTACATAATAAAACTTGTATAACTTTATAATGGAGCAATTTAAAAATATAAAATAAATTTTGGGTAACATAGGCGTTATTTCCAACCTACTAATATCTGAGAAAGTCCGATTTTCAACTGACCCCGAAATACGCGGTGCGAATACATATATATATATATATATATATATATTTTTGTTTATATCTATATTTTAATATATATAATAATATGCATAATTTTTGTATTACTTAAAAATAAAGTTGTTTCGCCTAAAATAAAAATTAAAGTATTTAAAGGTAGCAATAAAATAAAAATGGTTGGTAAAAGGCACATGCGCAGATTAGTTAAACAGGAAAGAGATGCTATGCGTGATGGATTAGAATCTGTACGCAGAAGTTTTAGGGAAATAGACAATGTAGAAGATGTTGTAGATGACAATATTTGTAAGCAGACAGTGGCAGTGGGACAAGAATTAGAATCTGTTGAGTTGCAGGAAGAAACGGAGAGAATAATAGTAGAAGAAAAAGTTGGTGATGATTTAAATACTCAATTGAAAAATTGGTACTTAAAACATAAACCAACACGAAACTGTGCCAAGGACATCATTTCTATTTTAAATTCACATAATTTGAAAGTAAAGCCCTTCTATACGTTTAATTGCCCTGATAAGCCGGATATCACTGAAGTTGGAGAAGGCTCCTATTTACATATTGAATAATATAGAATATATAATATAGAATGAATAATATTAATAATTGCCCTATCTTACCAATAGGAGTATTTTTGGGTCACAATAAGCCATTCAATTGCGAAATATTTTTATCTAAGTTTACTTGTGAATTGTCCGATATTATGAAAAATGGCCTCACCATTTCAAATAAAAATGTTCACTTAGAACTTAGAGCAATTGTCTGCGATGCTCCTGCAAGAGCTTTTGTTGGAGGCACACCTGGACATACATCCAGTCATGGCTGTAGCAAGTGCATTCAGGTAGCACATAAAGTAGACTCTGTTTTGACATTTAGTACAAACTGTGCTGAATTAATAACAGATGAAGACTTTCGCTTTAGAAAATACCCTAATCACCACAAAAAGGAGTATTTAACTGTTCAGTCCGCTTTTAAAAAGCTTGGAGTCCTAATGGTTACCCAAGTTCCACTTGATTGCATGCATCTCATTGAATTGGGTGTAATGCGCAAATTTTTGAACAGATTAAATAATAATAAATTGGTTTGTAAAATTTCAAAACAGAATAAAGATTTAATCTCCACAATATTAATATCAATAAAAAATGCATCCCAAAAGAGTTTGCTCGAAGGCCGAGAACATTGCTAGAGCTTCCTAACTGAAGAGCAACTGAGTTTAGGCAATTTCTGTTATACACTGGTATTGTAGCTCTTAAGGATACAATTACTGATGACCAGTATTATGAGTTTTTATTACTCCACTGTGCCTACAGACTGCTGTGTTCCCAAAAACAAAGAGAATCTAATCTTGAAACTTCTCAACAGATGTTAAATCTATTTGTTGAGAATTTTCCTCTGGTTTTTGGTGAAAACAGTGTGTCCTACAATGTTCACGGCTTATTGCATGTAAGAGAAACTGCTAAACAAATCGGAGATCCGATTGCAGGCTCCTCTTACTCCTTTGAAAATTATTTGCAAACTCTTAAGCGATTTGTCCGTAAGCCTACGCAAATATTGCAGCAAATTAATAGGAAAATAGTTGAAGATAGCCACATTGGGGGAAGAGAAGATAAAGTAGAGTTAGATAGAAATGTGCTTAAGTTAAAGGGATTTTCACTAAGTAATAGAAGGCCAGATAATTTTTTCATTACAATAGATAATACCCCAATTCAGATAGAATCTTTTGAGCAAGAGTTCGAAGAAATCTTTATTTTAGGTAGAAGATTTTTAGAAATTAGAAGCTTTTTTGAGCAGCCCTTGAACTCTTTGTCCCTAGGTATATATTTAGTTAATTCAAAAATGGCAACAGAAGTAGAAAGATTTAATATTTCACAGTTTCATAGGAAAGCGGTAGGCATGCCATATAAGGGGGGTTTGGTATTAGTACCATTTTTACATTTTTAACATATTCACAGTTTAGATTTTTTTTTAGTATTGCTACCTTTACATATTTTAATTTTTTTAGAAAAATATAATTGGAGGTGTTTAGTCCGTAGGCGTATTAGACGAATCGGGCATGTCTAAAGGGACGGCTCTTTAGATATCTTTGAAAATTCACCTACCATGATTCGAAAATAAAAAAAAAAAAAGTGTTTTTAAGTGATTAAAAAAATTATGCATATTATAAAATTTAATAACTAATAACCAATAACCGCTAACCACTAACTACTAACCACTAACAACTAACCATTAATTTCTTTAGAATGTCAGAATCAAATGGACAGGAAACAAATGGACGGGAAGCAAATGGACAGCCCCCAACGAAAGTCCGCAAAATGAATTTTACGACAAACCGTAAGTATTTTAATTCAAATGAAAAAAAAAAACATAAAATAATGCTCATAATTTTATTTAGACGATGAACCGGAAAATCCCTCAGGTGCACGTAAGTTAAGAAATAGACTAAGAAAAATGAATAACAAAGTTGTTTTACTTTAAATAAATTTTCAATTTTACTTTTCTAGAAGTCACAGAGCTTCGTCGCGAAATCGACGGACTAAAAAAAGTCGTCGAGGAGTTGACGGAAAATATGAAGACCGTTATCGACGTCAACAAGGAGGTGAAGGCCGAGATTGGGTTCCTCGCTGAAATGATGGGGACGCAAAACGCCTATTTGAGGCAAATTCTTCAGCGAGGGGCCCAAGTGACAGAGGCGCAGGGGTCAACATTCCCAATATTCACAACAGGGGAATTGATGGCGTTAGACCTGAAAAATTCGCCAGAAAATAGGCAGATTTATGTAAGTACAAGCTTATTAACTAATGACTTTTTTTTCTATAATATACCAATTTTCCTTTATTTGCAGACAACCAAAATGAAGGAATTGCTTCTCCAAGCAACTCTGTCAAAGTCTCTTAAAAAAGTTCTTGGAGAAGATATAATACTGGACCATAACATCGAGGGTGTGTCCAAAAAAAAGGCGCTAAATGTATATGCGTAGTTTTTCCCGGCTTTGTTGGGTAAATATTTTAAATGTGCTTTGTATTGTAATTAATTTTATTAATATTATTTGATTAAATGTCATTTCAGAAGCCATTTCACTGGTGGACGCATCACAGCCGGCCGAAAAAGCCCTCTCAAAGGCAATGCAGTGCGTCAAGAACAACGCCAACAAAACAAAAAATAAAAATAAATTAGTAAATAAGGAAAATGTATTTGACAATAATTAGTATTAGTAGTAGTAATAATACAACGGTGGCCAAAAGTATTTTGGCCCCATTTAAAGTTTGTTCTAGGCCAAAATACTTCTGGCCACCGTTGCTTATAGTACAATAAATTATAATTATAATTACATACGTATTTGATTTATTTACTTTGAATTATTGTATAAAATCATATGGTTCCCTAACGAAAACGCACAAAAAAAAACGTTAGGGAATCATTGAGGAATTTTTAGCAAAATTCCTGGAAGATTCCCTAGCGAAAATGCACAAAAAGAACGTTAGGGAATCATTGAGGAATTTTCATCAAAATTCCTGGGATATTCCCTAGCGAAAATCGCATAAGAATCGTTGGGGAATCATTGAGGAATTTTCATCAAAATTCCTGGGAGATTCCCTAGCGAAAATCGCATAAGAACCGTTGGGGAATCATTGAGGAATTTTCAGCAAAATTCCTGGGAGATTCCCTAGCGAAAATGGCAAAAGAATCGTAAGGGAATCATTGGGGAATTCTCGGCAGAGTTCCCCAAGGTTTCCCTAACGGGAAACGTAAGGGAATCTCTATGGAGAGTTCCCTTTTCCTCAATCGTAGGACTTCGCAATGTTAAAGTCCCTAAGGATTTTCATACAAAATCCCTAAGGATTCCTTAAGCATAGGGAAACATTCCCTAATGATTCTTTGGACATTCCTTTGTGAATATGTCTGAAGGGTAACGCCAGTTGTGCATTTATGTATGTATGTATATCGTTACCGGCACAATTTGTTTAGTTGTTTAAGAAAAATTAAGTCACAAAATAAGCATTGTGCGTTTTGTTGGTGTGTGTTTGAGGAATTATGTATATATAATTTTTTTTTTGTTTTTGTTTTGTTATTTTATTAACAGAAAATCGAAAATATATATAACTGACCGTGACCATGGTCGGTACAGGTGAGTCAAAGAATCCGGGAGTGGGCGTCCGCTGGGTTCACCAGCGGCGTAAAGAGGAGTTGATGGCCATATCCCTTGAGTTCGGCCTGAGTAGTGAGGGCCTTCTGGAGGACCTTCGGAAGCGGATCTGCGCTTTTATAAAAACGGTCTGTCACTCTCCCGAGACGTGGGCTCGGCTAGCCGCTCTCGAGGCACAGCGCCCGAAAACGTTGGAGCCGCCAACCTACCGCCGTTTTGTGAACGGAGGCCAGGCCGCCCCGAGTGGTGGCTGAACAGGTGCGCAAGTGGGGAATGAAGTACGATAGGCAGACGGATCCTCTAGAGTTTTTGGAACTTTTAGAGGAACGGGCCATAACTTATGGCATCGCCCTCGACCGCTTACCTCGGGCGGTCAGCGAAATATTTGTGGATAGGGCGGCTCGTTGGTTTCTGACCAGTGGGTTGAGAGATGTGACTTGGATGGATTTCAAAAGCGGATTTCTGGAGTTCTTTCTGCCGCCACAGTATTTTGAGTGTCTCGAGGATTAGATCAGATCCCGCCGACAACGCGAGGGGGAGGGGTTCAAGGATTACCTTATCGATATCCGAGCTTTAATGCACCACGCGGGTTACAGTGCTGCGCAAGTGTTGCATCGGGTTTACGAGAATGCTTCCCCAGAGTACAAGCTATATGTACGTCGGCAAGATTTCTCAACATTGAACCAACTGACGGAAATGGCTGCAGAATACGAGAGTGTGAAGGGACAGAGGGCAGCGTCCGCCGGGAGATCGCAGAATCCCAGTCCCGCATCTGGCGGGAGGCCCCGCAATCCGTTCCGGGCCTTACCAGAAGCAACCAGGACATCAGCTGGGGCGTCCCCGTATCACCAGCCCCAGGAGACGCGGCCAATCAAATGATAGCTCCGAGCGGCGGGCTCAGGTTCAATCCACGCCGTGCCTGTCATCAGTGCGCGCAAGAGGGGCATTTCGCGAGAGAGTGTCCAAATGCTTGGGTGGAATTCTGTAGGCAATGCGGGCAGCGTGGGCGAACTGTTGCGGTTCCAGGAGTGCGGGAAACGATCCGTGGCGTTCCCTAGGTCAGGGTCAGGGCGACGCTAATGCTCCCGCGACCCGGCAAAGAGGTGTCCCCTCGTCGTGGAAGGCGGTCGAATCGTCGCCACCGAAGAGGTCGATGGGAAGGCCATGACGGCTACCCTCGACACGGGGGCGACTCGCAGTTTTATAAGTGAAGACTGCGTGAGTTATAAGTTGTTCTGAGATGGGGAGATGATGTCCACGGAATCTTCACCAACGATGGGTTTATGTTGAAAGTATTTATGGGTTTATATATATATATATGGTTGGCTGTTGGGTTGCAAATAAATGGTTTAATATAACAACACGTCCGCTCGGTCTTTGTTGGAAATTACGAATGCTTTATTCTTCGAGTTCTGATATTACTTATAGTAGTGTTACAGTGCAAAATGTTTAGGGATAAAGTCCCTAGCCTAATATGTTGCGGAGTATGGGAGACTTGTTGCTGGCATGAATCCGCTGACGGTGCATTCCAACGTCGTGGGCGGTGTTGAGTTTCGACACAACGTCCGTTCTATTTCGAATGCTGAGTCGGGCTTTATTACAATGTAGCGCAACGTACTCAGAGACGTTGCCCTCTAGCTGGTTTAGGAGGCGGGGTAACGGCGGGTACCAGCATGGTAACTCCTCCCCCCCTAGAATGGAGCGATGGCCAAAACGAAGGATTGTCCAACGCGACATCAACCCTGTTAGTGCCGGGGGTAAAGGTTGTCCGTTTAGCTAATTTTGCTGTTATTAGCACCGCCATTATTATTATCAATATTAGTGCGACGTAACCCATTATGGTATGGTTGGATCCGCTCCTTTCTACTTCCGCCAATCTGTCCAGATTTTTCGTGTATGCATGGCCCAAAGCCTCCAGGTTTATTTCATCCAATGTATTGTTAATTATAACCCTAGGTGGAGCTTCTATTGTCAGCCTGATCGGCATCTCGATCGTGTTGGTGGGTTGCTCATATCTAATGCCTTTAATTAGCAGCGAACAGTTGTTAAAAGTGATTACCGCTGATCCATTTATTCTCTTAGGGTCATCGCAAGTTGAATTTATCGTTAAGTTTTGTGCATTAAATATGAATATCGTCTGCTCCTCCGTTTCCAATATTGTTTCATGCTCTCCAATCCTTTTGATGTCGCATGTCGCTGTATCTTGTCGCCAGATTCCTCGTAAGCACTCAGCGTCCGCCTTGTTCATTTCGGTGTCCCTACTCTCGCAAACATATGTTTCATGGATTCTCTGACATTTTTGATTTAAAAACCTAAGCTTAACATTATTCGCTATAGCGTATTTTGGTATACTTAAGTAACAACTATTGTTAACAGGCAACGGAATGACACGATACAATGTATATTGTTTTTCTTCAAAAATCGGTACATCAATTTGGAAAATAATGTCTGTACCATTAACTACTGCTATTAATTGTAACAATCTGTATAAATGTTCATCTGATATTATTTCTAATTTTTGTTTTTCTATAAAGGTTATCATTTTTTCGATTTCGGTTTGTGACAATATAAATGTTGGAATTAATTTTAATTTTGACAAAAGTATACTTTCTTCTATATTTGTTAAGTGTGTGTTTAATAGATCAATATTGAAGTTAATTCGATTTACATACTGTAGAACAAGAATCTCGTTGTGTTCTTCGCTTAGCTCATTATACATATTCTTTTTATAATTACTTAAAAAATTAGTTATAATGTTTTGTTCCTTATTAATATGATCTGTAATGTTATTGAATCTTATGATTATCTCTTTATCGAATTCTGTTTGCTCATTAATTATCTTACTCATTTTATTTGTTCTTTGTTCTCTATCTTCAAGGGTCCTTTTCTATCTTTTCCTGATCACTCGCGTCCATGTTTCCTGTCACTACCTTTATTATACTGCCCAGTCCGTTGAAAATTCCTCGTTTCTGTCTCTGTCTTGGCAAAATTGTATATAATTTGTCCTTCACCTGTTGCAATTTTGTTTTCAAAATACTAATTGTTTCTCTCGAAAATTCAGTACTCTGGATTGATTCTAGAGCTTTTTCCAACCCTAATATATTCTCCGTGTATTCCCCTAACTTTATAATGTGGTTGAACTGCTTATATCCTATGATTAACCTTGCCTGTCCGAGGTCCAACTTTGCTATCTGTTCTTCCCTCCTTATTTCTCTTATGGTCATATCTTGTCCCCAGGTCATGGTGATTCTGAAAAATAATAATGTTCATTTGACACGTCAGTTTTTTCGTCTTTTTATTTTCGACTTGTGTATTTTCTGTTCTTTCGCTGTTACTAGTGTTGCTCCCATATCCTGTTTTACCTGTTGTGTAGAAAACCTAGGTGTTAGTTTGTTACGTCTGTTCTCTTTCCTGAATACTGTGTCTCCAGGGTCTACTACTATCGGATCCGATCGCTCTTTATTCAATTTCTCAATGATAGTCGCTTTTTGGTGCTGCATTTTTGTTACTACGTCCGGGTAAATCCTCTGTTTAAATTCGTTTAGTTTAGTCAAGTAGTCGTGTTCATTGTTAAAAGTTACAGTGTTATTAAATATGTGTGTTCGTCCAGTGAATAATTCGAATGGGGGTAGTTTCGTTGTTGAGTGAATTGCGTTATTATATGTAATAAATGTTTCTGACAAGATCTCGTCGTGGTCGCACGTCAATTTTTTCTGTTTTCTTTCTTCATAAATGATTCTGTATATTTCTGTTAGCGTGGAATGTAATCTTTCCACAGGGGCGTTACTTGAAGACTGTTGAAATGAGGTTACATGTAAATCTATATTGTATTGCTTGCAAAAATCTCTGAAAAGATTTGAAGAATATTCTGCCCCCTGGTCGCACACAAGTTTCTTTGGAATACCATATAAGCTTACAAAATGCTTGATTGCTTTAAGTACACTCAAACTATCTCTTGACCCAATGGTATATCCCGCTGCGAATTTTGAGAATTTGTCGATAATTGTCACTATTGATTTCCCATTAATTGTATATAAATCAGAATGTAAAATATCTTATGGTAAGTTCGGTGTTTCGGTTACCTGGAAAACATTTTTGGGAGGATTTCTATCATACTTGAGTGTCTGACAAGTTCTACAATTGTTGATTATTTGCGATATCATTACTCTCATATTTGGAAAAAAATATTGTCTCTTCAAATGCAGGTAGGTCTCTTCTATGCCCCTATGGTTACTGTTCTTATGATAAGTCTGTATTTCCCTTTCCTGTTCTGCCGTGTCTGTCAAATCAGTTACAAATAACATACATCGCACAATCTTATACAATTTACTGGCTGAAAAATAGGTCTCGAACGCTTCCAACACGCTCTTATAAATCTCGTCCGTTGTAAATATCGCATATGTCTTATTAGGTTTTAGAATCTCTTTCAAACTTTTCGCCGTATTGTGTATGTCAAATGTTGGTTTCTTTATGAATCTTCTTATCTTGTTCCTAAAGATTATTTCTGATTGTGTCTCTTCAATTTGCCCTATTTGAAAAACTATCTGCAGAGCGTACTCGTTAAGCGGTCTCTCTGAGATAGCTATCTGATTATCTGTGTCTGCTTGGTTCATGTTGAAATTTATTTCCACCCTGCTTAAGGCATCGGCTACTACATTTTGTGACCCACTCTTGTATACCACTTCATAGTCATATTCTAAAAGCTGCAGTTTCCATCTAACTAATTTTGAATTTGGTTCTTTAAACCCCATTAGCCACGTGAGAGGCCTATGGTCTGTAATAATTTTAAATTTATTTCCAAAAAGATAGGGCCTGAAGTACTTTATTCCCCATATTATCGCGAGCATTTCTTTTTCGATTGTCGAATAGTTACACTCTGTCTCATTCAAGGTTCTGCTTGCAAATGATATTGGACGATCTGCTCCCATGTTTCCTTGAGACAAAACTGCTCCCAATGCCACATTGCTGGCGTCTGTTGTTAGAATAAAAGGTTTAGTGAAATCAGGGTACTGCAGGACGGGATCGTTGCATAAAAGCGTTTTACAATATTCGAATGTTTTAACAAACTCATCGTCTATTTTAATATTTTGTTTGCCTTTAAGTTGTTTTGTTAAAGGTTTAGTTATTTTGGCAAAGTCTTTTATGAATTTTCTGTAATATCCTATCATCCCCAAAAATGATTTTACGTCTTTACGATTTTTTGGTAGTGGGAATTCTTGTATTGTCTTTAGTTTTTCTGGGTTTGGTTTAACACCGTCTTGAGTGACAATGTGTCCCAAGTACTCTATCTCCTTGCGTAAAAATTCTGACTTGTCTAATTGCAACTGAAATCTTGCGTTGGAGAGCTTCTCAAATACCATTTGTAGGTCTCTTATATGTTCCTGCAGCGACGGCGAATAGACGATAATATCGTCCATATAGACTAAACACTTGTACCCTATTAGGTCTCCTAACAAGTTGTCCATGGCCCTCTGGAACGTTGCTGGTGCGTTCGTGAGGCCAAAAGGCATTCGAACGTACTCAAAATGGCCACTGTCAGTTGTAAACGCAGTCTTTGGTATGTCCTTGGCCCTCATTTCTATCTGATGATATCCGCTAGCCAAATCTAGAGCGGTGAAATATCTAGCCCTGCCAAGTTTGTCAAGAACCTCGCTAATTACTGGCATCGGATATCTGTCCTTAATAGTCTTCTCATTTAGTTTTCTGAAGTCTACGACCAGACGCCATTTTTGCGTACCAGCCGCGTCCTTCTTTTTGGGGACTAACCACACCGGTGAGCTCCAAGGAGAATAGCTGTGCCTTATTATATTTTTTTCAAGTAGGTCGTCAATTTGTTGCTTAATCTCTTTCCTTTGATTGAACCCATACCTGTATGGTTTTGTGTATATCGGTAAATCGTCCGATGTATCGATTGGATGCCTCACCATATTGGTAAACGTTAAATTGTTCTCTTCACAAAAAAATATCTCTTGATATTTTGAACAAAGTGCGAACAGTGCCTTTCTTTCCTCTTCATTTAAATGATCTGTTCTCAATACTTTTTTGAAATCCATGGGTCCTATTCTGTCTCTGTCTAGTGTTACTATGTTAAGTTCCGTTGTTTGTCCTATGTCATTTGCGTTTTGGCACTTCATTATATTCAAGTTGACTTCAATGAAATCGCTGGTATTAAAAGAATTCACCTCTAGAGGTTCATCTATAACTACCGTTTGCTCGTCCTCAGTACTGTTTGTGACCTCAACGTTTGCGAGCCCTTTAGTGGCCTCATAAAGTCCTCCTGAAATATGTACCCCTTTTCTTATTTCCAATGTGTCCGTACTGAAGGTACCGTCCTGTACTGTCACTGGTAACGCAATTATCCGTTTTGACATGCTCTCTAGTAGATGTATTTTTGAAGTCCTGTTATCTTTAAGATGGATAGTTAGGGTCGCATTGCGAGTTATTAACGAAAGTGATTCAAGGTCTACTTTGGCCTTAATTTCTGTCAGAATGTCCATACCTATTAGCCCATCAAAATAAGGGTGAAAATCAAACAATAGGAAGTCGTATGCCTTTCGTTCGTTGAGTTCTTTTAGGGTCACGAACTTGGCTTTGTGATAAATCTTATGTGTGGATAGTGCTGTTTTTATGAAAATTGGTTCGGTCAATTCGGTGGATGTATATGTAGGTGTCATGTCAGGGTTTAAAAACGAATTTGAAGCTCCTGTGTCAATCAGCATTTTCAGACCATACCCAGATGTCGAATGTACGATTACGTAGGGTAATGCTTGGCCGAGAGTTTCCCTAGCTAGATATCCTGTCTGTTTCTTGAGGCTTCTGACCGAAAATTTCCCTCTTCGTCGATATTATGACGAGCTTGAACGCTATTGTCTTGTTCAATATTGTTCAAGTTTGTGTTTCCCGAGGTCCTAAATCTGTTCCCTTGCCTTGGTCCGTTCTGTCTGTTTGAATTGTCCTCTTGCCTAGGCATTATAGCCCGTTGGTTGAAATTATTATTGTTTCCCTCATACCTCGGTCGGTATGGTCCATTCCTATCCCAGTCACGTTTTTGTGTGTCGTTATTGTAAAAACGTCTTGTTTGATTACCCCCGGAGTATCCTCCTCTATCTTGCCTATCATATCTGTCATGTTGGTCGTTCCTATAACCTTGATTTCTGCTAAAATTTCCACCCCTTTGATCATTCCGAGTGTCATATTCCTTTGTCCGCAAAAATATATCCCTCTCTTTGGTAGCATATTCAAAAGCCTTTTGCAGAGTCTCCGGCTCCTTGCCCCTCACAAAGGTGCCCAAGCTACCCCTGAGTCCTGTGACAAAAGCTTCCAAACAAGTCGTTGCATAGTGTTCTTTCTTGACCTGCAGCGCTACCATATTCGTCTCCTTTGCAGTAACCAGGTCAAACAATGCTTTTTGAATATCGAAAACTTCATTGAAAAACCTCTTAACTGGTAGCTTTTTGTGCTCCAATTGGTTTAGATCCCGAATCAGGGTTTGTTCCGTTCGTTTGTCGGCGAATTCCTCAATGAGTCTAGCTTTAATGTCGTCCCAGTTAAGTCTTGTGCCTGTTCGAAGTAAGGCCACATTCGCTTCGCCTCGGATCTTATTGCGCACCGCTCTCAACGCCATCAAGCCTTGGGGTGTTTGGTCAGCTCCGCGAATAAGCATCAACATTTCCTCAACATTATTTATGAACTCGTACAATTCTTCCTTACTACCCTCGTATGTCGGCATACCCTTGATAACGTCCGTTAGTTTGAATGCTCCCAAAAAGTCACCCGAAACCTGCATTAGCCCTTGCCCCAACAGAGGTGAGGACGAAGTGTCCGAGGTCGTCGTATTTGTGCTCATGTTTGCTCTTGTCGTTAATGCCCTAGAGTTTTCTGCCTCCAATTCTTCCGGTATGTTTGGTAAACTAGTACTTTGTTTAGCTCTTAGTCTGGTGAAGGGGATTAATCTCTTCCTTGTTTTATCCGTTTTGGACATTTAAGTTGATTGTCTGATTTATCTAAAAAAATTTTTTCACAATCTATCTATTTCCTATCTCTACAGCTGTGTATATATGTACATAAAAAAAAAATGTATATATGTGTAAAAATCTTATAGGTTTAATGTAAGTGTATGTGTGTGCTTAATAACTAAAATTGTGTGTGTGTATTATGTGTATATTATTATAGGTATTATAATACTTAAAAATTATCTCCTTAACCGCTTGTGTATGTGAGTGTTTATTTCTATTGTCATCCGTTTTATGCCTTGTATGTTATGCCGATTCAGTATCTGCAATGACATTGTTGTGATTATATTGTTCTCTTTTTTTTTTTTTTTTTTTTTTTAAATAATTACAAAAAATTGTTGGACAGCATATATTCTTATTTTGGCGATGTAGTGTGAGTGCATAAATAATCTCTCGGATTTCCTAACGTATAAGTGCTTGTAGGGAAAACGCTCAGATTGACCGACAAATGTACGCTGGGCAACGAGAAACAAATAAATCTTTTAATAAACATTGTACCACACAATGTCGCCTTATCGCATATATCTGCATACGTACATATCTAATTACTCTTTTCTTCTGAAGAGTACCCTTGCACAATGTAGTGTTATTTTGTTTTGTTTATTTCTTTATGTATGCTTAAATATGTGTGCGTTTTTTTTTTTTTTTTTTTTTTTTTGTAATATCGACTCTTGGATACCCTTGCGCGATGCAGTGGTACCAAGAAGAAAAAAAAATGTTATGCCCCTGTGCAATACAGCGAACATGTTGATGGTTAGAGTACTACTTTTTTAACTTTTTCAAGGTAACGACTCTTAGATACCCTTGCACGATGCAGTGATACTAAGTTTTTCTTAAACACATTTTTTTTTGTTATGTTCCTGTGCAATACAGTGAACATGTTAATGGTTAGAGTATTAATTTTTAAATTTTTCAAGACAGCGACTCTTGGATACCCTTGCGCGATGCAGTAGTACCAAGTTTTCCTAAACTCATTTTTTTTTTTTTTTTTTTTTTTTTGGATACCCTTGCGCGATGCAGTGGTACCAAGAAGCAAAAAAAAATGTTATGCCCCTGTGCAATACAGCGAACATGTTGATGGTTAGAGTATTACTTTTTTAACTTTTTCAAGGTAACGACTCACAGTGGGGCCATTGCTGATTTTACTTTGCAAAAATCGTAACTTTTGAACCAAATGAGATAGTCGAATAATTTAAATGGCATATAATAGATAACTCTTCAAGCTATGAAATAAATGTTTAAGAAAAGTGCCACGCCCCTTAGATACTTACCTAGGGGCTATCAAAGTTGAAATCTGTGAACACCAGATTTTAACTTTTTTCCAACTTTGGTACCCGATAGCTAAAAAAATTGAAAATCCTTGAAGATCAAATAGCTTTCAAGCCCTTCAGATATAATTTCCCTAAATAACGTATATAGTTTTATCTGCACCAACTTGCACCGCTTTACCTGAAATCAAAAAAACTAATGCAACCTCACAATAAAAACACACGGCATCAATCCATAGTTCGACCGATTGTTCCTATGGCAGCTATATGATATAGTGTTCCGACTTGAACCAAATTTGGTCTGGATATAAAAGACTATTCCAGATTTATAATATGTGAAATTGGTTGAAATCGGACTACTATATCATATAGATGTCATAGAAATTAGGTCGACATATGAAATTCTGATAACTCACACCGGAATTAAAAAAAAATTTTTTGAAAAAAAAAAAATTGTTTTCAAATTTTTTGAAAGTAATTTTTAAATATAAAAACCTTAAAAATAAAACAAAAGAAATCAAAAATTTTAAAAAATATTTATTTTTAGGGGCCATAAAATTTATTTTTTTCACAAATTTCACAAATTTCAACTTTGATAGCCCCTAGGTAAGTATCTAAGGGGCGTGGCACTTTTCTTAAACATTTATTTCATAGCTTGAAGAGTTATCTATTATATGCCATTTAAATTATTCGACTATCTCATTTGGTTCAAAAGTTACGATTTTTGCAAAGTAAAATCAGCAATGGCCCCACTGTGCGACTCTTGGATACCCTTGCGCGATGCAGTGATACCAAGTTTTCTTAAACACATTTTTTTTGTTATGTTCCTGTGCGATACAGTGACCATGTTAATGGTTAGAGTATTACTTTTTAAATTTTTCAAGATAGCGACTCTTGGATACCCTTGCGCGATGCAGTGATACCAAGTTTTCCTTAAACACATTTTTTTTTTTGTTATGTTCCTGTGCAATACAGTGAACATGTTGATGGTTAGAGTATTACTTTTTTTAAATTTTTCAAGATAACGACTCTTGGATACCCTTGCGCGATGCAGTGGTACCAAGTTTTCTTTTAAACTTATTATGCCCTTTGCGCAATGCAGTGGACTTAACGAGAATTGGGGTACTATTTGTTTTCGGTTTCATATTTCTTGAACACAATAACAAAATCACATAATTTAGATTTAAAAAAAAATTCTTATTTTTCTTCTTAATTACATTCTTTTTGAAAATTCAAATGCACTTATACAACGTCGTTCTTTCCACCCTTCCACTTGATTCTACATGCACTTATACGCTGCCGTTTTTTCATTTCCAATATTTCGCACATTATATTCGTTTTATCTCTTTTTATTTTTTCAATATATTCACATAGCGCCAAGCTGATCTGACAACTCACAATTTTCTATCATTATTACTTACAATAAAATTATATAAAGACTGATTTCAATCTGCATCCTGGGAGGTTGGTTCTGCTTCTGGTCCTCTGGTCCTGTTTGATGATCCAGCCAGAAGGTCCGGCTGCGCCAGTTATAAGTTGTTCTGAGATGGGAGATGATGTCCACGGAATCTTCACCAACGATGGGTTTATGTTGAAAGTATTTATGGGTTTATATATATATATATGGTTGGCTGTTGGGTTGCAAATAAATGGTTTAATATAACAACACGTCCGCTCGGTCTTTGTTGGAAATTACGAATGCTTTATTCTTCGAGTTCTGATATTACTTATAGTAGTGTTACAGTGCAAAATGTTTAGGGATAAAGTCCCTAGCCTAATATGTTGCGGAGTATGGGAGACTTGTTGCTGGCATGAATCCGCTGACGGTGCATTCCAACGTCGTGGGCGGTGTTGAGTTTCGACACAACGTCCGTTCTATTTCGAATGCTGAGTCGGGCTTTATTACAATGTAGCGCAACGTACTCAGAGACGTTGCCCTCTAGCTGGTTTAGGAGGCGGGGTAACGGCGGGTACCAGCATGGTAACTCGTGCGCAGGTGGGCGATTCAGGGGGAAACACAGACTGTGCAGACCCGGATTCGACTGGCCGATGGTTCCACGTTGGAGGTGGGGAGGCTGTTGCGAGTTGACGTGGGCATGGCAGGGAGGGTGGTAAACATGCCTATGTTAATTATGCCATTATGCGCGACTGTGCGTTGTGGGAACGCAGAATTGGTTTTGGATACGGCCGCTGAGCCTGCGGGGCCAGCCGGAAGGGCCGCAGAGCCACCAAGAGGATCCCCGCCGGGCGGAGAGAGAAGGCCTCCGCGGCGTGGGAGGCGGGACAGAAAGACGCCGGGATCCAGCCGTCGGCCATCATCTGTGCAGGACGGAACAAACGAGGCGTCAAGGTCGCAAACGGCTCAGCCCAACTCTAGCCTCGCGGCTACGATGGCTGAAAGTGAGGCGACTGCTTCCGGAGGTTTGCATGCGGAGGGTAGAGAGGTGACAATGCCGCGAATAGGAGGTCAACCGCGTTTCGTTAGGCCAAGATCCCCATCGGCACGGGCGATGGTGGAAGACATGGAGGACGGAGAGGATGAATCCCCGGAAACGGAACTGAAGGGGTTCCTGGAGGCGGAACTGGCACTCTTCGAGGGATTACATGGTGTGTCCCACATTGCTGAGCATAAAATCCGGTTGAAGGATGACAAACCTTTGAAGCAGAGGTACTATCCTAAAAACCCGGCGATGCAGAGGGTGATCGACGAGCAGGTGAATGAGCTGATCCAGGCAGGTGCAATTGAGCCGTCGCGTAGTCCGCACAGCGCCCCGATAGTCTTAGTCAAGAAAAAGACTGGGGACTGGCGCATGTGCATAGATTACCGGCAGCTCAATGCGCACTCCATTCCGGATGCTTATCCTGTCCCTCGGATTAACCACATCCTCGAGAGATTGCGCCATGCCCAATCGACATCGTCGGGTTAGGAGCCACCAAGGAGCAGCATGTAGCGAACTTAAGGGAGGTGTTCCGCCGACTGAGAGCTGCTAACCTCAAACTGAACCGGAAGAAGTGCAGTTTCTTCCGGAAACGGTTGGTGTACCTCGGACATGTAATCAGTGGAGAAGGAATATGCACAGATCCGGAGAAAGTGGAGGCCATCCAGAATCTCAAAGCGCCGGCCAACTGCAAGGAGTTACGTCAGTTTCCTAAAAATGGCCTCCTGGTACCGACGATTTGTACCAAACTTCGCGACCCTGGTACAACCGATGACGGAGTTACTAAAGAAGGGCCGGAAATGGTCGTGTGGCGAAGAGCAAGAGGAAGCGCTCCGTCAACTGAAGGAGAAGTTGACTACGGCTCCGGTTCTAGCATGCCCGGACTTCTTCGCCCGATTCGTCCTACAAACCGACGCCAGCGATTACGGACTCGGCGCTGTGCTGACTCAGACAGTCGACGGGCAGGAACGAGTGATCGCTTAAGGGGCATTTACACTAGTTGACAAGCTGGTCAATTTCATCTCAGTAGGCTGAAAATTTTGATGACAACTTAATCAACTCTAGTGTAAACGGTTGTAAGGAAGTTTCTAGCCAGGGTATAGACTCAGTCCGCCAGGGCCAGAACTTACAAGAAATTTGTAAGATTCGCTGGACGCGAGGCAAAGGGTGGGAAATGTTTGACCGCAATGAAAGTACAGCAACCACGACCTCACGTACGCCCCAACGACAGGCGCGTGGGACAACTCTATATGGCCAGGGAGCGGTACAGAGTATACTCTGGTGCTCCGCTGGCAGCAAGAACTACGGGGATCTACTGGGAGAAAGTTAGTAGTGATGGCTGCCGGGATTAGTCGCACGGCTAACGGGACCGATTCCTCGTACAAACCAAGAGATAATTAGTAGGGATTATTGCCGGGATTAGTCGCACGGCTAACGGGATCAATTCCTCGTCCAAACTACGGGGTATTCAATAGGGACTGTTGCCGGGATTAGTCACACGGCTGACGGGATCAATTCCTCGTCCAAATACTACAGGAGGGTTAATGGTTATTAATGAATAATCAAACTGGGGCTTGGGTTAAATATAGTTAGCTGTATTTGCGTTTTTCTTTCCTTCTAGGTTATGTTTTACAACTACGCGTTCCCTGCCGCACGTTTTTTCCCTATCCTCTTTACTCACTCTCTTTTATTCCGCGACGCGCCAAATTGCGACGTCCACTCCTTTTCGCTTCTCGATCGCAACTCCTGAGCCGCTCATCGGCAAGCCACGCGCTAGTGTCGGTCGTACAACTCACCACAGCTTTCGCTCTCTTCACCTCGGAGCTTTCGCTCTCTCACACGAGGTGAAGAGGCGCTGCGTTCGGCAGTGTTGTACAACCGATCACTAACGCCTGCATGGTTGCAATGGTGACCGTTGCGTTCAAACCTAATTTCAAATCCTAACCGCTATCTTGATTAAATGTAACGATTACTTAGGCTTAGTGCGCTCCGTGCGCTTTTCTTTAATTAACTAACAACTTCTTAATTCTAACTTAAAAATTAACAAAAGCGCTTCATTGCGCGAGGCGAGATCCAACATTTGTTTTCTTATCAACTATAAAAATTAACAAAGCGCTTCATTGCGCGAGGCGAGGTTCAAATTGACTTATTGACTATGATACTGTGTGGTGGCGCGCGCCTAGCGCGGCACCTCGATATATAAAGTCGAGTATTCGGCTGTCATGAATACGACTAGGCCGTCGTAGTGGTCCACTGATCGCAAAGAACTCCGATAGAGCGTGTGTCGGTGCTCCCTGCGTGGCTCCTCCTGCCTCGGCCGACCGTAGAACGGCCTTTCGCGGCGGGGATCGCGATGCGATGGGCCACCCCGTGGCTCCGGACGAGGCTCGGTCTCATCGCTACTGCAGTCCTCCACCTGCACCTCCGGCCAGGGCTCTTCCTCCTCCTCGTCGCTAATTTCGATCACGTCCTCTGGGTCCATCTGTGAAACTTAACCTCTTTAATTATACCCTGTCAATTATATTATCAACTAAACTACCCGTGCGGCTCACAAACTACGAAAAGTTATCTTAATTTAAAACCACTAAACTACTGGGAAAAGTAAAATAAAGGGAATTGTGGTTATGCTGTGGTAACATTCTTACTCCTCCCTGGTTCCGTCTCATCAGGGTTCTTTGGGGGTAGATCCTGATCGTCCTCCTCCTCGTCCTGGAAGAATGGCTTTAGTTGCATCACGTTGGCCACCCTTCTCTTGCGCTCTCCGTCGCGCGAGAGTCGCACGATGTTGGGGGAAATAGATTTGACGACCCGGTAGGGGCCGTCAAATTTAGGCGCAAGCTTCGCAGCGAAGCCTTCGGCGGCGTTGGAGAGTTGATGTTGCCGCAGCAACACGCTTGAGCCCAGCGACGGTCGCCACTCTCGTCTCCGTAGGTTGTAGTGCCGGCCCTGGTCTTTCGATGCCCGTTGGAGGTTGCTGCGAACGATATTAAAAATTTCTTTTAGCCTACTTTCCCTCTCCTTTGGGTCTAGAGCGCTAGTCGCTGACCCCGGAGTAACCTCGTCGTACAGAGCGGCGGGAAGATGCGGTTCCCTACCCAGCATCAGAAATGCTGGACTAAATCCCGTAGAATCGGCCACACTCGAGTTGACTGCTAGCGATATCTCTGGCAGCAGTTCGTCCCACGAACTTTGATGGCCCTCAATGAACTGTGCTATCATGGTTTTTACTGTGCGATTCGTCCTTTCGGTGGGGTTCTCTTGGGGACAGTAGGGGGCGGTATGCTGGATTTCGACGCCCAAGGATTCCATAAAAGCTCGGAAGTTCCGACTTGCGAACTGCACTCCGTTATCGCAAATGAACTTCCTCGGAATCCCAAATCTACTAAGGATCCGATCCCGGAAAGCCCCTTGCAACAGAGCCGTGGTGGCCCTTTTTAGTGGCACCAATTCCACCCACTTGGAAAAGGCGTCATGAAACACCAACAGCATGGTATTTCCGCGCTTCGAACGGGGGAGAGGACCCACAAAGTCAGCACACAATGCCGCCATCGGCTCGGACACTTGTCTTGTTAGCATCTGACCGGCCGGTTTCCGTTGATCGCACTTGAATTTTTGACAGACTTCGCAGCGCTTTACATAGCGAGCGGCATCCCTGAACATACCGGGCCAGTAATACCTTTGTGATAAACGGGCCACCGTTTTCCTCACGCCTTGATGCCCGGCCGTGGGAGCATCGTGGCATTCCTGCAAGACCCGCCTCCTATGACCACTAGGAACGCAAAGTTTCCAGGGAATGAAGTCCTCGTCGTCCGCTCGATGACCCAAGTTCCTGTACAGTTGTCCGTTCTCCTCCGTGTAGTCTGCGAATTTAGCAGGCTCCTCGGTAATCCTCGCTCGCATGCTCTCAATCCACTTACAAGGGAGTACGGCTTCCACCGCCTGCTGACAGGTGTCGAGGGGATGCCGGGAAAGGGCGTCCGCCACGACGTTGAGCTTGCCCCGCCGATAATGGACATCAAACTGGAACTGTTGCAGTTCCAGAGCCCAGCGGGCGACTCGTCCGGTAGGACTTTCTATCGAATTCAACCACTTGAGGGCCAGGTGATCCGTTACAACATCGAAGCGATACCCCTCGAGGTAACACTGCAACTTCCGGATGGACCACACGATCGCTAGACACTCCTTTTCAGTTGCGGAATAATTCATCTCGGCCTTCAACAGTTTGCGACTAGCGTACGCGATGACTCTCTCCTGCCCGTCGACTGCTTGGGTCAGCACTGCACCAAGACCATAGTCGTAGCGTCTGTCTGCAAGACGAACTTGGCGGAAAAGTCCGGACACGCGAGAACCGGAGCCGTAGTCAACTTTTCCTTGAGCTGACGAAGCGCATCCTCCTGCTCCTCCCCCCAAAACCATTTCTTCCCTTTTTTCAGTAATTCTGTCATCGGCTGCACTAAGGTCGCAAAATTCGGTACAAACCGCCTATACCATGACGCCATCCCTAAGCACTGACGCAACTCTTTGCAAGTGGTGGGTGCTTTGAGATTTTGAATGGCCTCTACTTTCTCAGGGTCGGTACAGATTCCCTCCCCGCTTATCACATGCCCGAGGTACACTAGTCGTTTCCGGAAGAAACTGCACTTCTTTCCACGCACACCTCCCTTAAGTTGGCTACATGTTGCTCCTTGGTTGCCCCTATCACGACAATGTCGTCCAAATAGGCGAAAGCATGAGGTTCCATCTCCGGCCCGATCACGGTGTCTAAGGCTCGCTGGAACGTGGCACAGGCGGAGTGTAAGCCGAAAGGCATCACCCGCCATTGATACAACCCTCGGCCAGGCACAGTAAAAGCCGTGCACTCCCGGCTATCGGCCGCCATTGGGATCTGCCAGTACCCCTGTTTTAAATCTAAGGTGGATATGAAACGAGCGTGGTTGATCCGAGGGACAGGGTAAGCATCCGGAATGGAGTGCGCGTTGAGTTGCCGGTAATCTATGCACATACGCCAGTCTCCAGTCTTTTTCTTGACCAAGACTATTGGGGCGCTGTGCGGACTACGCGACGGCTCGATCGCACCTGCCTGAATCAGCTCGTCCACCTGCTCATCGATCACCCTTTGCATGGCCGGGTTCTTAGGGTAGTACCTCTGCTTCAGAGGCTTGTCGTCCTTCAACCTGATCCTATGCTCCACAATGTGAGAGACCCCTTTCAACCCCTCGAAGAGTGCCAGTTCTGTCTCCAGGAACTCCTGCAGTTCCGGCTCCAGACCCGCTGGCCACTCAGCCTCCTCCGCAGGGGATTCATCTTCCACATCCAATCCGATCTCCACCATCGCCCGCTCCGACGGGGACTCCATCGTGACGCCGCCGGACGGGCACACTACCCGTGGGCCTGCTGGCGATCGATGAAAAGTGAAACCGGGTGTTTCGCCCTTCTCTTTCCGATCTACCGGCGCCCTTGCCTCATTCTCGGCCACCGTTGCCACTCGGCTGGCGTTGAGCTCCCCGGGCGGTACCCTCGCTGACTCGTTCGCTCGGGCCTGGTCAGCCCCAAGCGGGACTCTGGACCGTGGCGACCCCCTCCTGCGCCTCCTCCTACCACGCCGCGTGGGTTCTCCGCCTTCCACCGACGGGAAACTACTAAGCCCTCCTTCGGCCCGCGCGGCTGGCTCCATCAGCCCCGCAACTGGTAACGGCACAGTCTCCAAAATCAACTTCGCGTTTCCGCACCTCACGGTCGCGCCCATCGCGCACATAAAATCCATGCCGAGGATTACGTGGTCCAGTATGGACGGCATGATCAACATGGGCATGCTGATGACATCTCCGGCCATACCCACGTCAACTCTCAACATTTTCCTCACCTCCAGCGTGGAACCGTCGGCCAGCCGGATCCTCGATTGCACGCCTCGTGCTTCGCCCTGAATCGCCCATTTACGCACACAGTCCTCACTCATGAAGCTGCGTGTCGCTCCCGTGTCGATCGTAGCCGGCATGGGGTTCCCGCCGATCTCCACGGTGGCGATGATCCGGCCGCCTTCCACTACGAGGGGACACCTTAGAGCCGGGTCGCGGGCGCACTGGCGTCGCCCTGACCCTGACCTAGGGGACGCCATGGCTCGTTTCCCGCGTTTCGGACAATTCTGGGTGCTCCTTCCGCGTTGTCCGCACTGCCTACAAAATTCTACCCATGCGTTCGGGCACTCCCTAGCGAAGTGACCCTCCTGCGCACACTTGTGGCAAGCACGGCGCGGATTAAACCTAGGCACGCTATCCTGGGTCAACATTTGATTGGTCGCGTCGTTCGGAGCAGGTAAGGCCGGGATGCCCCCACCCGGCGCAACTGCCGACTCCGGCGAGGATCTGAACGGGTTACGGGGTCTCCCCCCAGATGCAGGACTGGGATTCTCATTCCTTCCAGCCGACGCTGCCCTCTGACCCTTTACACTTTCGTACTCTGCAGCCATTTGGGTTAGCTGACCCAAGGTCGAAAAGTCCTGTCGCCGCACGTACAATTTGTACTCCGGAGCCGCGTTTTCGTACACGCGATGCAAAATCCGTGGAGGACTGTACCCGGCGTGATGCATTAATGCCCGAAGGTCGATAAGAAAATCTTTGAACAACTCGCCCTCGCGCTGCCTGCGGGATCGTATCTGATCCTCCAGACGCTCAAAATACTGCGGCGGCAGGAAGAACTCCAGAAATTCACTTCTGAACTCTGCCCACGGCACGTCTCTTAACCCACTGGATAGAAACCAGCGAGCCGCCCTGTCCACGAATATCTCGCTGACCGCCCGAGACATCCGGTCGAGCTCAATACCGTAGGTAATGGCTCGCTCCTCCAACAATTCCAAAAACTCCAAAGGATCAGTCTGACCGTCATACCTCATTCCCCATTTCCGGACTTGTTCTGCCACAGTCCTGGTCACGGGCTGGTCACGGGAAATCCCAGGGGTAATTTCTCGGTCTGGCCCCTGACCGCGGGTACCACCAAGGCTCCGGGAGTGCCGGCCCTGCCGACCTGAGTTTGCGGAGTCTCGAGCAGGGGAGCGCCACTAAGATCCGACTCGGATCTCAGGCGGCCTCGTCCGCCTAAGTTCGGATCTCCGCCCTCTACTGGGATCTCGAGCGTCTTCGAGTACTGTGCCTCGAGAGCGGCAAGTCGTGCCCACGTCTCGGGAGAATGGTTTCCCTCCCGGATAAAAGCGCCGAGACGCTTTCGAAGATCCTCCACGAGGCCCTCGCTGTCTAGGCCGAACTCTTGGGCTACGGCTACCAATTCATCCTTACGACGTTGGTGGACCCAACGAAGACCCACCCCCGGATTCTTGGACGCACCTGTCTCGACCATGGTCAATTCCCAGTCGGCTGTACAATCGCGTCTCTTTGATTTTCTTCACACTTTCACACTTTCCACACACAAAAAAAAATTAACCTTTTAGGTAAAAAAAGAACTGTTCTTGTTCTTTGCCTTTTCACTGTGTTTTCTTTTGTTTTACTCACAAGAAAATGGGGGGAAGTAAATTTTGTTTTTCCAAAAAACCAAAAAAACTGAAATATCCAACACAGCAAAATTATTTTCCTTCTCTTTTTTTTTTTTTGTTTCCTTTCGGTTATTCTCCGATCTCGCCGCGCCTTTTCACTGTCACACTCTTTTTTTTTCTTTTACGTCACTTTTTTTTTTTGTTTGCTGCGCGTCACTTTAAAACGTCACTGTTTTGTTGCTCATCATTTTCAAATGTTGCTGTTTTGCTGCGCATCACTATTAAATGTCACTGTTTTCCTTTTGCGCATCACTCGTAAACGTCACTGTTTCATTGCGCATCACTATCAAGCGTCACTGTTGCGCGGCCATTTTGCATTCCCTGCGGCGACGCGTGTTCGTCCGATTTCTTGGCAGAGCAGCGACGCTCACGCTCACGACGTTGACTGCGACGCCCGCTCTCCCGACAGAGCGTACCGAAAACGTTTATCCTCTGCTCGCGACGGCGCGTGCTTGGCTCGCGACGACGACTGCGCTGCCGCCACCGACCATGCGGCTTCTCTCTCTCTCTCTCTTTTTTTCTTACGGCCCCGGCTGCTTTGCGTGTATGCGTGAGTATGGGAAGATCCCGTTTGTTTTTCGGGTCCCTTTTACGTTTTCTTTTCACGCGTGCTTAATTTTGCTACGCTGAAAAGTTAAACGTAGGGTATGGCGGGGTGTATACGACTAGTTGTAAAAACTCAAATTCGACTGTTTCCACTACGGACAAACATTTATTTGGGCGCAATTGTGGGGTTTTATGCCACTTTTGTGCCACGCCCCTTTTGTGCCTCCAGCGTCCCTGCTCGGGCGCCACTTGTAAGGAAGTTTCTAGCCAGGGTATAGACTCAGTCCGCCAGGGCCAGAACTTACAAGAAATTTGTAAGATTCGCTGGACGCGAGGCAAAGGGTGGGAAATGTTTGACCGCAATGAAAGTACAGCAACCACGACCTCACGTACGCCCCAACGACAGGCGCGTGGGACAACTCTATATGGCCAGGGAGCGGTACAGAGTATACTCTGGTGCTCCGCTGGCAGCAAGAACTACGGGGATCTACTGGGAGAAAGTTAGTAGTGATGGCTGCCGGGATTAGTCGCACGGCTAACGGGACCGATTCCTCGTACAAACCAAGAGATAATTAGTAGGGATTATTGCCGGGATTAGTCGCACGGCTAACGGGATCAATTCCTCGTCCAAACTACGGGGTATTCAATAGGGACTGTTGCCGGGATTAGTCACACGGCTGACGGGATCAATTCCTCGTCCAAATACTACAGGAGGGTTAATGGTTATTAATGAATAATCAAACTGGGGCTTGGGTTAAATATAGTTAGCTGTATTTGCGTTTTTCTTTCCTTCTAGGTTATGTTTTACAACTACGCGTTCCCTGCCGCACGTTTTTTCCCTATCCTCTTTACTCACTCTCTTTTATTCCGCGACGCGCCAAATTGCGACGTCCACTCCTTTTCGCTTCTCGATCGCAACTCCTGAGCCGCTCATCGGCAAGCCACGCGCTAGTGTCGGTCGTACAACTCACCACAGCTTTCGCTCTCTTCACCTCGGAGCTTTCGCTCTCTCACACGAGGTGAAGAGGCGCTGCGTTCGGCAGTGTTGTACAACCGATCACTAACGCCTGCATGGTTGCAATGGTGACCGTTGCGTTCAAACCTAATTTCAAATCCTAACCGCTATCTTGATTAAATGTAACGATTACTTAGGCTTAGTGCGCTCCGTGCGCTTTTCTTTAATTAACTAACAACTTCTTAATTCTAACTTAAAAATTAACAAAAGCGCTTCATTGCGCGAGGCGAGATCCAACATTTGTTTTCTTATCAACTATAAAAATTAACAAAGCGCTTCATTGCGCGAGGCGAGGTTCAAATTGACTTATTGACTATGATACTGTGTGGTGGCGCGCGCCTAGCGCGGCACCTCGATATATAAAGTCGAGTATTCGGCTGTCATGAATACGACTAGGCCGTCGTAGTGGTCCACTGATCGCAAAGAACTCCGATAGAGCGTGTGTCGGTGCTCCCTGCGTGGCTCCTCCTGCCTCGGCCGACCGTAGAACGGCCTTTCGCGGCGGGGATCGCGATGCGATGGGCCACCCCGTGGCTCCGGACGAGGCTCGGTCTCATCGCTACTGCAGTCCTCCACCTGCACCTCCGGCCAGGGCTCTTCCTCCTCCTCGTCGCTAATTTCGATCACGTCCTCTGGGTCCATCTGTGAAACTTAACCTCTTTAATTATACCCTGTCAATTATATTATCAACTAAACTACCCGTGCGGCTCACAAACTACGAAAAGTTATCTTAATTTAAAACCACTAAACTACTGGGAAAAGTAAAATAAAGGGAATTGTGGTTATGCTGTGGTAACATTCTTACTCCTCCCTGGTTCCGTCTCATCAGGGTTCTTTGGGGGTAGATCCTGATCGTCCTCCTCCTCGTCCTGGAAGAATGGCTTTAGTTGCATCACGTTGGCCACCCTTCTCTTGCGCTCTCCGTCGCGCGAGAGTCGCACGATGTTGGGGGAAATAGATTTGACGACCCGGTAGGGGCCGTCAAATTTAGGCGCAAGCTTCGCAGCGAAGCCTTCGGCGGCGTTGGAGAGTTGATGTTGCCGCAGCAACACGCTTGAGCCCAGCGACGGTCGCCACTCTCGTCTCCGTAGGTTGTAGTGCCGGCCCTGGTCTTTCGATGCCCGTTGGAGGTTGCTGCGAACGATATTAAAAATTTCTTTTAGCCTACTTTCCCTCTCCTTTGGGTCTAGAGCGCTAGTCGCTGACCCCGGAGTAACCTCGTCGTACAGAGCGGCGGGAAGATGCGGTTCCCTACCCAGCATCAGAAATGCTGGACTAAATCCCGTAGAATCGGCCACACTCGAGTTGACTGCTAGCGATATCTCTGGCAGCAGTTCGTCCCACGAACTTTGATGGCCCTCAATGAACTGTGCTATCATGGTTTTTACTGTGCGATTCGTCCTTTCGGTGGGGTTCTCTTGGGGACAGTAGGGGGCGGTATGCTGGATTTCGACGCCCAAGGATTCCATAAAAGCTCGGAAGTTCCGACTTGCGAACTGCACTCCGTTATCGCAAATGAACTTCCTCGGAATCCCAAATCTACTAAGGATCCGATCCCGGAAAGCCCCTTGCAACAGAGCCGTGGTGGCCCTTTTTAGTGGCACCAATTCCACCCACTTGGAAAAGGCGTCATGAAACACCAACAGCATGGTATTTCCGCGCTTCGAACGGGGGAGAGGACCCACAAAGTCAGCACACAATGCCGCCATCGGCTCGGACACTTGTCTTGTTAGCATCTGACCGGCCGGTTTCCGTTGATCGCACTTGAATTTTTGACAGACTTCGCAGCGCTTTACATAGCGAGCGGCATCCCTGAACATACCGGGCCAGTAATACCTTTGTGATAAACGGGCCACCGTTTTCCTCACGCCTTGATGCCCGGCCGTGGGAGCATCGTGGCATTCCTGCAAGACCCGCCTCCTATGACCACTAGGAACGCAAAGTTTCCAGGGAATGAAGTCCTCGTCGTCCGCTCGATGACCCAAGTTCCTGTACAGTTGTCCGTTCTCCTCCGTGTAGTCTGCGAATTTAGCAGGCTCCTCGGTAATCCTCGCTCGCATGCTCTCAATCCACTTACAAGGGAGTACGGCTTCCACCGCCTGCTGACAGGTGTCGAGGGGATGCCGGGAAAGGGCGTCCGCCACGACGTTGAGCTTGCCCCGCCGATAATGGACATCAAACTGGAACTGTTGCAGTTCCAGAGCCCAGCGGGCGACTCGTCCGGTAGGACTTTCTATCGAATTCAACCACTTGAGGGCCAGGTGATCCGTTACAACATCGAAGCGATACCCCTCGAGGTAACACTGCAACTTCCGGATGGACCACACGATCGCTAGACACTCCTTTTCAGTTGCGGAATAATTCATCTCGGCCTTCAACAGTTTGCGACTAGCGTACGCGATGACTCTCTCCTGCCCGTCGACTGCTTGGGTCAGCACTGCACCAAGACCATAGTCGTAGCGTCTGTCTGCAAGACGAACTTGGCGGAAAAGTCCGGACACGCGAGAACCGGAGCCGTAGTCAACTTTTCCTTGAGCTGACGAAGCGCATCCTCCTGCTCCTCCCCCCAAAACCATTTCTTCCCTTTTTTCAGTAATTCTGTCATCGGCTGCACTAAGGTCGCAAAATTCGGTACAAACCGCCTATACCATGACGCCATCCCTAAGCACTGACGCAACTCTTTGCAAGTGGTGGGTGCTTTGAGATTTTGAATGGCCTCTACTTTCTCAGGGTCGGTACAGATTCCCTCCCCGCTTATCACATGCCCGAGGTACACTAGTCGTTTCCGGAAGAAACTGCACTTCTTTCCACGCACACCTCCCTTAAGTTGGCTACATGTTGCTCCTTGGTTGCCCCTATCACGACAATGTCGTCCAAATAGGCGAAAGCATGAGGTTCCATCTCCGGCCCGATCACGGTGTCTAAGGCTCGCTGGAACGTGGCACAGGCGGAGTGTAAGCCGAAAGGCATCACCCGCCATTGATACAACCCTCGGCCAGGCACAGTAAAAGCCGTGCACTCCCGGCTATCGGCCGCCATTGGGATCTGCCAGTACCCCTGTTTTAAATCTAAGGTGGATATGAAACGAGCGTGGTTGATCCGAGGGACAGGGTAAGCATCCGGAATGGAGTGCGCGTTGAGTTGCCGGTAATCTATGCACATACGCCAGTCTCCAGTCTTTTTCTTGACCAAGACTATTGGGGCGCTGTGCGGACTACGCGACGGCTCGATCGCACCTGCCTGAATCAGCTCGTCCACCTGCTCATCGATCACCCTTTGCATGGCCGGGTTCTTAGGGTAGTACCTCTGCTTCAGAGGCTTGTCGTCCTTCAACCTGATCCTATGCTCCACAATGTGAGAGACCCCTTTCAACCCCTCGAAGAGTGCCAGTTCTGTCTCCAGGAACTCCTGCAGTTCCGGCTCCAGACCCGCTGGCCACTCAGCCTCCTCCGCAGGGGATTCATCTTCCACATCCAATCCGATCTCCACCATCGCCCGCTCCGACGGGGACTCCATCGTGACGCCGCCGGACGGGCACACTACCCGTGGGCCTGCTGGCGATCGATGAAAAGTGAAACCGGGTGTTTCGCCCTTCTCTTTCCGATCTACCGGCGCCCTTGCCTCATTCTCGGCCACCGTTGCCACTCGGCTGGCGTTGAGCTCCCCGGGCGGTACCCTCGCTGACTCGTTCGCTCGGGCCTGGTCAGCCCCAAGCGGGACTCTGGACCGTGGCGACCCCCTCCTGCGCCTCCTCCTACCACGCCGCGTGGGTTCTCCGCCTTCCACCGACGGGAAACTACTAAGCCCTCCTTCGGCCCGCGCGGCTGGCTCCATCAGCCCCGCAACTGGTAACGGCACAGTCTCCAAAATCAACTTCGCGTTTCCGCACCTCACGGTCGCGCCCATCGCGCACATAAAATCCATGCCGAGGATTACGTGGTCCAGTATGGACGGCATGATCAACATGGGCATGCTGATGACATCTCCGGCCATACCCACGTCAACTCTCAACATTTTCCTCACCTCCAGCGTGGAACCGTCGGCCAGCCGGATCCTCGATTGCACGCCTCGTGCTTCGCCCTGAATCGCCCATTTACGCACACAGTCCTCACTCATGAAGCTGCGTGTCGCTCCCGTGTCGATCGTAGCCGGCATGGGGTTCCCGCCGATCTCCACGGTGGCGATGATCCGGCCGCCTTCCACTACGAGGGGACACCTTAGAGCCGGGTCGCGGGCGCACTGGCGTCGCCCTGACCCTGACCTAGGGGACGCCATGGCTCGTTTCCCGCGTTTCGGACAATTCTGGGTGCTCCTTCCGCGTTGTCCGCACTGCCTACAAAATTCTACCCATGCGTTCGGGCACTCCCTAGCGAAGTGACCCTCCTGCGCACACTTGTGGCAAGCACGGCGCGGATTAAACCTAGGCACGCTATCCTGGGTCAACATTTGATTGGTCGCGTCGTTCGGAGCAGGTAAGGCCGGGATGCCCCCACCCGGCGCAACTGCCGACTCCGGCGAGGATCTGAACGGGTTACGGGGTCTCCCCCCAGATGCAGGACTGGGATTCTCATTCCTTCCAGCCGACGCTGCCCTCTGACCCTTTACACTTTCGTACTCTGCAGCCATTTGGGTTAGCTGACCCAAGGTCGAAAAGTCCTGTCGCCGCACGTACAATTTGTACTCCGGAGCCGCGTTTTCGTACACGCGATGCAAAATCCGTGGAGGACTGTACCCGGCGTGATGCATTAATGCCCGAAGGTCGATAAGAAAATCTTTGAACAACTCGCCCTCGCGCTGCCTGCGGGATCGTATCTGATCCTCCAGACGCTCAAAATACTGCGGCGGCAGGAAGAACTCCAGAAATTCACTTCTGAACTCTGCCCACGGCACGTCTCTTAACCCACTGGATAGAAACCAGCGAGCCGCCCTGTCCACGAATATCTCGCTGACCGCCCGAGACATCCGGTCGAGCTCAATACCGTAGGTAATGGCTCGCTCCTCCAACAATTCCAAAAACTCCAAAGGATCAGTCTGACCGTCATACCTCATTCCCCATTTCCGGACTTGTTCTGCCACAGTCCTGGTCACGGGCTGGTCACGGGAAATCCCAGGGGTAATTTCTCGGTCTGGCCTGACCGCGGGTACCACCAAGGCTCCGGGAGTGCCGGCCCTGCCGACCTGAGTTTGCGGAGTCTCGAGCAGGGGAGCGCCACTAAGATCCGACTCGGATCTCAGGCGGCCTCGTCCGCCTAAGTTCGGATCTCCGCCCTCTACTGGGATCTCGAGCGTCTTCGAGTACTGTGCCTCGAGAGCGGCAAGTCGTGCCCACGTCTCGGGAGAATGGTTTCCCTCCCGGATAAAAGCGCCGAGACGCTTTCGAAGATCCTCCACGAGGCCCTCGCTGTCTAGGCCGAACTCTTGGGCTACGGCTACCAATTCATCCTTACGACGTTGGTGGACCCAACGAAGACCCACCCCCGGATTCTTGGACGCACCTGTCTCGACCATGGTCAATTCCCAGTCGGCTGTACAATCGCGTCTCTTTGATTTTCTTCACACTTTCACACTTTCCACACACAAAAAAAAATTAACCTTTTAGGTAAAAAAAGAACTGTTCTTGTTCTTTGCCTTTTCACTGTGTTTTCTTTTGTTTTACTCACAAGAAAATGGGGGGAAGTAAATTTTGTTTTTCCAAAAAACCAAAAAAACTGAAATATCCAACACAGCAAAATTATTTTCCTTCTCTTTTTTTTTTTTGTTTCCTTTCGGTTATTCTCCGATCTCGCCGCCTTTTCACTGTCACACTCTTTTTTTTTCTTTTACGTCACTTTTTTTTTTTGTTTGCTGCGCGTCACTTTAAAACGTCACTGTTTTGTTGCTCATCATTTTCAAATGTTGCTGTTTTGCTGCGCATCACTATTAAATGTCACTGTTTTCCTTTTGCGCATCACTCGTAAACGTCACTGTTTCATTGCGCATCACTATCAAGCGTCACTGTTGCGCGGCCATTTTGCATTCCCTGCGGCGACGCGTGTTCGTCCGATTTCTTGGCAGAGCAGCGACGCTCACGCTCACGACGTTGACTGCGACGCCCGCTCTCCCGACAGAGCGTACCGAAAACGTTTATCCTCTGCTCGCGACGGCGCGTGCTTGGCTCGCGACGACGACTGCGCTGCCGCCACCGACCATGTGGCTTCTCTCTCTCTCTCTCTTTTTTCTTACGGCCCCGGCTGCTTTGCGTGTATGCGTGAGTATGGGAAGATCCCGTTTGTTTTTCGGGTCCCTTTTACGTTTTCTTTTCACGCGTGCTTAATTTTGCTACGCTGAAAAGTTAAACGTAGGGTATGGCGGGGTGTATACGACTAGTTGTAAAAACTCAAATTCGACTGTTTCCACTACGGACAAACATTTATTTGGGCGCAATTGTGGGGTTTTATGCCACTTTTGTGCCACGCCCCTTTTGTGCCTCCAGCGTCCCTGCTCGGGCGCCACTTGTAAGGAAGTTTCTAGCCAGGGTATAGACTCAGTCCGCCAGGGCCAGAACTTACAAGAAATTTGTAAGATTCGCTGGACGCGAGGCAAAGGGTGGGAAATGTTTGACCGCAATGAAAGTACAGCAACCACGACCTCACGTACGCCCCAACGACAGGCGCGTGGGACAACTCTATATGGCCAGGGAGCGGTACAGAGTATACTCTGGTGCTCCGCTGGCAGCAAGAACTACGGGGATCTACTGGGAGAAAGTTAGTAGTGATGGCTGCCGGGATTAGTCGCACGGCTAAAGGGATCGATTCCTCGTACAAACCAAGAGATAATTAGTAGGGATTATTGCCGGGATTAGTCGCACGGCTAACGGGATCAATTCCTCGTCCAAACTACGGGGTATTCAATAGGGACTGTTGCCGGGATTAGTCACACGGCTGACGGGATCAATTCCTCGTCCAAATACTACAGGAGGGTTAATGGTTATTCATGAATAATCAAACTGGGGCTTGGGTTAAATATAGTTAGCTTTATTTGCGTTTTTCTTTCCTTCTAGGTTATGTTTTACAACTACGCGCTCCCTGCCGCACGTTTTTTCCCTATCCTTTTTACTCACTCTCTTTTATTCCGCGACGCGCCAAATTGCGACGTCCACTCCTTTTCGCTTCTCGATCGCAACTCCTGAGCCGCTCATCGGCAAGCCACGCGCTAGTGTCGGTCGTACAACTCACCACAGCTTTCGCTCTCTTCACCTCGGAGCTTTCGCTCTCTCACACGAGGTGAAGAGGCGCTGCGTTCGGCAGTGTTGTACAACCGATCACTAACGCCTGCATGGTTGCAATGGTGACCGTTGCGTTCAAACCTAATTTCAAATCCTAACCGCTATCTTGATTAAATGTAACGATTACTTAGGCTTAGTGCGCTCCGTGCGCTTTTCTTTAATTAATTAACAACTTCTTAATTCTAACTTAAAAATTAACAAAAGCGCTTCATTGCGCGAGGCGAGATCCAACATTTGTTTTCTTATCAACTATAAAAATTAACAAAGCGCTTCATTGCGCGAGGCGAGGTTCAAATTGACTTATTGACTATGATACTGTGGGGTGGCGCGCGCCTAGCGCCGCCTCACACGGTGGTCAACTCTAAGCAAAAGTGTGTTGACTTCGTAAAAAGCACAGCCTACTGAGATGAAATTGACATGCTTGTCAACTAGTGTAAAGGCACCATTACGCTAGTCGAAAGATGCTCAAGGCAGAAATTAATTATTCCGCCACCGAAAAGGAGTGTCTGGCAATCGCTTGGTCCATTAGAAAGCTGCAGTGCTATCTCGAAGGGTATCGCTTTGACGTAGTCACAGATAACCTGGCCCTCAAGTGGTTGAATTCGATTGAGAGCCCTACTGGCCGAATCGCGCGCTGGGCATTGGAACTGCAACAGTTCCAATTCGATGTTCATTACCGGCGAGGTAAACTCAACGTGGTAGCGGACGCGCTCTCGAGGCATCCGCTGGGAGTTTGTCAGCAAGCGGTGGAGGCGGAGGCCACGTGCAAATGGATCGAGAACATGCGCGCGAGGATCACCGAAAAACCAGCCAAGTTCCCGGACTACATCCAAGAAAATGGACAGCCCTATCGGAACTTGGGACACCGAGCCGATTCGAGGACTTCATTCCCTGGAAACTTTGCGTTCCCAGCGGTCAGAGGAAGAGAGTCCTTCAGAAGTGTCATGATGCTCCCACGGCCGGACACCAGGGCGTGAGGAAGACGGTGTCCCGCCTGTCGCAACGGTATTACTGGCCGGGTATGTTTCGGGATGCCGCCCGTAATGTAAGATGCTGCGAAGTTTGCCAGAAATACTAATGTGAGCAACGGAAACCGGCTGGGCAAATGCTGACGGGGCAGGTTTCCGAGCTAATGGCCGTGTTGTGTGCCGATTTTGTGGGCCCCCTCCCCCGCTCAAAGCGCGGAAATACTGTGCTGCAAGTGTTCCACGATGCATTTTCTAAGTGGGTGGAATTGGTGCCCTCAAAAGAGCAACCGCGGCCCACCTGCAAACGGCTTTCCGAGAGCGGATTCTAAGTAGGTTTGGAGTGCCTAAGAAGTTCGTCTGCGACAACGGAGTGCAATTCACGAGTCGGAATTTCCAGAAGTTCATGGCTTCTCTAGGTATCGAGATTCAACACACAGCCCCCTACTGCCCTCAAGCGAACCCAACTGAAAGGACAAATCGCACCGTAAAAACAATGATAGCGCAATTTATTGAGGGCCATCAGAGTTCATGGGATGAGCTACTGCCCGAGATATTGCTAACGATCAATTCTAGTATAGCAGACTCTACGGGATTTAGCCCCGCGTTCCTAATGCAGGGGCGAGAGCCGCGTCTTCCCGCCGCTTTGTACGACGAGGTCAGGAAGGAAAAGGAAGGTAGGCTAAAAGAAATTTTTAATATCGTTCGCAGCAACCTCCAGCGGGCGTCAAAGGACCAGGGCCAACACTACAACCTGCGGAGACGAGAATGGCGGCCATCACTGCTACTGCGACAGCATCAGCTCTCCAACGCTGCCGAGGGCTTCGCCGCGAAGCTGGCTCCTAAGTTTGACGGGCCTTACAAGGTCGTAAAATTTATCTCCCCCAATATCGTGCGTCTAGCCCGAGAGGGCGAGGAAGGAAGGAGACGACGACAACGAGGAGTGCCATCCCCAGGAGGCTGGTGAGACGAGACCGGCAGGGAGTAAGAATGTTACCAGCCCATGATCCCTGGGTGTCGTTTTTTTTTTATTATTATATTCTTCTAATGTAGTCTGTAGTAGTTTAATATAAAATAATATTCCGTAGTATGTGAGCTGCACTGGTAGATTAGTAACTGATAAGTAAGGTGATGAAGTATAATTAAATAAGCTAAGTTCACAGATATCCGAACGAATCATGGAGGAAGAGGAAGTAATAATCATCAGCGACGAAGAAACGGCAGCGCCGCCCCCGGAGGCGTACGTAGAAGACTGCGAGAGTAGCGAAGCAGAGCAGGAGGGTGCCGACAGCGACGCCACGGAGCCCCGCCCAAAGTCGCGCAGCGACCACGCGGAGAGGGATCCTCGTCGAAAGAGACCCCACTACGGCGAGCGCAGGCGTGAGGCACCACCACGGCAGTACCGGCACACCCTGTACCGGGGCACGGTAAACACCGTCGACTGCTACGATGGGCTCGTCGTGTGCATGTCCTACAAATACCGGACTTTGTACATTGAGGTCCCGCAAGCTCGCGATTCCCCGAGCTACGTGGAGGAGCCCCTGACACCCCCACCATTCCCCGCGTTGCCCGACGCCGGCACTCCCGTAGAGCCGGAGGCCTCGCAAGTGAAGCACGCGGTTCCCTTGCCTGAGGAGGCCTGGCGAGGAGAACACATGGTTCTTTCGCCCGCGGAGCGCGCGGAGGTAGAGGAGCGGGTACCGGACGCAGAAGAGATGCCGGCCGAACAGCATCCCACGATCGGTGAAGAGAGCGTGCGATTGGAACGCCCGCCCGCCGAGCAGGCCTGGTGGCTAGAGCACCCGATCACCTCACCAGCCAGGAGCGTGACGGAAGAAGGCGAGCCGGTGCATTGGGTCGAAAAAGCGCTGTCCTTCAAGGCGTCCCCTCCACACATTCAGAGGCGCCAAGGGATCATCCGGATCCCTCGGCAACCACCGGGAACACCGTGGGCGCGGGGCCATGCTCGGGCAACGAAGGTGGGACCCCCCGTCTCTGGCAGCTGTCACGCCACGGCGAGCTGGAGGTGGACCCGAATTGTAAATTCCCACACGTAAGCATCAGATTCAAGCCAGGGGTGGTCACCAACACCCGCCCCGCTAGGGCTAATGTCGCTACACCCGGAGACCCACCATCACTGCCACGCAAGCGGCTTCGCAGTCGCGGACGAGCTCAGCGCAGCAGGAGCCGCAGGAAGAGAGCCAAAGGCGCTACCTCCGGGAACGCTGCCCCGCCCGCGGCAGCGTGTCGAATCGCCGCCGACGAGGCAGACCAACCCGGTGCGCGAAGCGAAGGCGACGAGCGAGAAGCCGCCCGGCATATCCCCATCGCAGCGCCGAACGAGCCAAGAGAGGCTGCCACTGTTTCCCCTACGGAGAGCGAACTCCTACGGGAGATGGAGGACCTGCTGGAGGGATGGGAGCCTGAGCTGGATGAGATGCTAGGCGAGGTGGGGGCCACCTTAGGGCCGCTGATTCCCCGGGGATGGAGGGTTTTCCCGCGCGGTACCATTCTCACGGCACCTACTATCCAGCTGCTCCAGGCCGAGAGGTGGAGAGTACCGCCGGAGCAGATTCCGCGTCGTAGACGGCGAGTCATTATATACAGTCACCAGTAACGCCACTGGGGCAGTGACGGTTACCCTTGGCGAGAAAGGGGGGGGTGTGAGGCGGCGTTAGAGGCACGCCGTCCCACAGTATTTTTTCTTAGTATTATTATAATCTGTATACTTTGTAATACCACGCATTGGAGCGCTTTATAAAATTATAAGATAGATTTAAGGAATTAATATGAAATACATTAAAAAGCGC
This sequence comes from Drosophila suboccidentalis, assembly GCA_037043435.1. NCBI lineage: Eukaryota > Metazoa > Arthropoda > Insecta > Diptera > Drosophilidae > Drosophila > Drosophila suboccidentalis. The sequence continues at coordinate 39,436 of JBAMBK010000603.1, read as the reverse complement.
ATGGAGCGCACTGAACAAAGTTAAGTCGTCGTATTTCGTAAGTAGCGGTTAGGCTTCGAATTTCAATTTAAAAGCAACGGTCACCATCGCAGGCATGCATGCATAAGCGATCGGTTGCACAACACTGCCGAACACAGCGCCTCTTCACCTCGTTGAGAGAGAGCAAAAGCTCCGAGGTGAAGAGCGCAAGCCGTGGTGAGTTGTGTAGCCGATGCTAGCGCATGGCTTAGCGGTGAGCGGCTCGGGACTTTGCGATCGAGAGCGTTAGAGAACAGACGTCGCGAACAGTCAAGAAAAATCGTAAGTGTGGACAAAGAGTAGAAAAGTGCAGCAGGGTACGCGTAGTTTAACATAACCTTAAACTAACATAAGAACACGTGAATAAACCGACTAATTATAACTAAAGAAATCTCACATTTTCATTGTATTTAAATACTAACAATAGTGAGCGGTCGTATTTTGGACAAGGGTAATCCTGTCCGCTGTGGGTGAAAATCTCGGCAAGAATCCCGCTGCTACGTTTTTTCCTTGTAGTTAGATACCCACACTAATAAGCGGTCGTATTTTGGACAAGGGCAATCCTGTCCGCTGTGGGTCAAAATCTCGGCAAAAATCCCGCTGTTTACTTGTGGTACCTCACTAATCCGTGGTGGTCGGACGAGGGATCGATCCCGTCGGCTGTGGGAAGAATCCCGGCCAGATCCCTAACCTGTAGTATTGTTTCGCACTAGTGGCCGGCGGAACACCGGGGCGTATACCCTGTGCCGCTCCCCGGCCGAGTTGCCTCACTTGTTGTGTGCTGTACGTTGTTGCACGAAGCCCGGTGATTTTTTGAAGAGGCCCGCGGGACACGAAGCCCGGCCCGGCCCGTGCCCACCTCTACTAAGGACCTTCTTTTCAATTTTGCGAAGCGAGCAGTATAGTATAAGTTTGTTAAGCTGGACAACAAAATACTTTTTTTTCAATTTTGCGAGCGAAGCGAGCGGGGGTTGGCGAGCGAAGCGAGCAGGGGGCGGAGCCCCCTTGTATTTTCATAAAAATCATCTGAAGGATTTTTTTGTGTAAGCATTGACTTATCGTTAGGATCATTTACTTCCAAATCGTGTTCATTAATGTTATTATCAGAATCTGTATTTGTTTTCGCTGATATACCGTTGTCATTTGCCAAATCATTTAAATTTTAATCATATATATAGTCTTCATTAACACCATTGTAACGATCCTTTAGGCCGGGCTAACTCGGTCGATTATGTAAGGTTCGTGCAACGAATTTATAAGTTGCCTGTTTTGCGAATAAATAAGAACTCAGGACAATTCAATTTAAATGGATTTATTAGCGGCTCCTGGCCGACTCTTTAACTTCAATTATTTAGTATAAATATATTTGTAATGCTGGTTAATGCGCCACTCGTCCTGAGGTCCTGGTTGTCGTCCTTCGGTAGGGTGTCCTCACTGGTGATGTGGTTGCTGCTGTGACGCGGCCTTTCGTCTTCGTATGGCCGTTGACCCTCAGAACCCTTGTTACTGCAAGGATCGTTGTGGGGATCCTTGTTACAACAAGGATCGATGTAAGGTCCTGGCTACTGCTAAGACGGAGATGAGACCCTTGATACTGCAAGGATTGTTGAGGAGCCCTTGTTACTGCAAGGACTTTTGATCCTTGCTACAGCAAGAACCTGGTGGTCCTTGCGACGGCAAGGCTGATGAATTGCTCCTTGCTACGGCAAGGCTGGCGACTTGATCCTTGCTACTGTAAGGATTGCTGGCGAGTCCTTGCTACTGTAAGGACTGCTGATCCTTGCTATTGTAAGGACTGTTGATCCTTGCTACAGCAAGACTGGTGACTTGATCCTTGCCGAGGAGTCCTTGCTACTGTAAGGACTGCTGGAGAGTCCTTGCTACTGTAAGGACTGCTGATCCTTTCTATTGTAAGGACTGTTGATCCTTGCTACAGCAAGACTGGTGACTTGATCCTTGCTACGGTAAGGATTGCTGGAGAGTCCTTGCTACTGTAAGGACTGCTGATCCTTGCTATTGTAAGGACTGTTGATCCTTGCTACAGCAAGACTGGTGACTTGATCCTTGCTACTGTAAGGATTGCTGGCTGGACTCTTGGGACACCAAGAGTTGTTGATCGCTTCTTGTTACTGCAAGAAGTGCTCGCTCGTACTGACTCCCGAGTCAGCAGTTGACTGCGCTTTTATAGCCGCTGACTGCTGACGTCACCGCTTCGCTCACTCAACGACGCTTTGCTCAGTTGACGACGCTCTCTCGCTCTCTCTCGACTTGCAGCGCTCGCTCACCTTCGTTAACTTAGCGGCACCTGCACTTTATTTGATCTCTCTTGTTCCGCTGTTTTCGTTTTGTACCTAACGGCACTTAACGGCGCTTTCCATGGGCGTCGTAGAAATCATGTTTGCAAGGGACTGTTGCTATGCAGTTTCCTGCAAGTAACGGCGCATCCCATGGGCGTCGTCGAAATCATGTTTTGTGGGGAACAATTATTTTCCTCACACTCCCCTCCCACTTTGGTAAACGAAAGAAGCCTGTATTATTCCGTTTTACATTTTTTTTGTATTATTGGTAAGCTGCTACTGCTGCTGCTGCTGGTCTCTGAATACGCGGACGCGTCCCTAGCTGGCCTTGACCTGGTAGCGCCGACCTTTGCACCAGACCAGGTGCGTCCGGCGTCGTGAGCCCTTGAGAAGGCGTCGGGCCTCCTGGGCCACCTCGGCCGGCCAGGCCATTCCCACCATCTCCTGCCACCTCGATGGTGATGGTGGCGGTGGTGGCGGTGGGCCGTACGCCTTTAAGTAAATTTGCCGCCCAGGCGTCATGGGCACCTGCCGCTGGATGCCCGCGTCAAATCGGACCCTCCGTGTGGGCCCCTCCTCGTCGCTGTCAGTGGTCGCACCGGCGGTTTCGCTGGGCCAGCGGCTTTGCTGGTGGCGGCGGCACTTCTTTCTCCCCTGCTGCCGGCCAGTGGAACACCGCCCCTGCCGGCCTTGGTGACGACGTTGGTGGCGGCGTCAGCCCGTCATACTCCAAGATTGGAGACGTCGCCAGCTCCAACACGTCCGTGTCCACCGGCAGGATGGAGGAGCGCTCCGCTGCCAGCTCTAGTGGCGGAGGCTTCCTGGTGCTCAGACGAGGGTGAAAGGGCAGCCTGGTTGGAGCCCGCTTGCTGCTGTTCCTCCTGATGCTGCTCTTCTTGGTGTTGCTGCTGCTCATCTTGTTGCCGAATTAATTACTTGTGGGAATTTGTATGCGGCCGGCTGCCCTTTATATAGGCCAAGGCCACGCTCTCTGTTTTCGGCTGCCCTTTCGCCAAGTTCCGTTACTACGCTTGTTTTCTAACTAGAATCTAGCATTCATATTTATGTTTTCTAATTTGGGCGTTCAATTGAAATTGCATTGCCGAATGTTCTAGTTACAGAGGCGTGACTGTACCGAGCTATGCATGTAAGTTGTCGGTGTGTTTTACCGCAACTTGGCATATTTGCATATTTCATTTGCATATTTTGTGCTGTTTATGCTGTTTATGCTGTGCACTTGCTCTCGCCGTTGAGTTGAATTAGGAGAGGGAACATTTGTTGCGAGGCATTACTCTCTGGACTTTGAGCCGAAGCGGGATTATTTGGCTCTGGGTGTATATGTACATATACATGGGTGCTGCTTATGCTGTGTGCACGCATGTGCAATAGCCGTTGAGCCGAGTTGGGAGAGAGAACTAGTTTTGCTGAGAGGCGTTACTTTCTGGACTTTGAGTCGAAGCTTGGCTTTGGATATACATATATATCCCCCAAAAAAACCTCTTTACGCGGTAAAAGTCTAGTGACGAAAACATTTCCATGCCACAAAATTTCTGATATCCAATTTTGTGACGAAATATAATTAATTTTTTATATATGTTAATTTATTATATACTAGGGGGCTCCGCCCCCTGCTCGCTTCGCTCGCCAACCCCCGCTCGTTTATTATATATGCCAAAAAAAAAATTAATATACATACAATTTAAAAAATAAATTGGCATTCGGCACTGCGCAAAAAGTTATTTTTTAGGTGCAAGGAAGCTGAATCTTTTTGCGCAAAGTGCCGAATGCCAATTTTTTTTTTGGCATATATAATAAACGAGCGGGGGTTGGCGAGCGAAGCGAGCAGGGGGCGGAGCCCCCTAGTATATAATAAATTAACATATATAAAAAATTAATTATATTTCGTCACAAAATTGGATATCAGAAATTTTGTGGCATGGAAATGTTTTCGTCACTAGACTTTTACCGCGTAAAGAGGTTTTTTTGGGGGATATCGGAAATTTTTGCAATCGCCTCTGCTTTTGACAAAACTACTTTGTCAAAAGGAATTTAGTGTTTATAGAAAATAGAATACAGTCTGCTAATAAAAAACAATTTTTAGAAAAATTGCTCACGCTGGGAGTTGAACCCGCGTCTCCCGAACATATCAAACTTGACGGAAACTTAGCACCTTAGACAGATCTGACTACAGCGATTCTTTATTTTGCAGCTTAGATTTCTGCCAACAACCTTTTAAAATTGAAAAACATTAAAAAAAAACCTATTCGGATAATCTACTAACAAATTAATTGCATTTAAAAATTAAAAAAAAAAAAAAAGTTTTGGCCGTGTCAGAACTCGAACCCGGAGACCCGAACTGAGAATTCATGCAAAAATCGGACGCACTACACTATGCGCCACTGGTGATCTTTAAGAACGACCGTCTAATTATAGATTTCATTGTTACTGGACTGTTAGTCAAATGTAATTGCTGCTGCCGTCCTATTGCAATTCAAAGTAAAATGTATATATTTAGTTATTGGTTATATCTTCCAAACCTATCGACTACAATTTATGCATGATACATCAAAAAACGCGAAATTGTACAAACTATAACATATTGAAAATTAAAAAAAATCGTGTGCGGCGTTTTCTCAAAAACCGCCAAAATGTGGAGAAAAATACCTTATTTCACCTGTAGCTGTTTACCTATTTACCTAAAAAAATAACTTTGAAAGTATGCCTAAGAGCCCTTCAAAATACCTTTTCAACGATATATAGATCACATCTGTAGCTTCTATCGTTTGGATGCTATGGCGGTTTTAAGTTTGGCGGTTTTTAGCGATTTCCCGCTAAACTAGCGATTTTTCGAAAAAGTCGTAGAACAAACGTTTCTAGATTATTTAGCAGGAACAAGTCCTCATTCAAACATTTAAGCTAAATTAACGATTTGATCCAAACAAACAAACAAACAAACAAACAAACAAACAAACAAACAAACAAACAGACTGACTTTTCATCTCATTTTTGGAAGGCCACCAAAAATTTCAAAATGAATTATCTTTTGAACGAGTAGTCGGATTTTTATGAATAAGGTGTTATTCGACGCGTATTTTTGAGTAGAATATTATAAAATTAAAAAAAAGACTCCAATTAGCAGCAATAATTTAAATTTGTCCCCTCCCACTTACACCTGTTTATCTCACGAACCAGGTAAGTTGCCGTCCGCAGTGATTGATTTATGTATGTCTCTCCCCTCTCTCTCTTTTTTTTTTTGTGTTGAAAGAGTAAACAACCGTTAGCCCGAAAGCAGAAAGCGAAAATGAAAATTTAACAATTCCCTGTGGTTCGGCTGGCGTTGAGGTACCAGGCAGTTCTAGCTCCGGTATGCATCACTGGTAGCTAGTACGAGAGTTAGATTCAAGTAATGCAGAGGGCGCTAGGGAAATTTTTAGAAATCCTAACTCTGCGATGCATCACCCATCGCTAGCTGTGACGTTAGCTTTAGGTAATGCAGAGGACGCTAGGCACGAAAACGAAAAACAGAAAAATTACGAAAGCAAGAGAAGCGACAAAGGCAACGAAGATACACGAAGAGAGATTTATGTTCGGTTATATTTTTATCTGCCTTGTCCGCTTGTGCACGTTTTACTCGGCGCGTTTTATTTTAGTTTTTCGGTGAACTGCGAAAATCCTAAGACGTGGCGCTTGTAAAATTAAACAAAGTCTTGTAAGTATTGTTTTATAAAAACATAATTATGTACAAATAATGTAATTCTAATATTTTTCCACATTATATTTTCATGTGAAAGAAATGGCACAGTTTCTTGGTCCTTATTGAAATGTAAGTATACAGAATAATTAAATTTATCTTCAATTTATACGCAATTTAATCACAATTTTCCATTGCAGACGCTACTATTAACTATGAGTTTGGGCCATGAACGAGACTGAAACATAAAGGAATAAAAAAAATAACACAAAAATATGTATACATGTATAATTATGTATATCAGGGTAAATAAAAGAATAAAAAAATATATTTTTTTTAAACCTAACGATGTTTCAAACCCCTTGGAGCCAGGCCTTCGTTAGCTAAGAGTAATGCAGCGCCGTACCGCTCGGTAACATTAGGCGGACATGTAGAGCAAAAATTCGTTAGAAAAATACATGGGCATTCTAAGTGAGACTAGTCCCCCTTACCAGTTCCTTAAGGTGGGTTCTCACTGCTGCACAATGTGAAATCACATTTTGTCATGCTTTGCGATGATTTGCAGAATACGTCAAAGTGTTTACATTGGCAACACAAAATTTGTACTTCACAAAATTGTGGAAAGCCTTGTGAAAAGACTTGTGAAATCCTTCAATGTAAACACTATCAGTCAGTGTAAAGAGCATCGCAAAAAATCACATGGAATCAAAATGCTCACAAAATGTTCGCAATTGAACAATAACAAGTTCCACAAAATGAATAAAAACAAAGAAATGTCACTTTGCAATTATCCTCCAATAATAAAGATTTAATTTCTTTGAAACATTTTATGAATCATCGCATGTTTCTGGAATAATGGCTGATATTAAGGCCTTCGACATTCTGAACTCGTATGAGAGGCTCGTCATGCTTGATCCGGAGGCTAAATATCGCAGTCACCGCAAGTCGCTCGCCTGGTGAAATTGGTTCGCGAAAATTTGTTGTCTTCTTCTTGATTAGTATCCGTCCATACGCAAATAATTTTTGAATTTGAACAAAAGACTTCGCAGCTCTCCCGTTAGCTTTGCATACATTCCCTCTTTTCCACGAATCAAATTCATTTCGTCGATCCAGCAGCTGCGTTTTGCCTTGGGCTCATCATCGTCGTCCTCTAAAAGCCACAGCCCAATGACCGCCAAAGCAGCAAGCTCTGTTTCATATTGTGAATCCATGTCTTTCAGAAAAATCAAAAACAATGCTAAAGGCCCGAAACACAACAATAAAATATTAGCTTTGACGTTTATGTTTTCACAAATGTGAAAGAAAACCAACTTGCTCGATGTGCTTTCACAATGGGATTGGGCTCAATTGAGCTGCTTGAACTTTAACAGGAGTTAACATAGTTTTTATCAAAATTGTGCGAAGGCCAAAGTCAACAGAAAAATTTTTTGACTTTGGTCGCCTTGAACCCGCGCCACCGGTTTTGCAGTGGCCGACTGCAACCAGTGCGCCACGCTCGCGCTCGGTAAGCAACATCTTAACCGGCACCACAATACCTTTTGGTCGCTTAACTGCTTGCACTGCTTACTACTGTAAGCAGTCGACTACTTGCCTGTACTGCTTACTACTGTAAGCAGTCGACTACTTGCCTGTACTGCTTACTAGGTACTGTAAGCAGTCGACTACTTGCTGGTTAGTCTAAAAATAGCTTTGTATGACGTATGTATGTATTAGCGGCGGCAAATACAGAAATGTAAGCAAATTACATTTTTATTAAAATTTTACTTTTTTTTTTTTTAATTGTTGGCGTGTTATATCATTGATTTATATCGCCCTTTTGGTTTCCTTTGTGGGCGTGGTCGTCGTAGGGTAGTCCAATGTAAAAAAAAAAATACCAAAAAAAAATTTTTTTTTTTTTTTTGTTTGCTTTGAATTCCTCGTGTGTTTCCTTTCATTTTTTTTTTGTTTGTGGAAAACTGGGCGTGGTCATTGTAGGGTGGCTCAAAATTTAAAAAAAAAAAAAATTTAAATTTTTCCTCTTTTAATTTCCTCGTTTGTTTATATTTTCTACTTTTGTTTATGACCAAAACTGGGCGTGGTCATTGGAGGTTGGTGGGGCGGCCACATTAGGGTGGTTCAAAAAAAAATGTAAAAAAAAAAAAATTCTTTGTTTTTTTTTTTATATATATCTATGTGTATGTTGTGCGTGCCTTTCTGGTGATTTCTTTGTTTCTTCCAAGTGGCCTGGTCACATTAGGGTGGACCCAAACCATAGTTTTAAAAAAAAAATTAAACAAGTATATTTTATTTTTTTTTTCCCTTGTGCACGTATTTGCCCGGCTCATTGTTTTTCCCTTGCAGAGGAGGCATGATGACATTAGGGTGGACCAAATATTAAATTATTTTTTTAGGGTGGACCCCATAATTATTATTTTCCCGTTTTTTTATTTAAAAAAAAAAAAAAGATTTTATAATTTTTTTTTATGTGTCGTGCGTGTGTTGTCTTGCCTTGTTTGTTTTTCTTTTTTTTTGTTTTCTTTGTAATCAAAGAAATATATGTGGCCGTGATCATATTAGGGTGGCCCAAACATAGGAGAAGACTCACCCACGTAAGTCTTTATCCTGACTTGTTTCCAGAAGTCGTCACATGTGGCTTTAAATCACCAATGTGTGCTCGTTTTGTCTTGTTGTCCGTAAGCGACTGTAATTTGCAGATTACTGGCGACACGTAGTCCACCACCCGATATGGTCCTCCGAACCTCGGGGCTAATTTCGCTGCAAATCCTTCCGCCGCATTTGACAGATGGTGTTCCTTCAGCCAGACTTGATCGCCCACACTGGGTTTCCATGATCTCCTGCGCAGGTTGTAATGTCTTGCTTGATCCTGTGCAGCCTTCTCCAAGCTCCTGCGTACAATTTCAAAAATCTCTTTGAGTTTTCCTGCGTTTTCCCGTGGTTCTTGTGCAACCTGTCCAGTGCCGATAGTCACCTCATCGTAAAGTGCTTGTGGCAGCCGAGGCTCTCGTCCCTGCGTCACGAACGCTGGTGAATATCCCGTTGACGCGTTCACGCTTGTATTGACGGCTAACGTGATTTCCGGGAGAGCCTCATCCCAGCACCGTTGATTTGCTCCTGCAAATTGAGCTATCATTGTCTTCACGGTTCGATTCGCTCGTTCAGTGGGATTCTCTTGTGGTGTGTATGGAGCTGTGTACTGGTGCTTTACACCCATGTCCTGAAGAAAATTTTTGAACGTCCTGCTGGTGAATTGGGCTCCGTTATCGGTGATGAGCACTTTTGGTACACCAAATCGGGCCAAAATCCTCTCCCTGAACGCCTTCTGAAGAGCCGCGGCTGTTGCGCTTCGTAGAGGCACCAATTCGGTCCATTTCGAGAATCGGTCGACAAACACGAGAAGCGTTGTGTTTCCATGCTTCGAGCGTGGTAATGGGCCCACGAAATCTGCGCATACTGTTGCCCATGGCTCCTCCGGAATTTGTGTGAGCATTTGCCCGGCAGCCTGCAGTTGATTCGGCTTGTATTGCTGGCAGATTTCGCAATGCTGCACATATGTTCGCACGTCTCAGTGTAGTCCTGGCCAATAATATCGAGCTGCCACCCTGGCTATTGTTTTCCTTGTTCCTGTGTGTCCTGCCGCCGCCGCATCGTGGTTTTCACGTAGTACTCGTTGCCTCTTCTCTTTTGGTACACACAACTTCCACGATGGCACATCTTCGTGACCGGCGCGATGTGGAATGTGTCGGTACAAATTACCAGCGTCCTCCATGTAATCCGGGTACTTCCTGGGCTCCTTGTGGATCTTTTCCAGCATTTTCTGTATCCACTTGCAGTCAGTGCCACCCACTTCTGTGACTTTATCCTGCACGTCGACTCTGCCGCACATTTCCTCGTCCAATGGTTGCCGGGACAGTGCGTCTGCCACCACGTTTAGTTTCCCCTTGCGATATGCCACCTCGAAGTCGTATTGCTGTAATTCCAACGCCCATCTCGCAATGCGACCGGAAGGACTCTCGATAGAATTCAACCATTTTAGTGCCATATGATCTGTTATGACAGCGAAATGATATCCTTCGAGATATGGCCTCAACTTCCGAATCGCCCAGACGATCGCCAAGCATTCCTTTTCCGTGGCCGAGTAATTCTTTTCCGCACCGTTGAGTGTCCTGCTGGCGTACGCAATTACTCGTTCGTCCTTGTCGGATCCTTGTGTGAGGATAGCTCCCAATCCGTAGTTGCTTGCGTCTGTTTGTAGAGTGAACTGCTTGCTGAAGTCAGGGCACGCCAGGACAGGCGCTTTGGTCAACTTCTCTTTCACGTTCTCGAAGGCTTGCTGATGCTCCTCTGACCATGACCATTTAACTCCTTTCTTTAGCAACTCGTTAAGTGGGTGTACTGTATTTGAGAAGTCTGGAACAAATCGCCTATACCACGATGCCACTCCGAGGTACTGTCGTAGCTCCTTTGCATTAGTCGGTGGCTTCAATTTGGAAATCGCGTCCACTTTCTCTGGGTCAGTGCAGATGCCGTGTTCCGTCACCTTGTGACCCAGATATTTCAGCTCCTGTTTGAAGAAGTCGCACTTGTCGACGTTGATCCTCAAATTTGCCGCTCGTAGTCGTCGAAACACTTCCTTCAGGTTGGCCATGTGTTCCTCCAGCGTTTTCCCAATGACGATGATGTCGTCCAGATACGCGAAAGCATGTGGCAGCATTTCGGGTCCAATTACCCGATCCAGAGCTCGTTGGAATGTTGCTGGCGCCGCGTGGAGTCCGAAGGGCATCACCTTCCATTGAAAAAGTCCTCTGCCTGGCACGGTAAACGCCGTCAATGGTCTGCTCGCCTTCTCCATTGGTATCTGCCAATATCCATCTTTCAGGTCGAGGCTCGTTATATAGTGCGCCTCCCTTAGCTGGTCTAAGATGTGGTGCACCCTGGGAAGAGGGTATGCGTCCTTGACTGACCGGCTGTTTAATTGCCGGAAGTCAACGCATAGTCTCCATTTGCCCGTCTTCTTTTTGACCATGACAATCGGGGCACTGTGTGGGCTATTTGAGGGTTCAATACATCCCTTTGCCAGGAGTTCGTCCACCTGCTTGTTTATTTCTTCCTGCATCTTCGGATTCTTCGGAAAATAACGCTGCTTTATTGGCCGGTCGTCGTGCATCACAATTCGGTGCTCGGTGATAGGTGAAGTGCCTGTCATGGTCGCGAAAGCAGCTATTTCCTGTCGTAGGAATGTATCTATAGCCGCATCCGCATGCAAGGGTTCACAACTTATTCCGTCATTCATCGTATGTCCTGGTTCATCTGCCTTGGCTTGTTCCTGCGCTGTTGCGTGATCTCGTGTTTCTCGTGTTTCTGGGTTTTGTGGTACTTGTTGCAGTGTTCCTTGTTCCTGCGTTGTTTGCTCTTGTGTTGATTGATTATCCCGTGCTCCTTGTTCTTGATTTTCTTGTACTCCTGTTGTTTGATCCTGTGTGTTGACTACCGAGAGTCTCTCTTCTCGTCCTTTGTTGTGTCGACGTCGAGCCGGAATTCGGACTTGTATGCCGGCACATTCGAGAATTGCTCCCATGTGAGATAGGAAATCCCATCCCAGCACCAATTCGTCGATGACTCCCGGTAGTACAAGTAATGGCAGATCTACTTGTCTGTCTCCTAGCTGGATCTGCACCTCCACATGCTCCGACACTCCGCTGGACCGTCCATCCGCCAACCGTACCTGCCTTTGTGTTGCTCCCAGTTCAAATCCTTCCTCACACAACGTCACCGCTAGTTCCTCGCTCACGAAACTGCTTGTTGCTCCCGTGTCTATAGTAGCGTTGTAGGAATTGTTGCCGATCTGAACTGTTGCGGTCAGGCGGTGGCCCTCGGCCCTCAAAGCGCCGACTAGTCCCGTGGAGCTGCTTCTGTCGGCATCCGCTCGCTCCTGGGAGCCGGACGCCGTCTGTCGTTTCCCGACCGGCAGCATTGTACTGTGCGAACTCCGATTCGCCCACAAATCCAGCAAAATAGCACGTTCTCGTTTTGGCATTCCCTCGCCCAGTGACCCTCACGCCCACATCTCCTGCACGCCTGTGTTGGGTTTGGCACGTGTGTCGGTGGTCCTGAGAATGCCCTCGGAGTTGGCTGCGGCTGTGTCCTGGCATGTTCGGCACATCGGGTGCATGAAGCGTTGTTCTCCCGTGGTCTGGAGTCTTCCATTGCCATTAACCGTGACCGGTTTTGTCGAGTGTGCTGCCGGAGTCTCTCCCTGTCGCGCTCCAGTTCCTCGAACTCCTCGGCCAACTGCATCAACTCGATCAGACTGCCATTCTGATACGGCCGTGCAAACGCTCGGAAATCAGGGAGACTGCAACTGTAGATTTGCTGTCGTTCGCGTTCCTTGGAGAATCGCAGTGGCCGCATCAACGTTTGCATCTCTACCATGTATCTCTTGAAGGGTTCGTCGACGCCCTGTTTCCGTCGAGTGACTTCCTCCAGCAGCTTTGTGAAATAGTCCCGTGGAAGGAAAAACTCCTGAAAGCTGGTTGCGAACGATGTCCAGGTCCTCCAGTGTTCATTGTTGGCGATGTACCACTTCAGAGCTGTGCCTTTTAGCAGCTCTGGCATCGCTCTTGGGACAAGATCTAAGTCCAGTCCATAAGTTTCCGCAGACCATTCAACCTGTTCCAGAAACTCCAGCGGTTTTGAGTTTCCGTCGAACTTAAAACTCCACTCTCGGACTTGCTTCGCGACCGCTGCATAATCCCGCACTGGATTCCTCTCTGTGGGTGTCCGGTATTCCGTGTTTGTCTGGTTGTGCTGCATAGTTGATGATCTTCCCCACGGGGATCTCAGTTCTTCTTGTTTCTGTTGCTCTGATCGACGCTGTGCCTCCCCGCTGGTGGACGCGAAATCCAGTTTTTCTAATGCAGCTGCTATGGCGTTCCTGTCCATTTCCTTGTCCTCGTTTCGTGTAATGGTTACTGGATCCTTGAATGGTGACTGGCGAGCATGTTTTCTGGCTGGAGCCTCCAGTCGGTCGGCATGGGGCATGCGTCCTTCATTAGCTTCGACCCACTCGCCGAACTCCTTCCGTATGGCATCTACTGTGCCGGTGAGTACAATGTCAAACTCGATGCCATATTGAATGAGTTCCTCTTTCTTGAGGTTATATATCCACGACCTCACCATTATGAAATTTCTCTGTTCTTATTATTCGCAAAACCCTGCAAGTTGGGCGCCAGTTGTAACGATCCTTTAGGCCGGGCTAACTCGGTCGATTATGTAAGGTTCGTGCAACGAATTTATAAGTTGCCTGTTTTGCGAATAAATAAGAACTCAGGACAATTCAATTTAAATGGATTTATTAGCGGCTCCTGGCCGACTCTTTAACTTCAATTATTTAGTATAAATATATTTGTAATGCTGGTTACTGCGCCACTCGTCCTGAGGTCCTGGTTGTCGTCCTTCGGTATTCGGTAGGGTGTCCTCACTGGTGATGTGGTTGCTGCTGTGACGCGGCCTTTCGTCTTCGTATGGCCGTTGACCCTCAGAACCCTTGTTACTGCAAGGATCGTTGTGGGGATCCTTGTTACAACAAGGATCGATGTAAGGTCCTGGCTACTGCTAAGACGGAGATGAGACCCTTGATACTGCAAGGATTGTTGAGGAGCCCTTGTTACTGCAAGGACTTTTGATCCTTGCTACAGCAAGAACCTGGTGGTCCTTGCGACGGCAAGGCTGATGAATTGCTCCTTGCTACGGCAAGGCTGGCGACTTGATCCTTGCTGCTGTAAGGATTGCTGACGAGTCCTTGCTACTGTAAGGACTGCTGATCCCTGCTATTGTAAGGACTGATGATCCTTGCTACGGCAAGGCTGGTGATTGGATCCTTGCTACTGTAAGGATTGCTGGCGAGTCCTTGCTACTGTAAGGACTGCTGATCCTTGCTATTGTAAGGACTGTTGATCCTTGCTACAGCAAGACTGGTGACTTGATCCTTGCCGAGGAGTCCTTGCTACTGTAAGGACTGCTGGAGAGTCCTTGCTACTGTAAGGACTGCTGATCCTTGCTATTGTAAGGACTGTTGATCCTTGCTACAGCAAGACTGGTGACTTGATCCTTGCTACGGTAAGGATTGCTGGAGAGTCCTTGCTACTGTAAGGACTGCTGATCCTTGCTATTGTAAGGACTGTTGATCCTTGCTACAGCAAGACTGGTGACTTGATCCTTGCTACGGTAAGGATTGCTGGAGAGTCCTTGCTACTGTAAGGACTGCTGATCCTTGCTATTGTAAGGACTGTTGATCCTTGCTACAGCAAGACTGGTGACTTGATCCTTGCTACGGTAAGGATTGCTGGAGAGTCCTTGCTACTGTAAGGACTGCTGATCCTTGCTATTGTAAGGACTGTTGATCCTTGCTACAGCAAGACTGGTGACTTGATCCTTGCTACTGTAAGGATTGCTGGCTGGACTCTTGGGACACCAAGAGTTGTTGATCGCTTCTTGTTACTGCAAGAAGTGCTCGCTCGTACTGACTCCCGAGTCAGCAGTTGACTGCGCTTTTATAGCCGCTGACTGCTGACGTCACCGCTTCGCTCACTCAACGACGCTTTGCTCAGTTGACGACGCTCTCTCGCTCTCTCTCGACTTGCAGCGCTCGCTCACCTTCGTTAACTTAGCGGCACCTGCACTTTATTTGATCTCTCTTGTTCCGCTGTTTTCGTTTTGTACCTAACGGCACTTAACGGCGCTTTCCATGGGCGTCGTAGAAATCATGTTTGCGAGGGACTGTTGCTATGCAGTTTCCTGCAAGTAACGGCGCATCCCATGGGCGTCGTCGAAATCATGTTTTGTGGGGAACAATTATGTTCCTCACACCATCTAGAAGGGCTTCTCCATTATAAGGAAGCGTTATATCAGAATACAGTGAATTATTATTTTTAAGCCAGTTTAACGCTTCAAAAATTTTTTTTATATCAACTAGTGATTGCCATACATTTCTAGTTTTGTTTTGGAATACCTCTTACTATAACCGTAAAATCTTGATTCTTCAGAATCGCTTTTTCTGGACTCGGAAGCTTTTTCAAAGTATTTTCAAGGGGTAATGGTAAATGAAAAACTCGTCCCTTAATTTTCTTAATAACATCGGAGCTTGGTCGTTGCTTATTAAACTCATTTAAACATGAAATGCATTCTGGGACTGAATCAAATTGTAAGTTATTAAGTACGCACGTCGGAGGTATTGACCAACTCTTAAGTTTCAAAAGGCAGAATTGACATATGCGCATATCATTGAAAAAAGATTCTTCCTCGTTTTCATAATAGTGTAATAAATCTTGGAAATGACGTGATTTATCCCACAAATTGTCAGGAATTTCTTTGAAATTTTCTGCAGAGCATAATGTTAAGCATGAAGCGCATGGATGTATTGGCCACATATTTCAGCACTATTTTTTTTTAAGCTCCTTAAATGCATGTACATACTCTTCCCATATTTCACCTTCATGACTAAAGGGAAAGGAGTCTACCGAATAGCTTTTGGTTTTAAAATTTATCTCATCAGCTGTATTTTTCAGTTCATGAATATTCTCTGTTAACAGTCCAATAGTTAAATTATCAATTTTACGCAAATCAACTTTTATTAGGTATATTAATTTTAAAATTTGTCGAATATATGGAAAATGTGGAGAGAGTCGTCGTATAAAAAGCAAGACAGAATGACAATTGTTCTCATGCTCATAAAAATAGTCCTGGTGGCCCTCTCTTAATTTTTTTACGTAGTCATAGGCATCACATTCTTTTTCGGGCGGCTTTTGTTTGGGTAACTCTGGCTTGTCAACTTTGAATGAGCATTTGCCAATATTATTTAAAAATCCGAGAATTTCTTCATGTTTAAAATTAATGAAAGTTGTTATTAGTGAAATATATTGGTGCGATATTGTCGTTTTATCAATATTACATATTTCTGGATTGCATTTCCTTTTTTCAATGGTGTGTTGCTCATTTACAAAAATATTTTCAGCTTTTCCGTCCGAGTTTAAAATTAAAGCTGTTTTTAGTTTTAAAGGATTGTACGATGCGCTTGAAAATATGCTTCCGAGTGTCATGTATGCAATGATGGACCAAATATTAAAGAAAATTCTGGATTGGAAGTGGAATCCACTTTTAATTTAATGTCCGTAAATTTATCTTTTAGAATGCATACATTTTTACAAAACGAATTTAATATTGTACTTCTGTGATGAAAAATTTTTGAAATATTTTTTCAACCTCAACTCTGTTGCTATTATCACATTTACTCATCATGTTTTTTACCAAATCATATATAGTTGTATTTAGCTCAAACAAATTCCGAAGACTAATAAAGTCGGAATCTTATTGATCATTTATACTCATACTTTCAACATCTTCTACATTTCTTTTTGATTTATTAACAAATTTTTTGGTTTGATTTGTTGGTTTTTTTTTAATTTGAGAGTTCTGCATTTGATTGACTCGTTTTCTTAGAGCTTGATTTTCGAGTCTCTGAATACGTAGTTCTTCAGTCTCGGAATTCCGATTTATTTCAGCTCTTTGAGCGTCTTTTTTGAGTCTTTCAAGTCTCTGGTCTTCTGTTTCGTTTTCTCTGTTTGATATAGCCCATTTCGCTTCTTTTCCCAAGCGTTTAAGTCTCTTTTCATCAGTCTCTAAGGCTCTGCTTAATATTATTCTTTGCGCTTCTTTTTCAATTCGTTCAACTCTCTGATCTTCTGTTTCATTTTCTCTGTTTGATATAGCCCTTTTCGCTTCTTTTTCAAAGCGTTTAAGTCTCTCTTCTTCAGTCTCTAGGGCTCTGTTTATAATAGTTCTTTGCGCTTCTTTTTCAATTCGTTCAACTCTCTGATCTTCTGTTTCATTTTCTCTTTTGGAAGTAGCCCTTTTTGCATCTTTTTCCAAGCGTTTAAGTCTGTCTTCTTCCGTATCTAATGCTCTATTTGTTATAACCCTAGTTTTTTCTTTTTTTATTCTTTTTTGTCTTTGTTTTTGTGTCTCTGATTCCCTATTTAAACGAACTTTTTGTGAAACATATTTTATCCTTTGAGAAGTACGTTTAGGTGTTTCTAAATCCCTATTCATTTGCGATCTTATTGCTTTATCTGAAAGTATTTTCTTATGCTCGTTTGCCGAATCATCATTTTGTTTAACCTTTTTATTATCTACACTTTCAGGGTCGGAAATAAGCTTTCGTTTAAAATTATATACTTTTCTTAATATTTCGCCCAGCCATTTTGAAAAAGAAATTTGTATTTTTTTTTTAATTTCGTATATTTGAATAGTATATTCTACGTTTTATTTTTTTATTATGATACTCGTATATATTAATATAGCTTACGAATACAGAAGCAAAATCTTTTAGCTTTTCAATTTTTAAATATGTTTGTATATTAAATTTTTTAAAATTTTTATTTCTTTTGTGAATATTTTAAATTTCTTTATTTATCTTTCATTTAATTTTTTCAATTGCCAACTTTTATATTTTTAAACTTATTTTATTTTATTTTATTTTTTAAATTTTTTGATGTATACTTTTTTATCAAATTGACTCTTTAATAAAGTTATTACAACTTTTTTAAATTTAATTTAAATTTGTTTCTTTTTTTTCAACTTTAAATTGCTTTAATTTAATTTTTTTTTTCCTTTTTCTTTTGTTTTATTTTTTGTTCTTGTTGTTCTCTAGTCAATTTTTTGTATTAATATATATTTTCTTTTTTATTTTCGTTAGTTTCAATATTATTTATTTTTCTTTTACTTTTTTGCAATTTTAAATAATTCGATTTCTCATTTTATTTTAAATTTTTTTTTTGTTTTTTTTGTTTGTTTTATTTTTCAATATTATTTCTTTTACTTTTTGCAATGTTAAATAATTCTATTTTTAATTTAGTTTTTAAATTTTTCTTCTTTTTTTTTCGATACGTTCTAATTTTTCTTAAAACTATTTTCTTAATTAGCATTAGCTAATGATTTCGTCAACTTCGCCTGAAAAAAAAAGAATTAGTGATCAGATTAAAATTTTAAGAAATAGAAAAAATTAAACGATAAGCAAAAAATATTCCATTCACTCATAATGATATTACTTAGAATATTAAGCTAAGAAAGTACAATTGCTTCATGTTAAAAAAGCCAATTTTCTCAATTAGTCACACGGACTGACGGACAGACGGAATGACGAACAGACGGACATGGCTATATCGACTCGGCTGTTGATGCTGATCAAGAATATATATACTTTATAGGGTCGGAGATGCTTTCTTCTTTCTGTTACATACATTGCAACAAATACAATATCACCTTTTACTTATTTTTTTAGTAACGCGTGTAAAAAAACTGAAATATTATGTTTAACAAATCTTCGTTTAAATGCTATAAATGTCTTCATCCCATTAAAACAAAACTTTTTTAAAATATGTATATTTTATTTATTTATTTAATTATTTATTAACTATTTCCTAGTGCTACAAGTAGGGATACTTTTAAATTAATGCACTAGTCACACTTGACAATCTCATACATATTTTCTAAAATTATACGTATAATTAATAGGTTAACATTATTTTGCTTATCAATTTAACATCAAGTTGAAACATGTAAATCTAATTCTTATACATATATGTATTAAAATTTTCATTATTATTATTATTATTATTAAAATAGTTATTATTATAAATATGATTATTATTACAATTATTATAATTAATTATTATTATTATTATTATTATTATTACTGTCATTGTTATTATTATTACTGCAAATGAAGTTGAAGGTGTGATTTCAGCCTATAGCTAAAATTTGATGTGCTTCGAATGGTTTTAATTTCAATTGGAAACTGATTCCAAAGTCGAGCAACCCATAAAAAGAAGTGCTTAGCAGAGGATGCAAGTTTAATTCTAGGACACACAATATTACATGTCCTCAATGATACCGCAAAGCGTATTTTGTCATAAAGATAGTCGGGCGATTTAGTAGTTATAATCTGATGAAGCAAAGTAAGAGTTTTATATTTCGTCCAGTCTAAATCAAATATGCGATTTGCAAAGCAAGTGACATGGTCGAATCGTTTCAGTCCAAAAACGTAGCGTGCAATGTTGTTAAATACTACTCTAAGTTTTTGTTGACTAGCAATATCACAGTTTGCATAAATTTCAATTCCATAGAAAAGAATTGGTATCACTAAGGCTTTCGCGATTGTCATTCTTGTGCTAGAGGGCAACCAGGCCTGTGTTACCATAAGCTGTCTGAGAATGCCATAGGTTTTTCCAACTGCTTTATTTACATGGTCTTTCTAAGTAAGTGTATTGTTGATTGTTATACCTAGGTTATCAGCCGTTTCCACATAATCAATCTCTACATTGTCAATATATAATTTGTTTAAATTACTAACATTAAATTTATTCTTATACACCACAATACATTTACACTTGGACGGGTTTAAACGAAGACCATTGTTACTTGCCCATTTACATACACTTAACAGATCATTATTACACAACATGATACACTGATTAATCTGACTTACAGGACGACTCACATATAATTGAACATCATCAGCGTACATATGGACTTCACATGTAGATAAAACACTTGGAAGATCATTAACATAAATAGTAAAAAGAAGTGGACCTAGAATTGAACCCTGCGGAACTCCACGCGTTGTGGTTATAAGATTAGAGGTAGATTTTTGTACAACTACGGCTTGTTTTCTGTTTGTCAAGTATGAGGTCATTAACTTAATTGCAGTTGAGGAGAAATTGTATAGTCTGTTTAACTTTGTTATTAAAATCTCGTGGTTTACCGTGTCAAAAGCCTTACTGAAGTCAAGAAGTGTCAAGAGGGTTACTTCACTCTTGTCCATATGACTTCTTGTGTCTTTAACAATTTTTAAAATGGCGGTTATACAGCTTTTCTTTTTTTTTTTTCTAAACCCGGATTGCCTATTACTAAGAAGATTGTTAGTGTCCATAAAAGTTGTAATCTGCGTTGCTAATAATTTTTCAAATACTTTAGATATAAAAGGTAAAATAGCTATTGGTCTGAATTCGTCTTTACTCTTTGGGATGGGGAAGATCTTAGCAATTTTCCACATGTCAAGAAAGGTCGATGTGGTTATTGCATAGTTTATAATATGCGTTATATGCCCTAGAATATGTGGAAATATTATTTTCACAAACTTTGGGTTGATTTCGTCTAATTCACTTGCATTTGATTTTATTTTTAAGATTGATTCAAGGACATCACATTGACTAACACTAATAAAATTAAAACAGCAAGCAGAATTATTTAACGGCACAGAATTTAAATACGGATTACATGTTGCTGGACTAACATTAATATTGACAAAACTACAATTAAGAACATTTACATCCAAGTCTTCATTTATCACAGATTTTGCGGTTCCAATTCCAACTCTCTTCAGTTCTCTCCAAATGTTTTGCGTAGAGTTTGTTCTGGTGAGCTTAACACCATAATACCTACGCTTTGCACTATTAATTAATTCATTTACTCTGCTTCTGGTATTTTTAAATTGTCGATAAAAATTGTCAGTCTTGTAGAGATTCCATTTCTCATAAAGCCTATCCCTATCTTTTATTGCACTTTTAATATCATTGTTGAACCAGGAATTTATCTTAGGCTTAATAACTATGGTTTTAAGTGGTACATGCTTATTGTAAAGGAATTCAATATTATTTTGTAGCAATCCTAACTGGGTGTCAATTGAAGGAAGAAAGTAAATACTGTTCCAGTCACACATACCGCAGTCACTGTATAATGTACTATAATCTATATTTTTAAAATCCCTGTATTGAATAGTCTGATTAATAAAGTCAAGTTTCGTGTCATAATAAAAAAAAATCAGGTCATGTTTTGAAAATGCAGGTACTGAGATTTGGTCATACAACATTACTTTCTCTATTTTATTTACAAAAATGACGTCAAGTAATGTATTGGCAGTTTCTGAGAAATGTGTCGGTGTCGTATCATTGACAAGTTTAAGGCCAATTGCATTCATGTCGCTTGATAAATTTCGGTCCAGCAGCATATTGCTATTTAGGTCACCAATTATTATAACGTCAGTATAAGTAAGTGTCAAGTTCGCTATTGTGTCAGTCAAATAAGAGTAGTCAATGTTTTTATGCGCCCTATACACACATCCTAAAAGCATCTTTATATTATTGCTAAGGTTATTTAATTCTAGAAATATGTACTCTATTGGGCTGTCAAGAGGATGTTTTAATACAACTTTACATTTAATTCTGACCGGCACGATCAGAACGAAAAACATTAAAGCCCTCACAAGTAATACATATGTACATCGTTTAATTCAGGGACAAACCACGTTTCGGAGACACAGACAATATCAACATTAGAATTCACAAACATATATCGAAACTCATCCATCTTTTTGACAAGGCTTTGGGCATTAATATGACAGATTTTTAAACCATTTTTCTTGCAAAGGACTCGAACCATAGCATGGCCGCTCGCTTTGGTTGAACTCAGAGATGCTGACATTTGAATTGTTTGATTTTATATCCTATTTGAAGCACACCAAAAAATTAATTAATAATAATAATGACA
Source organism: Drosophila suboccidentalis (assembly GCA_037043435.1). Classification (NCBI taxonomy): domain Eukaryota; kingdom Metazoa; phylum Arthropoda; class Insecta; order Diptera; family Drosophilidae; genus Drosophila; species Drosophila suboccidentalis. Next base: position 17,830 of record JBAMBK010000603.1, on the reverse strand, counting down.
ATAATAGTAATAAACAAATACATTAAAAAGAAAGAAACATTAAATTGAAAATTGTTACAAATAATATAAATATACATAGATGAGATATTCAAAATGTAACGCTCATTCTGGCGGAGCATTTGCCGAAATTGTAGAGCTTTCGGCTTGCAGTTGTAAGAGCTTTTGAAAGCTCTCCACACACATTGGCTCTGATTTCTCGCATTGCTTTACATATACGCAGCCGCGTCGACAGAAAACTGCCGTTAGAATTATTTTCCTCTTCATCTGCATAGCCTCTTTAAAAACAGCGTACGTCTCTTTCGTCAGCTGTTCATTAAGGTATATAGGCGTGCACGAGTCAAAGCCCAACAACTGCAAGTTCAGTAGTTGTTTTGTCGTCCGCCTATACTCTCCGGCCGCCCGTATGAGTGCGATCTTATCGCGTGCATTCTCCAGTTTTATGATTATTGTAGGATCGACAACTGTGTTTGCCGTTTTGGCTTGTCTGATCCTACAAATATCTTTTAGCTTCGGTGCCGGTGTTATACCCAGTGAAAAACAGAGAGAGTTGAAAATAGTCTTTAAATACTCTCCCTCGCAGAACGGAACCCCATGCATGCGCAAGTCATTAGCCATTTCTGCAGTTGCTAGAGTCGATAGTTTTGACTCAAGCAATCCCACCTGTGTCTTTAACGACTCCACCACAGTCGCATCTCTCTCCAGTTGTTGGACACGCTCACACAGCTCTTGCATTTCTTTGCTCATGCCATCCAGCCACTCATGAAGCAAAGAGAGTATGCGCTCTTCAGACTGACTCATTTTGCTTGCTATCAATTCAGCCTGCTCGTTAATAAGCTGCAAAATAGAGCTCATGTCCATCCCTTTGCTCGCCTTTATCTCCGCATTGGAGTTCTCGCGCATTCTCTTTGTTATTGGTGCCATTGTGTTTAGTGTACTTGTTTTGTTAGATTCGTTTTTGTTTTCAGTTTTCTTATTTTGTCACTTTGGTGAGCGCGGATCACTGATTGTTATAGTGTGTGTAAATGTGAGTTTTTGCACTATTTTGTCTTTTGAGTGTTTAGTGCTCTCAGCTGTTGCTCTCTTAAACTGTTTGTTGTTGTTTTAGTTTTTGTTTTCCCGCGTCAAGCTTGGGCATAAATTAAAGTGATTGTTTTTTGTTTATTGTTTATTTTTCGGACACAAATTTGCAACAGATATGTTGCTGCAGCGTAGGTCACTGATAATGGTGTTTTTTATAATTATTCAAACAATTTTAATGATGAATTTATGGCAGATTCACGGAGCACAAAATAAAAGCGTCAGCTGACTTCGACTTTCCTTGTGTATATGCATGTAAAAGTAGTGAATAAACTTATTTGGAAATTACTGTACCCTGATAACAGGGTATAAAACAGCTAGACGGGGTTACTATAAAATTAGCCTGCATCTTTTAGTTGGTAAGACATGTTTCCTAGCATTAAAACTTTCGAGTGGTACAAAACTATTTACTGAAGCATTCACACACACACACACACACACAAAAATTGTCACTTCCCCAGTAAAACTTTGCTCTTTCCAAAACCTACTACTTTCCACGTTCAAATTCCGAGTAGAACTAGTTGCCAAATCTGACTTCTCCATTTCGTTTTTATATAGGGGCGAGACAGGAATAGAACTAGGTTTTTAGAAGCAACTTTGGAAGGGGTCTGTTATTGCCCTGCTAACTAACATTTTCCTTTCCCATACTCATTTCCAAAATCTAGTGTCCAGAATGTGGAAAATAGAAGGCAAAAGGGCAGTGGCTCTGTTATTGCACTGCTAACTAACATTTCTGTTTCCTATATTGATTTCCAAAATCTACTGTCCAGAATGTGGAAAAAGAAGGCAGAACGGAAGGTTTCTTTTGGAAGGTACCAGGAATGTATTCCAAAAGAAAATATTTTACAGAAATTTTAATAATCCATTGCAAATAAAATAAAATACGTATATATATATATTTACTTTATATTATGTATATTTTTCGTTTTATTACAAATTATTTTAAATTAAGTGTTATTGTTATTGTTATTGCTGTGCTCCTCTCCGGTTGCCTGCCGTTTTCTCTTGTTTTCTTTACATGTTGCTTTGTATACTCGGATTTTGGCCTTGCCGAAGGCCGCACGAACATCTCTTCTATATTTTTTGAATGTATACCCTTCTCTTCTGTGAAAACAAAATGATTCCATTAGTAAGATTTCTCGAATGAACTCATTTTTTTAATTACTTACCATAGAGATCCACATTCAGATTCATAAACGAGCTAAGCCCCTTCTTGGAATATGAGCTCCCGTAATTCATTTCCTTTTTTTTTTATGTATGTACATTTACAAATTTACAAATGTAATTTTACAAATTAATGTATTAAATGTTGTCTCAAATGAATAATTTGCACACGCTTCCTCAGTTATGGAAAAAAAATAACAGAGAAAAATAGAAAACAACAGTGACTGTTATGCTTTTCTGCTAGTTAACAGATGTTGTGCTTCTGTTTACGAAAGCAGAGGCTTACCAGAATTACGAAACATATGTTATATAGCAGTCTGTTACGAACGTTTTAAAAGTGCTGACATTTAGCCTTCCCAACTCATGAAATAACATAGTTGCCTTTATCTCATGTTGGAAACAAAATTGTCACATGGAAAAGGCACATACTGCTTTTTAGCATGAAAATGAATGCTGACAGAACACGTTGCCTGGGAACACACCTTCCCAAAAGTTTTACTGGGTCGTTATTTATTAAGGCGTTTACTTACTTGTATATAAATTTTGCTCCTTGTTGAATGGCACGCTTATGTTTAACATTTAATATCACAAAAATTAGTTTGTGTGTTTTTTTCTTAATAATTAAACAATTAAACCATTTGTCGCAGCCGATTTCAATTTGTTTTGCATATCGATTAGAGATGGTCACGTCCAAACGATACATTTTTTTAGTCCAACATAAAAAGCTCTTTTTCCAAAATAAAAAAATACTTTCTCTTAGCTACTCATAATACATATATAAATAAAATGTATCTTATTTGACATTTTATAAATTTCAAATTAGCTCGTTGCATTATAATTATTGGCATGTTCGATAATTTTTTGCCTTTTATTTTAAGATAGATTTCGAAACGATGCCTTGTTGATTGCTCAAATTTCTACGAAGTGGCAACCCTATGAGTGGTATGTTGTTTATCAACAAAGAAAACGAAGAAGAAGCTGTAATTTTAACTAAAGCTTCAATAACCTATTAAAACAGTGAATAAATCTCGAGGAGCAGATGATGATGAGCATTGTACAGGGCACGTGTGAAAAAAGTAGAAGTTTTTGTTAACTTCCAATTGACTGTACATGAGTGGTTTTTTTGATCATACAAAAGGAGTTTGAATCGTTTTATGGTGTTACCCTCAGTAAAAATGAGCGACTTGCACAGTTTGATGTGCCTGAAATTCCAGAGGACTATGTTGTGCACTCACACAAGCTAATCATAAAACAGATTTCCCTTGGACCAGAGGCGAATACAATTGTTGGGATATTGCGTGTTATGGTTAAATGAAAAGACTCGCGGAGTTCAAATTATAAAGCTGCGTTTTATTCAAGAGCTGACAAAGAAGTAATTTCACAATGCGTAAATTGCAGCGCGCGTTCGAGCACATTCCATTTTAGACGGCGCTGCCAGATCGTTCTTAATTCATTAACATTAACATAACAGATTTTGTGTTGCCATACAATAATACTGATTATTTTCAACACCTCTTCTCAATACAAAATTCATTAAATTCTTATATCTTAACCTTTAAACCTGTCATGTTTAACAATTTCATGTGTTTCTGCTTATTTAAATTTTTAGTACAAATATCTGCTATCATATTTGATGTGTCGACAAATTTTAAAAAGAATTTCTTCATTATCAACTAATTCTCTGATGAAATGGTATCTTATGTCGATGTGCTTGCTTCTTGCATAATACATATGATTTTTCGCTAAATGTTGAGCGCTGAGATTGTCGCCATAAATGCACAAAGGATGATCGGTTGGAAAACAGCCTATTGCCTTGAAGAGTCTTCTCAAATACACCGCTTCTTTCGCCGCTGCAGCCAACGCCATGTACTCCGCTTCAGTGCTGCTCAGGGCCACCGTGGTCTGCTTATGCGACTCCCATGAAAAAACCGCTCCAGCCAAGAAGAACATATACCCTGTAAAAGATTTTCTATCGATTATATTACCTCCCCAGTCGGCGTCAGTATAACCTTCGATTGAACTGTCTGTTTTGTAATAATGCAGTTTAAGATTCTTCGTTGTGGACAAATATCGTAATATGTGTTTTGCGCCATTGTCGTCTTCGCTCGTTGGATTTTTATTCTTCTGCGAAAGCTTCGAGACAGAATGTAGAATGTCTGGTCTTGTAGATATCGCCAAGTACATTAAACTGCCAATAAGAGCCTGATATTTTGTTGCATCTACTGGTTTGGAGTCATCTGAAGCCTTAACTTGGTATCCTGTGTTCAACGGTGTCGCAGCTGACCTACAGTTCTGCATATTGTACTGATACAATAACATGTCGATATACTTGGTTTGACACACAACCACATCACCAGTTTCTCCAGAACGTTCGACTTCAAAACCAAGAAAGCTGCTGACTGCTCCCTTGTCGACTGACTTGAATTGCTTTCCAATGTATAGCTTTATGTCTTGAAGATCCTTCTTATTCTTGCTTGCGATTAATATGTCATCGACGTATACTGCTACGAGGTTTATATTTTCGCCGACGAACATTGTATTTAAGCATGGTTCGCTACTGCATGGAACAAATCCATACTTTTTCAGAACACCATCTAGCTTTGAATTCCATTCGCGTCCAGACTGCTTCACACCGTAAATAGCTTTGTTTAGTTTTGCTACTCGATTAGGATATTCTCTGCTTACAAACATCTCGGGTTGAGTCATGTAAATTTCGTCACTCAGCTCTCCGTTTAAATACGCTGTGCACACATCCATCTGATGCATGTGTAATTGGAGTTGCGCAGCAAGTGCGAATACCATACGTATTGTTGCGTAACGTACGACGGGTGAGAACGTTTCTTCATAGTTGATTCCATATTGTTGGCTACAACCCTTAGCCACAAGCCTTGCCTTGAATCGATCTATGTAACCATCAGCGTCTCCTTTTAAACTGTATACCCATTTGCTGCCGATCGTTTTCTTGCCGGGTGGCAAATCAACCAAGTTCCAAGTATTGTTAGCTACGAGCGAGTCATACTCAAGCTGCATAGCTTCCTTCCAGTTAACTGAATTATTAGAATTCAAAGCCATCTTGACGTTATCTGGAACTTTGACCTCTTCTGTTTTCTGCATGACATTGATGACATTTTTCTGCTTTGAAGGTCTGCCCGGTCTTCCAGTACGCACGATGCGCGGTCTTCCAGGCCCGTATTTCGGTACGACGTCATCGCTGTGAGATTCTGGTAGCCGTTCAATCTCCTCTGGACTATAATACTCTGCAGAATCTGTACTGTTTGATTCCTCAGCATCTTCATTGACCTGTTCCCATTAGAAGATTTTCTTCGAACTTGACATCACGCTTGATTACAACCTCTCGTTTCTCAGTATCACTGCGGACGGCAGTCCGCGCTAGTGACGAAAGCAGCACGAAGGGTGCGAAGGCGCGACACATCACAGGAAAAATGGAAAATTTGCTATGACTGTCCGATAGGTCAAGCTATATACCGATCGAAAGGTATCAATTTGACTTACAAATGTGCATACTTAGACTTTGGAAACTCACCTGGTTCGTGAGAAAAACAGGTGAAAGTAAGAGGGGAAAAATTTTGATGATTGGAGCTAATGGGGCCGTTGGAGCTTTTTTGAATTGTTTTTGAATTTTTTATTATTCTAATTAAAAATACGCGTCGAATGACACCTCGATCATCAAATTCTGACTAAGATAATTAATCTTGAAATATTTAGGGGCCTTTCGAAAATGAGATGAAAAGTCAGTCTGTTTGTTTGTTTGTTTGTAACAAAGCGATGATTTAGCTTAAAAGTTTGAATGAGGACTTGTTCCCGCTCAAAAATCTAGAAACGTTTGTTATACGACTTTTTCGAAAAATTGCTAGTTTAGCGGGAAATCGCTAAAAACCACTGAAATTGAAACCCTCATCCAAACGATAGAAGCTACAGATGTGATATATATATCGTTGAAAAGGTAGTTCAAAGGGCTTGGCCTTTAAGCAAAGCTGTACACTTTTTTGCTTAAGAGCACAGGTAAATTGCTGCAGGTGAAATAATGATATTTTTCGCCACATTGTTGGCGGTTTTTGAGAAAACGCCGCTAACGATTTTTTTTAATTTTCAATATATTTTAGTTTGTTTCGCGTTTTTTCGCATAAATGTATGCGTAAAACTTAATATTATTCGTCACAAAATTGGATATCAGAAATTTTGGGGCAAGAAAATGTTTTCGTCACTAGACTTTTACCTCGTAAAGAGGTTTTTTTTATGGGATCATATAGTCTGTAACCTTTAGTTGCGGATATATCCGACGAATATATATTCTTTCCCTTTAGCAGCAAACTTACGCTTCTGTGTTTTGTCGAGACCAATCGCTAAACACCCAAATGTTCGAAAATGCTTGACTACCGGTTTTCGCTCAAACCATACTTCGAACGGTGTGACGCCATCTAAAGCTCTTGTTTTTGTGCGATTCCTGATGTACACCGCACATGCACATGCTTCTGCCCAGAACTTTTCTTCGAGTCCCGAATGCACTAACAAGCAGCGTGCCCGTCTCAACTAAGGTGCGATTAAAACGCTCGGCTACGCCATTCTGTCTGAGGCGTATGTGGCACTGTGAGCTGTCTTTTTATACCCTCGGCTTGCAGATACCGATCAAACTCTTTACTTAGATATTCACCGCCATTGTCACTTCTAAGTGTCTTGATTTTATGTCCAGTTTGTTTCTCAACATACGATTTGTAACTCTTAAAATGTTCAAACACTTCACTCTTATTTTTCATAAATATAACGGTTGCGTATCTGGACTTGTCATCAATAAATGTTAAAAAGTATTTGTTTCCGCCAATCGAATTTATGTTAAATGGTCCGCACACATCGGAGTGTATAATTTCAAGAACATTTTTCGCACGATAATCTGCGTCTGCAAAAGGTTGTGAACAAATTTTACTTTTCATGCATGACACACACGTAACGTTCACTGTTGGTTGTATTTTCTCGATACCCTGTACGATTTCATCTGATGAAAGCTTGTATAGACTTTGCATATTTATATGTCCGAATCTATTATGCCACTTTATTACGTTTTCGACACACGACACGAATATTGATTGATAACTGTTTTTGAACATATACAGGCCGTTGTCTTTGTAGGCAATTGCAATCACTTCATTTTTATCTTTTATTTTTATAATCGCACATTTGTTGCTGAAATTAATTTGAAGGCCGTTCTCTGTTCCTTTGCTTACGGAGAAAAAATTTGCTTGTAATTCCGGTACATGCAACACATTTTTCAAATTAAAATCTGATTTGTTTGCTTTAATACGCACTGTTCCAATACCGATTGCATTAATTGAATTATTTCCAGCCACTAACACTTTCTCATGGGCTTCAGTGTACGAAATAAATAATTCACGATTGTTGCACATATGCGTGGTTGCTCCACTGTCTACACACCATACATCACGATTTGTATTTGTATTGGCAGCAGTGATTGAAAATGCTATGCTACATCAGAGTATTTTTTTTTGCTGCCGCTATTGCTCTGATTTCGATCGGCTCTGAAGCACAGCAGAGAGCACAAAAACAAAACGGTTGTTCTTCTGCTCTGCTTTGTAGCACAGAACGTCGGAGTACAGAGTAAAAGCATCAGCAAAAAATGTGCGGCTGACTATTTGTAGTTGTAGTAAGAGCGCAAGCATCGACAGCTAGATGCAAGCTGAGCGAACGAAAATTATTTTTGTGCTTATGCGAGAGAGCATATGCATTCTTTATCTCTTCCCCTTCTGTTGTTGCTATCGTTTCTGCTTCGTAGTCGCTCTTTGTAGTTGCACTCTAAGCAGTAAGTATTTTTTCTAAGTATTTTGCCGCATATCAGATTTTACCGCTATATTTTGTTTTGGTAGACATGCACTTATTGAATTTTTTTAATTGCGCAGTAAGGTTAATTGATCTCTTGCGTAAACATGGCTCCGAGGAAAAACTCATTTAACATTTTTACATATTTTGAAGACAATGGGACATATGTGCAGTGCAAAACTTGTAATCGCTCATTAAAAAAAGATCGTACATTTAATTTAAAAAAACACATTGTTGGAGTGCACAAAATAAAAATAGAATTACAAGACGAGGAGTTCATTGAAAACATTACACAACCCAGAAAAGAAATAGTTAAAGTTAAAATAAATAAAAAGCAGTTAATTCGTTCGTACATAGGACTGGTGACAGAAGAAAGCGTACCTTTCAATGTTTTAAATTCGGTAAACATGAGAAATATAATTGATCCGATTTGTCACGGTCTTACGGAAAAGAGTGGAAAAAGCTTTAAGCTAAATGGCAGTAAATGCAAAAACATGCTAAAACATGCGGCGGAAAACATACGCAGCGAAATGCAACAAGAAATGCAGGGCCGATTACTGTCCTTAAAAATAGATAGCGCAACTCGGCTTAGCCGTAATATTTTTGGAATAAGTGCGCAATTTATTAATGAAAATGTAATTATATCCCGGATTTTAGGCATGTCTGAAATTAAAGGCGCTAGTGGAAGTACATCTAAAAATCTGGCCAAAGAAATTATAGCTACTTTGGATAAGTACAACATCCGATTGAATCAAAATATTTCAATTACATCAGACAATGGAGCTAATATGATTAAAACAACAAAAATATTATCACATAGTTATATAGCTGATGATGATTTTGAAGGCTCAGAGGAAGTGGAAAAGAACATAGACTACACTAAAAAAATTGATAATTTTGAGAACTCAGAAGAATTGCACGTGGGTAATATACAAATATGCCGGTGTGCAGCACATACTGCACAACTTTGAGCACTTGATGTTTCAAAAAAGGCAGACATTAAAAGCTATTTACTTCAATGTCGCAACATGACGAAATACATTCGTAAGCCGTCACATGGATACCGTGAGGCATTTGACTTTAGTAAACTGAAATTGCCTCAATTGGATTGTCCTACAAGGTGGGGATCAACATATGAAATGATCGATCGACTAAACAAAGCTAAGGATGTATTGAGCGAAATTTGCAGCAATCGAGAATAAAACTCGATTGCTGACAATTTCGCTCAATACCATACCTTAGCTTTGTTTAGTCGATCGATCATTTCATATGTTGATCCCCACCTTGTAGGACAATCCAATTGAGGCAATTTCAGTTTACTAAAGTCAAATGCCTCACGGTATCCATGTGACGGCTTACGAATGTATTTCGTCATGTTGCGACATTGAAGTAAATAGCTTTTAATGTCTGCCTTTTTTGAAACATCAAGTGCGCAAAGTTGTGCAGTATGTGCTGCACACCGGCATATTTGTATATTACCCACGTGCAATTCTTCTGAGTTCTCAAAATTATCAATTTTTTTAGTGTAGTCTATGTTCTTTTCCACTTCCTCTGAGCCTTCAAAATCATCATCAGCTATATAACTATGTGATAATATTTTTGTTGTTTTAATCATATTAGCTCCATTGTCTGATGTAATTGAAATAATTTGATTCAATCGGATGTTGTACTTATCCAAAGTAGCTATAATTTCTTTGGCCAGATTTTTAGATGTACTTCCACTAGCGCCTTTAATTTCAGACATGCCTAAAATCCGGGATATAATTACATTTTCATTAATAAATTGCGCACTTATTCCAAAAATATTACGGCTAAGCCGAGTTGCGCTATCTATTTTTAAGGACAGTAATCGGCCCTGCATTTCTTGTTGCATTTCGCTGCGTATGTTTTCCGCCGCATGTTTTAGCATGTTTTTGCATTTACTGCCATTTAGCTTAAAGCTTTTTCCACTCTTTTCCGTAAGACCGTGACAAATCGGATCAATTATATTTCTCATGTTTACCGAATTTAAAACATTGAAAGGTACGCTTTCTTCTGTCACCAGTCCTATGTACGAACGAATTAACTGTTTTTTATTTATTTTAACTTTAACTATTTCTTTTCTGGGTTGTGTAATGTTTTCAATGAACTCCTCGTCTTGTAATTCTATTTTTATTTTGTGCACTCCAACAATGTGTTTTTTTAAATTAAATGTACGATCTTTTTTTAATGAGCGATTACACGTTTTGCACTGCACATATGTCCCATTGTCTTCAAAATATGTAAAAATGTTAAATGAGTTTTTCCTCGGAGCCATGTTTACGCAAGAGATCAATTAACCTTACTGCGCAATTAAAAAAATTCAATAAGTGCATGTCTACCAAAACAAAATATAGCGGTAAAATCTGATATGCGGCAAAATACTTAGAAAAAATACTTACTGCTTAGAGAGCAACTACAAAGAGCGACTACGAAGCAGAAACGATAGCAACAACAGAAGGGAAAGAGATAAAGAATGCATATGCTCTCTCGCATAAGCACAAAAATAATTTTCGTTCGCTCAGCTTGCATCTAGCTGTCGATGCTTGCGCTCTTACTACAACTACAAATAGTCAGCCGCACATTTTTTGCTGATGCTTTTACTCTGTACTCCGACGTTCTGTGCTACAAAGCAGAGCAGAAGAACAACCGTTTTGTTTTTGTGCTCTCTGCTGTGCTTCAGAGCCGATCGAAATCAGAGCAATAGCGGCAGCAAAAAAAAATACTCTGATGTAGCATAGCATTTTCAATCACTGAGGAGGAGACAATTGAAATTTCGTTACTCTTTGCATGCATATGTATGTATGTATGTATGTATATACCCAAAATATAAACATACAATACGGCGAGTAATTGTTTTGACAAGGAAATAAAATTATTGCATTATACCCCGTGCCGATTGAAAATGTGCAACAAGGTTACAATGGTTTTGCAGAAGGAGACATGGCAAGTAACGCGCTTTAAGAATTATTGAAAAAAAATATTTTTTTTTTGTTGGGAACCGAAACCGAAACCGGTATTTTGAAACCGAAACATACGAAAACCGGTTCACCGTTACGAAACCTTTATTCCAAGATTTACCGTAACCGATAACCGAAAACCGAAATGCGAACATAACCGAAACCGTAACTGAAACCGATATTCGTTTCGGTTTTAATCCCTGCTTACGTGAATAAAAAAGAAGAAATAACTTTATTTCACTTTTCACTATTTCGCGGAAGCTCACGCGTCAAATACAAACATATCGATACAAACATAAATAGAAATACACACAATATATGTTTTTTATATTTAACTTGCCAATTTTTGTAGAATTTTGACAGTTACTCTAAATTAGAGCTTGAGCCAAAAACTATATATAAATGCAAGTATCTATAATTTATTATTTGATCGATTTTCTTGTATATTAAGATGTGCAGCCACTCGACACGTTTATCACCGAAATTTTGCTAAGTTCCGTTATAGTCAAATGTCTATGTATGTACATACATACATCTGGGCTGCCAGATCGATCAAATCTGTAGCATAGCAGCGGTATGGGCTTTTATTATTATGATTATTATTATTATTTATTAGCATTTATATTATTTCTATTTGCATTAATGTGGTATGTTTTAATGTCATATTGCTATTTATTTAGCAGAAGTATCATTTTTTGTTTGCATAAGTATAATTTCTCTGTAAGAATATAAAATCGATAGCATCGATATCGATATTATACTCTTGCAGAGAAATAATAATGGTACTCCGGAAACAACTTTAGATTTGATTTAGATTTAAGCACAAACAAAAAACGATAATTAAGTTATCACATCAATCTTGTCATTTCAAATCAAAAGGAATTGAACTGCATTATTAAATTTTTAATATTAAATTTAATTACATTTTAATTATTATTATTTATCAAAAATGTAATATGGAAACAAAGATCTGCAACATTTGCGATAGCCTAATAAATATAATTAAATTAAATGTAATATTCAAAATATAGTAATGCAATTAATTTCCTGTTGTTTTTAAATGGTAAGATTCATGTGATTGCTTAAATATTGTTTTTCCTTTGTTTTTCGTTAAATTGTCTGTAAGAATTTAATATCAATATCATCATATCGGTACAAACTGCGCAAATCGAACATACATACATTTGTACATACGTCGACTTGAGTACAAAAAGAATGAATCCCCACAAATATTCGCAGTGGCCAAAGGCAGCCACAACAACAATCGTGGATGCCGGTGTGAGGGCTCAACAACAGGCACAGCTACTTCCACAAATACAACAGCACCATCAACAAAAACACAAAAACTACTTCTACAACAACAACAACAACTGCAACAGCACCCTCAACACAATAGAAGCCGCCAAAGGAGCAGCTCCTTCAGCTGCAAAACTAAAACAAATTAAATAAAATAAATTAAAAATGTATACATAAAACAAATACAAAAAAATGTATGGTAATAAATAAAAATTAAATAATATAAAAAAAGCTCTACTATGGAATTTTTATTTTTTTCATAATAAAGGCTAATTTGCATCCAATTCTTCCTTTGGCTGCTATATGATATAGTCATCTGACCTTGACCAAATTTGTTCAGAATGTAAAAGACCGTCCCAAACATAAAATCTGTGAGTTTGGATGAGATATCTAAAGAAACAAAAAAGTTATTCATACTAAAGGTTATTTTGCATCCGATTGTTCCTATAGCAGCTGTCTTAAATAGTAATTCGACTTTGACCAAATTTAGTCAGAATGTCTAAAACAAATAACCTGTAAGTTTGGTTGATATATCTTAAGAAATAATAAAGTTTTCCTTACTAAGCAATTCTACTAACTTTGACCCCAAAGTTGACCCACCTACAGGTGAAATTTCACAACTTACACACAAAACAATTTATATGTGTCCTGCACGATCGATGCACCCATGATCGATCCCAAAACCTAAAACTTAAATAAAAATACCATAAAGTTATTTATCGTTTATAATTTATAATTATTATTATAATAATTCATAATTATTATTATATCTATTATGGTAACATTGTATTACATAGTTATTATTATTATTACTATTATTTTTACATAATTGTCAAAAACTAAAACAGCTTAGCCGCCAGATAGACCAGGACATATTTTCAGATACATGTCCTCGGTGGAATCGTCTTGGCTCTTTGGCGATGCTTGAGGGCCAGTGCATGTTTTAAGTCAGCTGTGTCGTTCATCAGACGCTCTAAAAAGTATAAAATAAATCGATATTAGTTGAACTATTTATTAAAAACTATTTTCGCCACTTACTTACACTCACCTTTTTTCTAGATTATTTAATTTTTTATTTATTTCATTTATATTATCCTGCAACTTATTTTGATTGACTTGCATCTTTTTTATATTTATGTTTATGTTATTTAGTGTTTTGATTATTTGTTTTATGTTTTTTTGTTTTAGTTGAAGCTGGTGCTCCGTTTTTTTGGGTTTTAACAGCTTCTTGTTTTTTGCCTGTTGTTGCTTTTGTTCTTGTGGTTGCTGTTGTTGTTGTAGTAGTGGTAGTTGATGTTCTGGGTTATGGCGCTGTTGCTGTCTTTGTTGTTGGTGTAGAAGTTGTTGTGGCTGATCTTCGGAAAACTGCTGTGGCATTGATAGTTGCCGTTGTTGTTGGACGCCATATGCAGCTCCCCACATCGACATCCACGGTTGTGGCTGTTGATGTTGTGGCTGCCATTGAGGTCGTGGCGTTGGCCACTGCGAAAAATGGTTTTGATACATTTTTTTTATCTCAAGTGTATGTATGTTAATTAGTTGCGCGGTTAAATGAAATTAGCGATGGGATGGGTGTCGATATGGTGATATCGATATCATACTCTTGCAGAGAAATAATAATGGTATTCCGGAAACAATTTTAGATTTGATTTAGATTTTTATACAAATCTAAATTTGTTCCCGGAATACCATTAATACTTATGCAAACGAAAAACGATACTTAAGTTATCACATTAATCTTGTCATTTAAAAATAATGGGAATTGAATTGCAATATTATATTTTGAATATTAAATATCATCAAATTATAATTATTAGCAATCACAGATATAATGTGTGATAGCATTTAATTATAATTTAAATTAAATTTAAAGTTCAAAATACAATAAGCCAGTGCAATTCCCATTATTTTTAAATGAAAAGATTGAATGTGATTGCTTAAGTATCATTTTTTTTTGCATAAGTATAAATTATTTGTTAGAATATAATATCGATATCATCATATACTGATACAAATCCGATCGCAATAGCAGCGGAAAAACGAACATATGTACATTAGAGTTGTGTCGTTTCATTCAGAAAAAGTTCAAATGAACGGTTCATTAAGATGAACGACTGAACTTATTCAGTCAATCATGAACTAAATCGTTCATTTCCAGTTGGTTTGTAATTTCTTTAAAAAAAATTTAAATTTCTTAGACAAATGCAATTAGAGTTATATACATGGAGTTCCGCGATTGGATTCCATTCCTTCTTTATTTACTTGTAACAATGTTTCAATTTCATAAATTTTTAAGTTTGGAACATTGTGAAAGGGTATTTAAGCCCAAAATAAATATCCAATTTACTCTTTATTCTCATTTTCAATTAGTCAGGGTATAACTATAACACAAATAACTTAAAAGAATATATCAAATCTAATTGGTATTTGTCGTTTATTCTAATAACAACTTAAGCTTAAAACACATTTAACATTTCACAGTTGTAGCCTATTCACATCCTTAATCGTTCATAAGCAATCCACCGACTGATCAGAATAACCTATTCATTTTTCATAGTTCATGGCCAACTGAATAGAAACCATCTCGTTCATAGTGGATTTAGTTCACGACTGAAAAATGAACGATTGAACTTATTCAGCAAATTGAACTAAAAAGCCCAACTGTAATGTTCAAACGACCAATTAAATAAAATAAAATGAATCCCCAAAACTTATTAGTCGCAGTGGACAATGCCACAATCCCAATGGCAGCCATAACAACAACAACCGTGGATGCTAGTGTGTGGGCTCCATATGGACTTCAACAACAACAGCAACCTCAACATTAGCTACAATTACTTTTACAAAAAAACAGCACCAGTAACAACAACAACAACTGCAACAGAACCCTCAGCAAAAGCAGCAGAAGCAGCCAAAGGAGCAACAACAAATACAGTACAAAAAAATTCAAAAAAGCAGCAGCCCCTTCATCTGCAAAATTCAACATAAATAAATAATAAAATAAATTAAAAATGTAAACATAAAAAATTAAACAAAATATTTTTATGGAAATAAATTAAGAAAATAAATAATTTTGGAAAAAACTGAATTATTGTATTTTTATTTTTTTAGTACTAAAGGTTATCATTTTCACGATTATTTCTATGACAGCTATATGATATAGTCATCCGACTTTGACCAAATTTGGTCAGAATGTACGCGACAGTCCCAGAGTTACAATCTGTGAGTTTGGTTAAGATATCTTAAGAAACCAAAGAGTTTTTCATACTAAGCAGTTCCACTGACTCCGAAGTTTTACACACAAAACAAAATATGCGTCCTGCACGATCGATGCACCCATGATCGATCCCAAAATTTAAAACTTAAATAAAAATACCATAAATTTATTTATCGTTTATAATTAAAAGGTATTATTATAACAATTCATAATTTTGTTTATAACTATTATTACTGTACATTGTATTACATTGGAATTATTATTATTATTATTACAATTGTTTCACATTATTATCAAAAACTAAAACAGCTAAGTCGCCAGATAGACCAAGACATATTTTCAGATCCATCTCCTCGGTGGAATCATCTTGGCTCTTTGGCGATGCTTGAGGGCCAGTGCATGTCTTAAGTCAGCTGTGTCGTTCATCAGACGCTCTAAAAAGTATAAAATAAATCGATATTAGTTGAACTATTTATTAAAAACTATTTTCGCCACTTACTGTGCTCATGCCAAATAGCTTGTGATTGTTATTATTATTATTATCTTTATTATTTTTGTGTTTATTATTCTTATTATTATTTATTATTATCTTTGTTATTTTTTCTATTTAAAGGTAGGGCTGGAAGGGGATATGATTTTGGGATTGGAGTTGGGGATGTGGTTGGGACAGAGACTGAGGCTGGAAAGGGATCACCTTTTTTTCTAGATTATTTAATTTTTTTTTTATTTCATTTATATTATCCTGCAACTTATTTTGATTGACTTGCATCTTTTTTATATTTATGTTTATGTTATTTAGTGTTTTGATTATTTGTTTTATGTTTTTTTGGTTTAGTTGAAGCTGGTGCTCCGTTTTTTTGGATTTTAACAGCTTCTTGTTTTTTGGCTGTTGTTGCTTTTGTTCTTGTTGTTTCTGTGGTTGCTGTTGTTGTTGTTGTTGTAGTAGTGGTAGTTGATGTTCTGGGTTATGGCGCTGTTGCTGTCTTTGTTGTTGGTGTAGAAGTTGTTGTTGATCATCAGAAAACTGCTGTTGCATATTAATGCAACTATTAAGTTGCCGTTGGTGTTGATGTTGAAGGTGCTGTTGTGGAACTCCATATGGAGCCCCCCACATCGGCATCCACGGTTGCGGCTGTTGATGTTGTGGCATTGGCCACTGCGAAAAATTATTTTGATTCATTTTTTTTTATCTCAAGTGTATGTATGTTAATTAGTTGCGCGGTTAAATGAAATTAGCGATGGGATGGGTGTCGATATGGTGATATCGATATCATACTCTTGCAGAGAAATAATAATGGTATTCCGGAAACAATTTTAGATTTGATTTAGATTTTTATACAAATCTAAATTTGTTACCGGAATACCATTAATACTTATGCAAACGAAAAACGATACTTAAGTTTTCACATTAATCTTGCCATTTAAAAATAATAGGAATTGAAATGCATTATTATATCTTTAATATTAAATTTGATTTACATTATAATTATTATTATTTATCAAAAATGTTCTGGCAGCACCCAAACATTAATGATAGCCTAATATAAGTAAATTAAATGTAATATTCAAAATACAGTAATGCAATTCAATTCGTATTATTTTTAAATGGAAAGATTGAATGTGATTGCTTAAGTATCATTTTTGTTTGCATAAGTATAAATTATTTGTTAGAATATAATATCGATATCATCATATATCGATAGAAATCCGATCGCAATAACCGCACAAAAACGTACATATGTATGTGAACTTAAATACAAAAAAATGGGTCCCCACAATTATTAGCAGTGCTCAATGCCACAACCCCAATGGCAGCCATAACAACAACAAAAACAACCGTGGATGCCAGTGTGTGGGCTCTACATGAACTTCAACAACAGCAACCTCAACAACAGCCACAATCCTTCTATAAAAACAACAGCACCATCAAAAACTTCTACATCAACTGCAACAGCACCCTCAACAAAAGCAACAGTAGCAGCCAAAGAAGCATTTACAAATACAGTAAAAAAAAAATCAAAAAAGCAGCAGCAAAAATAAAATAAATTAAATATGTAAACATACAAAAAATACAAAAAATAAATAAAAATTAAATAATATAAAAAAAAACTCAAATATGGTATTTTTATTCTTACTAAAGGTAACTTTGCATCCAATTGTTCCTATTACAGCTATATGATATAGTAACCCGACCTTAACCAAATTTAGCCAGAATGCTAGAGACAGCCCCAATCCTACAATCTGTGAG
>JBAMBK010000601.1:0-174412 GCA_037043435.1 Drosophila suboccidentalis | reverse complement strand
TAACAACGCACGCTTTTCGAATACTATTTAGTTTATATTTGGAAGGTCTAGCCGGTATCGTAGCTCGATGTCGACTGCCATACAATTTACAATTATTTCACATGTCAGTGCTTGTTGGTTCAAAGGCCTACTTGAGATGCTAGGTTCCCACATCCCTCTTTTGTTTAGGGCTGGTTTTTCGTCTCTTCCTCTGCTTGAGATGGGCCGGAGTTACCTTCTTCATCCAGTACCAGTTCTGACCTTATCATAGCGCGCGTCTTAACCCCCACCTTAGCTCTCTTCGGGCTGTTGACTGCTTGACCGTGGTATCATCTGTGTGATATCATCGGTGGAAGGTGGTTCCGAGTCTGAAAATATAGAATCTGGTGCAACTGGCACCTTTTTAAGATGACAAACATTCCTTAAAAATCGCTTCCCATCCCCTATAACTTCTACCATACTACCATTCTTCCTTAACACCTTATATTCCGTGGTATCGAAGTTGGTTGTTAGTTTGCTTGGAAAAATTACGTTTCTCAATAGAACCGTGTCTCCAACATCTATAGTTGTCTCCTTTGCTCCTCTTCTTTTGTCGGCTGCTGTTTTTCCTTTGTTTTTATTGATACAGTCCAGATCTTTTTCCGATGAATCTATGAATTCCCCCGTTAAATCACCAATCCAGGGAATTTTGTCACGAATGACTCGACCGAATATCAATTCTGTGGGAGGGCAACCTGTTGTGCCGTGAGGTGTTACGTTATACATTAGAACATATTCGCGGATCTCCTTCTTATAGTCGGTTTTGTTAGCATACGCAATTTTCAACCGTTTTCCCAAAGATCTATTCATGTTTTCAACCTCTCCGTTAGCTTGTGGCCAGTACGGTGGGGTCGTTATTTGTGTAATGTTATTATTTTGGCAAAAATCCTTAAATTCTTTGCTTACGTACTGTCTACCGTTGTCAGTTCTCAAATATTCCGGAATGCCTAGCCTGCAAAATATTTCCTTCATGGATTCAATTATTGACACCGACGAAATGGATTTCAAAAAGGTTAGATCCATGTATCTGGAAAAATAATCAATTAGGACCAAAATGTATTCGTTATTTGGAAGGGGTCCCAGCAGATCAGTCGCAACGAATTTCCATGGTGCGGTTGGATACTGGTGTCTTTTCATAGGTACGAGGTTATCCGGTAAGGAAACTAGCAAACAGTCCCGACATGCCTTAACCTTCTTCTCAACATCTCGATCAATTCCAGGCCACCAAACTTTTGACCGTAAGCGCCGCTTCATAGCCGATTCGCCCGGATGACCCTCATGTGCCGGAGAGAGAACTCGAGGCCGTAATGTTTGTGGAATAACCAGTCGTGTCCCTCTTAACAAAATTTGTCCGATGTTTGACAATTCCAGTCGAAAAGGATAATAGCAATTTGACGTCTGCGTGGTCCATGAACAACTCAGTCCGGTTATCGCGTCAATGATGTCCTCATCCTGTCCACTTTTGTTCATTAGTTCCGATATGGTTAATGCCGTTGGGGTAGATGTCGAGACAATGTGAAAAATATTCTGTTCCCCGTTCCAATCAAATGAGGAGACATCATTAGTCCTGCATAGCCTTGATACAGAATCTGCGATATTCTCCTTACCAGCCTTATATACAACCCTGAACTTGTAAGACTGAAGTCTGAGTAACCATCTCTCTATTCGTGCTGGTGGCTTGGAAGTTGGTTTGAAAATTGTCTCTAGCGGTTTGTGGTCAGTAACTAAGTCAAATTCTAATCCTGCTAGGTAATAATAAGATTTTTCGACTGCCCAGACGAGGGCAAGGCTCTCTTTCTCCGTCTGAGAATATCGCTTTTCCACGTCAGTCAAACTTTTACATGCAAACGATATAATCCGGGGCTCTTTCTCGCTGTCTAATTGGATAAGTACAGCGCCTAAAGCTACAGGACTGGCGTCTGCTACTAGGCATGTCTGGTGCTTGGGATCAAAATATGACAATTGCGAGGTAGTTGCTACTTGCTCTTTTAAATACTGGAAAGCTCGGTCTTCAGTTTCACCCCACTCAAACTTGGCATTGGTCCTAAGAAGTCTACGAAGTGGGTCCGTATTATTCGCCAAGTCTGGTATGAATTTCCCTACGTACGTAACCAGACCTAAGAAACTGCGGATTTCTTCCTTATTCTTCGGTGGCCGGAAATCCATTATAACTTTAATCTTCTCTGGGTTGACCGCAATTCCTTTATCGGATAAAATATGTCCCAAAAACTTTAAGTTCGTCGTTTTTCTTATACACTTAGCCGGGTTCAAACATACTTTGTTCTTTTCGAAAATTTTAAATATTTGATTAACCGCGTTGTCGTGTTCCAATTCGTTACGTCCGAAGATAATGACATCGTCTAAATAATTTAGTGCGGTGGAACATGGAGCTAATAGTTGTTCCAACATTCTTTGAAAAATTTCCGGGGCAGAGTTCACACCAAACAGGAGCCGCTTATATCTGCAAAGTCCTTTATGCGTGATAAATGTAGTAATTTCTCGGCTCGGTTCATCAAGCTCAATCTGGTGATATGCATCCTTTAGATCAAGTCTCGTGAATAACTTGGCCCCTTTAAGCTTAGTCATAAAAGTGTCGAACGTCGGTAAAGGATAGTTTTCCCGACGGATTGCCTTATTAGCTTGTCGCATATCCACGCAAAGTCTGATATCTCCGTTATCTTTAAAAGCCAACACGATTGGTGATATCCATAGTTACTTAATTTATTGACATTATTTGCTTATAAATAACAAAAACAAAAAAATTAACGAAATACTGCTTTTTTCTATTCCACAGCTTATTTTATGCAGTCTCGATAGTTTCAAAATATTTTGGAAATACAAATAATTATTTAAATATTCAGTATTTAGTATGGTAGCCTTTGTTGTCTACCACAGCTTGAAGTCTTTTTGGCATTGAATCGACCAATTTATGAGTCAGTTCACTCCATTCTTTCACAAGAGCCTCTTTTAGCTCTTTTTTATTGGAAATGTGGTATTTGCGAATATTATTTTCTAAAATTGACCACAAATTTTCAATAACGTTGAGGTCTGGAGATTGAGCCGGCGGATTCATCACGTGGGGACACTTGTATATGAGCCAAGTCTGCACAATTCCCGCTTTGTGCTTTGGATCGTTGTCCTGGTAAAATCGGAAATTGCGGCTTATTCCCAGATCCTCCGCACTTTGCAACAAATTGTCCTTGAGAATGTTGAGGTAAATGTTTTTGTCCATCGTAGACTCAATAAAGGCCAGTTTTCCCGGACCAGCAGCAGACATACAGGCCCAAACCATCACGCTCCCCCCACCATGCTTTACTGTGGCTTTAAGGTTTTGCTTTTGTAGCTCCGTATTAGTCTTTCGCCAGACATAAGCATTTCCGTCCGATCCAAAAATATTGAATTTTGACTCATCTGCGAATATGACTGTGTTCCAAAAGTCTGGTGTCATCGACAGGTGAGTTTTGGCATATGTTAGCCGGGCCAGCTTATTCTTGGGGCTTATAAATGGCTTGTTACGAGCAACACTGCCATTTAAGTCGTGAGCACGTAGGACACGGCGAACTGTTTCATCAGAACAATGCTTGCCTAGACCAGTAGCAACTTCGGATGCCAATTTTGGAGCCGATAGTCGCGGATTTGCCTTCATTTTTCTCACTATATAACGCTCCTCGGCTTCATTGAAAATCTAGTTTGGTGCATGGCGCCCTTTATTGCCCAAACGGTTTTCATGAACAAAGCGCTCGATAATTTTTTGGACAGTTGGGTACTTTATTTTCACAATTTCAGCAATTTTTCGCTGCGAGAGACCGTCTTTGAAATGGTGTATGATCAATTCCCGCTGTTTCAATGTCGTGCGTGGACTCATTTTAAAATTTTGTAATATTTTCTCTTCGAGCAGAAAATAGCTTAAATGGCAATCACACAAAATTAAAGAAATGCCGAACAAAGCATATGAACAAAAAAGCATCGCTGAAATTCCGAGAATTTGAGCAGCGTTAACTTGAAAAGTAACTGCATATAATAAGCTGTGATGTGAAAATGTGCAGTATTTTAATTTATCTTGCATTTTTAATAATTTATACTAAAAATAAAAAAAAAGTTTATTATCTATATTAAAGTGCAATTTTTCCTTTAATTTGGTACCACATTTGTTGCAATACGCCCAATAGTTTCAGCTCTATGAAAGACTGAAGTAAAAAGTATGCACTGCATACTTTGAGCTGTGAGCCACTGTATATAGAGAAAGGCATTATTTGAAGAGTGACATATCTCAAAAAATGGCGCTTCGAGATAAACGCATTTAAACTTGTAAATTCGAGAAAAAACAACTGCGCTTTATGAAACATAAAGAATCTTTTCTAGTCAACGATTGCATTTCAACTGAGATATATCGTTCTTCTGAGTTAATAAAGTCGAATCGTTGGAAATACATATATGGACATTTCCAAACTCACGCACGGGACATTCGCACACATTCAAAGTAAAAAAACTGTAAAAAGGAAACGGTTTTTTTTCTGATGAAAGGCTTCACATATAGCATTTTATTAGCTCTTTCATTGGCGCAAAGATTGATTTAGGGTAATTTTGAATTTTTAAGATAATAGCAAAATTTAAGTGATTCGCACGGGACACGAAACCGAAGTGACTTGTGAGGTCAACCAATTCAAACGTCAATTTCAGCGAATCCAGAGGCAATATTTGAATGCAACTAATTTTAAACTCTTGTGCATTGATGCCTCTTAAAAATGGTTATGATTTTTTCAAAGATGACTTGCACTTTTTTTAAATTCAATTTGACGTAAATTCGCACGGGACATATCGCACGGGACATTCTTATACGTAAAAAACTTATTTAAATTAAACTTTCAATATATTTCTTTGAATTAAAATGGTTAATGTTACAATCTTACTGTCCTACTTAGTGTAATCGTTAAAATACAAACGGTCCATTTTGGAAGTAAATTTTTAAGAAAATGGGCAAAAATATAGAAAAAGTGAATTTACTCCAATTTAGAATCTATATGTTCATCCTATTGAATTTCTTCTAGCGTATTGCTTAAATAAATAACTTAAATACATTTCTGGAAGATGTGAGTTTTTGACAATTTTACGTTTTTGGCCGCGGTGGACCTTTCTGTGGAAATGCCCATATACTCGTACTCATATACTTCTCACGCTCATTGTTTTAAAGATAGGATGATGAAGTTTTTACACAACATCACTGCGGACGGCAGTCCGCGCTAGTGACGAAAGCAGCACGAAGGGTGCGAAGTAGATTATCTCAGGAGCCAGGGCCGTTTTTAAATGTAAGTATGCACTTTTGTTAGTCAAAACTATCCCGTTCAATGGGTATATAACTCGGACAGTCATAGCTAAGTTTCCATTGATTCTGTATATATTGCAGGTCGCCTTTCGCACCCATCGTGATCTTTTCGTCACTAGAGCGGACTGTCGTCCGCAGTGATACATGTAATAAGTTAAAATTATTGTAATGTCTTTGATTCGTCAAGAGATTTGCTATCAGCTTGTTGCCTGGCTTTTGCTTGTATGACAAGTGCTTTATCCAGGATCAAAATATCTACGACACCCAGGACAATCGGAAGCCCTAAAGCCGCAGAGACCTAACGACTAACGGGGTACGTTGACTATGTATAATCATCAGTGTCGACACGACTTGCAACTACAAAAAAAAATTGAAAAAAAATATACATATAGTGTATATTCTAAGCATATGTCGTGGCGCTATCAAATTGGAAGCAGCCTCAGTAGGCTTGGTGAAGGCTTTGTTGGCCTATTATATTTGCTTAGTCATGACGTCTCGTCAGTTACTACAGTGTTGGTAAAAGAGTGCAGTAAATAGAGTTGCTCAGAAAGGTCCGAATGAGTGAGATGAACAGAGCTGCTGCTGGACGTAGTCCCAAGAGTGTGAGTGAGACGGCAAGGAGTGCCCTCAGAATGTGCGGGGTCATTATGTTTGACAATTGGAATTGACAAGATTGACCGCAGGAAAGGTAGCACTCACTTTCTCTAGGGAATTCGTATAACGCGCACAGCTCGTGGACAAAAACCTTAAAAAAACGAAAACTACAACTTAATCATGGAAAATGTTTCGGAAAATAGTGCTAACCCGACACATACAATACATAGAGGTGTCAAACAAGCATTTTTGTGAACACAGAGCCCCAGAGCGGCCCAACGTTGCTGAGAGAGCGCCCACAAGCAACGATGAAAAATGTTTAGTCTTGGATAGACACCAGGACGATGAGCACGCTGTGTGTCGCTCTCTCGCTCCTTATGGTTTCAGTGTGTTTGTGCAAATATGAACATGCGCACTCTTCTAAGTGTGCGTAAAATGCGGGCTCGATCCTGTGATGGCAGGTGTTGAGCGCCCGCATCAGCTAAATTCTGAGTAAAAAAAAAGCTAAAAATGAAAGAAAATATGCCGAATAACATAATAGCTATATCCAAATGCAAGAAAACATACAACATTCTTAGGTTCTTATTTAAATTAAATTAGTTAACAAATGATCGATTTCATCATTTTCTATCTCACTTAAATATCAATGGTTTTTTTTTTTTTTCCGTTACTTTTTTAAATAAACTTTACCCTGGACAGTCATCGTTAATTTACGAACGTAGACTTCACCGTTCGTCGAATCGACGCCTTACTTTAAAAATCAATCAATATAACCCAATTCATAAAAGTCGGGAAACAATTTTTTTTTCTATTTTTTCTTTTATATATATTTAAGAAAAAATAATTTCAAGACAAGTTTTTCTATTTCTTTATTTATGAATAAATAAATAACAGCTCTTCTTCATTTGGCTAGGAATTAAAATACATTAATAAATTAAAGAAACAATTATGCATTAAATGTATTTTCATCTTTAAAGTAATGCTTTATGAAAAACAAGTTTTTGGGCACGAAAGCTTTCAGTTTATACAATTTGATGCTCTTCAAAGAGGTGTTTTGGCATTTTTTCTAGAAAATTTTATCATTCGTCGCTTAAAAGGGAAACTTATTGAAAATCCCGTATTTTTTTTAAATTTGTGTAACGGTTTGACTACTGCCCATACCAAAATTCTAATCAAGTCTGCTACTTCGTTCGATGCGGTTTGTACGACGCTTGATCACATTTTCCCATTTTTCTCGTTAGAGATATTTATTTTGTATTCCGAACGAAGCATCCAATCTGTCTTTTCATACTGGTTTCCTCGGTATCTGGTATCCCCATGGCAAATGAAGCACATATTCTTTGTAAAGCCCGTTTGCAAGCCAGTAAGCAAGGCAACGACTTTTAAATCGGCACATACCTTCCATTGATGCTTTATATACTGCACACTATCCAGAATTAATTTCATGGAATCGTAAGTTGTCTTTGTGTTATCTACGTATAGTAATATGGCTTTCAAGCTATTCTTTGAAGCATCAATGAATAAACGCCATTGCGCTGGCTTATATTCGCAATTCATGTGTTGCATTAAGCAAGGGATTTCTTTGCAATACGCAAAAGTATTGTCGCCATTTACTTAAAAAAATCCAAAAGCTTCTCTTGTCTTTTACGGTATCCATAAGCTTTTACATTTTTACAATATATTCACCGATCAAAGATGATGTGCCAAACAAATTGCTTGCCTTTGCGAAAGCTTATTTATTTATTTTTTTTATCAACTATTTCCACGTGCTACAAGTAGGGATACTTTTAAATTAGTGCACTAGTCATACTTGACAATCTTAAACATATTTTCCAAAAATTAAAATTAGCTTAAGCTGTCGTACCATCGTATTTAAACGAGCTTGCGATATCTCTATATGGCTTCAAGAACTTTCCACTTCAGATGGCTCGGTCAAAAAAGTTGGTGGAATACATTTTTTAGTTGGACTTGGATATCTTGGAATCGGAATATTTTCCGAATGAGAAACTGGTCGCTGAGCGGATTGAACATTTTTATAAGCCGTCCCGCATTTGTTCAGCTTGGTAAATTTGGTAAATTAGCAGTTACCAGTACTATGACCTTGTGGATCTATCCAGACCATTGGGATGCCGAAACCCATTTTAGCACCCAGTTTTTTTGACCAATTGATTAAATTGTTGTTGCATTGAAATGGAATGTGGTACCCAATCCACTTCTCTTATTACGGCAAATTGAAGTATTCCTCGTAAATAGCGGCAGTTCTTGGTGATATTTTACGTCTGCTCCGTGGGCTCATGAATTTTCCACATACGTAACAAAATGAATTTAAGCCGACTGGACACTTGTTAATTTTTAGTTTTAAAGCACTGCAATAAGAAGACGAATTTTCTGTGCCTTGCTTTTGTCTATTCTACCGTTTATACGACGCTTAAATCATGATCTTGCAGTTATGCTTATACAAGCTAAGAACGAAAATATTCGAAAGCTCCAAACTGCAACTGCAACAACATCCGGCCGTCAGGTGCAGTAGCCCCAATACTGATGAGCTCAGCGTCTGGACAGC
This sequence comes from Drosophila suboccidentalis, assembly GCA_037043435.1. NCBI lineage: Eukaryota > Metazoa > Arthropoda > Insecta > Diptera > Drosophilidae > Drosophila > Drosophila suboccidentalis. The sequence goes on along the minus strand of JBAMBK010000601.1, from coordinate 165,914 downwards.
TTCCCTTACGCTCAACCCAATTGCCAAAATTCGTGGAACATTTGGCAACAAGTCAGGTGCTTCAGAAATGTCGCAAAGCCGCTGCTGCCTCTGCTAACGCAGCACAGTGGGGTCATTGCTCATTTTGCTTTGCAAAAATCGTAACTGCGCGTCGCTGCCGATTCACATAGCTCTCTTATGGTTCTTATTAGCTTAGTTAAATCAGTCTAAAAATTGTAACTAACCGAAACAGTCTTATTGGACAAAATAAAGTTTAATTTTTTATAACATAACAAATTATAAGAATTTAACTTAGATATTTATATGTACATATGATCGTAATTAAGATATTAATATTTTTATAGAAAAATTCACACTTTTTGTTTATGTGATATCAATTTTGATTGCATATATTTTTATTTATTCAATGTTTTTTTTTTAAATTTATTTATTAACTTAAAATATATGGTAGAGCCTTTCAGCGAAACAGTTGTTTCGGGACGTACCGAAATCGGATATTTTTTCGGTTTGACTCCTTGATCTCTGGTTCGTTCTATAAATTTACGAACATGCGCCTCAATGTCCCGGCAAGTTTCTCAGCGCCTTCTTAAGCCATTGTTCTTCTTAAGGCAATCTTTGACTTACACTGTTAGACCAGCACACTTCAACTGAAAAATCCGGTCACAGAAGAAGCAAGAGATAAAATTATAGCATTACACTGGTTGAAAAACAGACCAAATCTGATGCCATGATATTTAGAGGGCATTTTCTAGTCGGTGCAAAAATGTTCAAGGAAATGCTACACGAAATGCCAGGACGAGACAACGACAAAAAAAATGCTTGGACACAAACCGCCGCCAAAGTGCAGACTGAAAACACAAAGCAACACAGAGATAGAGCAAGAGAGCTAGCTAACGGAAAAATAATGCTTAACGCACGAGCAAAATCAATGTGCTTGCAATGCTTAAGATGTTTTTAGATGAGAGCGCAGATAAGCAACACTAAGAGCGAGAGAGCAAATTTACAGATGTTAAATGCCCAAACAAAAACAATGCTTTTGAAAGAAGCTTATTTAAAGGCAGAATAGGAGGGAAAAAGTAAAATAAAAACAAAAACAGATATTTATGCACAAGTTGAAACACAAATTTAGCTTGGTGTAATAAGTCCTATAAAAAAAACCTCTTTACGAGGTACGTCTGGTGACGAAAACATTTTCTTGCCCCAAAATTTCTGATATCCAATTTTGTGACGAATAATATTGAGTTTTACATATACAGGCCTGTTCCGGTTTTCACTTGTTTTTTGCGAATTTCAATCCGCAAGATTTGACCGAATTTCCTTTAAAATTCCTTTACATTTCCTACGAATTACCCTCCCACATTGTGTTGAGTAATTTTTTGCAGAACAGTGCTGGAAAATGTTCTGAGCGAATCAGACATTTGCGTCAAAAGAATTTTCGCCTGTTAAAATGTTTAATTTATTCATCAAATATTTATTTAATCATAAGTCGAAACATTTTTCAAAGGTAAAACCTACTTTCGTTATAACTTTTGTATTTTTGAAAGTGCGGGTTGATTTCAGTTTTGAGAAATGTCTTTTTGCAGAGTTGTCAATTGTTGCACAGTGTTTGTTTACAAAAAAAATCAGTTCTTTTTTGCATTACATTTTAAACTGTTTTGTCCAAATTTGCATTTTAAAAACAAGAAATTGAATTCTTCACTTTACGCAATACTTAAAAATACTTAAATTGTTGTTTAAAATATGAACCAATATATTACTAATTTCTTCAAGTACAAGGGCAGCCCTAATAAAGTTGCCATTCACTTTCACAAATACTTGCGGAAACTAGAACAGGTCGAGGCAAATCCGACAAAAATGTTAGGTTAGAGTCTTATCGATTTTGAGGTATGATGAAATAATAATTATTTTAAAATCAAATAAATTATTTTTTGTTTATCTGATAATGTTACATTATTCCTAAAACATTGGAGTATTTAATAAATATTGTGTTTTTACTTTAATTTTATGCTAAGCATGCCAAAATTATCGATTTCTCCCTTCTGAATTCAAACTCACTAGCTCAATGTCAAGTGAATTCAATCCGCAAAATCTTGCCGAAAGTGAAAACCGGAACAGCTAAGGGAAATTCATTTTCGCAAAATCTTCCCGAAAGTGAAAGCCGGAACAGCCCTGATTACAATTTTGTCGAACGCAATATAATTAATGGTCAATTAATTTATTTTACATTTAGTGTGCCAGAATGTACATCGAGAATCTATTCCGAGTTTGCCAGCATTAGACCAAGTGGAGAAATGGTGGAAGTAATGGGTGCTCGACAAGGGAAACGGTAGATCACGGTTCGAATCCCCGGTCTGTCGATGCAGATGATTTTTAATTATATAATATTTTTCATTAATTTGAATTGTCTGTTTAATGCTAGAGATACGCGCCCGTGTGGCAGAGGTCGTGGGTTCGATACCTGATTAGGTCAACGATTTTTATTTTTTTTTGTTTCGTTTTTTAAATAATTTTTTAATTTTAATTAATTTTTATCAACAAACCTTCGGCATGCCGAAGCCTATATATATTTAAGAAAAAATAATTTCAAGACAAGTTTTTCTATTTCTTTATTTATGAATAAATAAATAACAGCTCTTCTTCATTTGGCTAGGAATTAAAATACATTAATAAATTAAAGAAACAATTATGCATTAAATGTATTTTCATCTTTAAAGTAATGCTTTATGAAAAACAAGTTTTTGGGCACGAAAGCTTTCAGTTTATACAATTTGATGCTCTTCAAAGAGGTGTTTTGGCATTTTTTCTAGAAAATTTTATCATTCGTCGCTTAAAAGGGAAACTTATTGAAAATCCCGTATTTTTTTTAAATTTGTGTAACGGTTTGACTACTGCCCATACCAAAATTCTAATCAAGTCTGCTACTTCGTTCGATGCGGTTTGTACGACGCTTGATCACATTTTCCCATTTTTCTCGTTAGAGATATTTATTTTGTATTCCGAACGAAGCATCCAATCTGTCTTTTCATACTGGTTTCCTCGGTATCTGGTATCCCCATGGCAAATGAAGCACATATTCTTTGTAAAGCCCGTTTGCAAGCCAGTAAGCAAGGCAACGACTTTTAAATCGGCACATACCTTCCATTGATGCTTTATATACTGCACACTATCCAGAATTAATTTCATGGAATCGTAAGTTGTCTTTGTGTTATCTACGTATAGTAATATGGCTTTCAAGCTATTCTTTGAAGCATCAATGAATAAACGCCATTGCGCTGGCTTATATTCGCAATTCATGTGTTGCATTAAGCAAGGGATTTCTTTGCAATACGCAAAAGTATTGTCGCCATTTACTTAAAAAAATCCAAAAGCTTCTCTTGTCTTTTACGGTATCCATAAGCTTTTACATTTTTACAATATATTCACCGATCAAAGATGATGTGCCAAACAAATTGCTTGCCTTTGCGAAAGCTTATTTATTTATTTTTTTTATCAACTATTTCCACGTGCTACAAGTAGGGATACTTTTAAATTAGTGCACTAGTCATACTTGACAATCTTAAACATATTTTCCAAAAATTAAAATTAGCTTAAGCTGTCGTACCATCGTATTTAAACGAGCTTGCGATATCTCTATATGGCTTCAAGAACTTTCCACTTCAGATGGCTCGGTCAAAAAAGTTGGTGGAATACATTTTTTAGTTGGACTTGGATATCTTGGAATCGGAATATTTTCCGAATGAGAAACTGGTCGCTGAGCGGATTGAACATTTTTATAAGCCGTCCCGCATTTGTTCAGCTTGGTAAATTTGGTAAATTAGCAGTTACCAGTACTATGACCTTGTGGATCTATCCAGACCATTGGGATGCCGAAAGAAATTGAATTCTTCACTTTACGCAATACTTAAAAATACTTAAATTGTTGTTTAAAATATGAACCAATATATTACTAATTTCTTCAAGTACAAGGGCAGCCCTAATAAAGTTGCCATTCACTTTCACAAATACTTGCGGAAACTAGAACAGGTCGAGGCAAATCCGACAAAAATGTTAGGTTAGAGTCTTATCGATTTTGAGGTATGATGAAATAATAATTATTTTAAAATCAAATAAATTATTTTTTGTTTATCTGATAATGTTACATTATTCCTAAAACATTGGAGTATTTAATAAATATTGTGTTTTTACTTTAATTTTATGCTAAGCATGCCAAAATTATCGATTTCTCCCTTCTGAATTCAAACTCACTAGCTCAATGTCAAGTGAATTCAATCCGCAAAATCTTGCCGAAAGTGAAAACCGGAACAGCTAAGGGAAATTCATTTTCGCAAAATCTTCCCGAAAGTGAAAGCCGGAACAGCCCTGATTACAATTTTGTCGAACGCAATATAATTAATGGTCAATTAATTTATTTTACATTTAGTGTGCCAGAATGTACATCGAGAATCTATTCCGAGTTTGCCAGCATTAGACCAAGTGGAGAAATGGTGGAAGTAATGGGTGCTCGACAAGGGAAACGGTAGATCACGGTTCGAATCCCCGGTCTGTCGATGCAGATGATTTTTAATTATATAATATTTTTCATTAATTTGAATTGTCTGTTTAATGCTAGAGATACGCGCCCGTGTGGCAGAGGTCGTGGGTTCGATACCTGATTAGGTCAACGATTTTTATTTTTATTTGTTTCGTTTTTTAAATAATTTTTTAATTTTAATTAATTTTTATCAACAAACCTTCGGCATGCCGAAGCCTAGGCCCAGGGTGTATTACTGTCGAGTGCACGGAACTGTTCCGCTTGTTTGTTTTAGTTTTGCACAGCTGACGCATGGAATTACCACTCAACTTTTTGTTATTTTTCCGTGTTGCATTGGCAACACTGTCTTTCCGCTCGTCAACAGCTAAATATTGAGCATTTTCCGCCGCTAAAAATTGTTTAAGCTTTCGTACTAAGTTTAAGCCAAAAAAAAATACAGAATACGTACAAATTGTTTTTAAAAGGACACAAAAACAGGCCAAACAATAAAAAATGCGTCGAGAGCATGAAAATCTTGAAGTAAGAAAACACATCTTGATTCTAAGAACATTTCAATTAAGACCAAGTTCTCATTTTCAAGATTATAAATTCTTATATTTTCAAGACCACAAATCTTAGTATAAGAATAAAACTTATGATTTTTTTAAGATTATATGTTCTTATTTATAGACCAAAAAGTTTTGAATACTCAAGACAAATAATCTCAAAAGATAAAGCTTCTTAACATTTTAATAAGAATGAAGTAATTTTCAGTTAACTTGAGGTCTAGTAATGTCAATATGACACTAAACAACAAACAAAACACTTGCACTTGGCTCGGTGTAGAGCTGTTTCAAGAGATGTCAATCTCTATCATCAGCACCGTTGTGCTGACTTGACCAGCGATCCAAGCCTAATGCCATCTTTGAGAAGCCAGAACCAGTTGTGAATTATAAGCCTCAACAAGTAACAAAATTTTAAGATTTTTGTTCTTATTTTAAGAGAAAAAGATCTAAGATTTAAGATTTTTATTCTTATATTAAGAACTTAAGATTTTTAGAATAATATTCTTAGATTTAGTAATTTGGTCTTAAAATGGTCTTATATTAAGAACAAAATATTTAAATTTAAGAATTTTATTCTTATATTAAGAATTTACGATTTTCAAGATTAATATTCTTAGTTTTAGTAATTTGGTCTTAAAATATTCTTATTTCAAGAACAAAATATTTAAGATAAATGTTCTTGATTTTAGAAAGTGGTCTTTTTTTTCAGTGTGAGCAACTTCACTTGTATTGGGGTCTCAATTTGGGTCATAAAGCCTTCCAATGACCATAAAAAGTTCATGTCGCCTTTGTTTTACGCTCTTGAACTTCCTAAAGAATTTAAATTTGGAAAAATACCCAACGAAGTGCTTCTTACTCTTACGCCAAAGCCGTTCAATGTTTTGCGTGTGCGCACGCGTTTCAGGGTCGACGAAATTCTTGGAGTGGTTAACGGTTTGGTGGACGCAACCCTCATCCTCCAAACAATTATAAGCCTTCCAGCAGTCTGACATAATTGTATGGCCATCGGCTACCCGGTCTTTGATTATTGAGAGCAATGTCTCTGCGTTCTGGCAATCAACAGGCAAGATGAAGAAGTCGCCACTTTCTCTTTCTATACTTCCGAACACCCATTGGCCTTCTACCACTCGACCGCGGATGTATTTGCGCTTCCCCACTTTGGCCTCATCAATTTCGACAATTTTCAAAAATTTCAAAAATATTTTTGCTAGTATTTTTTAAAATTTTTTGAAAATTGCGAAAAAGTCACTTTTTGTGTGAAAAGTGGGAAAAAGGGGTTAAAATGGTAATTTTTAGGATTTTCAAAAAATTATAAAAAATACTAGGAAAAATATTTTTGAAATTTTTTTTTTGCAGATACTCTTAGAATTGTTTTGCATCAAAACATTTTTTGTTAAAAATCGAGGAAAAAAGTGGAAAAAAAAACACTTTTACAAAAATTCGAAATGATCCATGGGTACTTAATGGGTTAACAAAATTTTTTTATCATTCAAACGGAAATTAAATGATACGAATATTTTAAGAAATCTGCATCAAATCTTTTTTGTTTAAAGTATGTTTTTTTTGAATAACTTCATCCACATATACTTATTTCCCTGGGGTATGTGATGCACGGCAGCAAAAAAAGCACATTGTCTCGTCTCGAGATTGAAAAGTGCATTGAGCACCATACTTCAGACAAATGCGTTCACTTTTTATAATGTTGTCATCGCGTAAAAAGTCGAGCAATTCACTCTCACTGAATTAATCGAACTTTCTTGTTGTCGCCGCACAACCTGAACACGCCATTTTTACACAATTTAGATCGAATACAAATTTTTGACGGATCCCGTTAGAAAAAGTGTTGGAAACGCGCAAAAAATTGACATGTAAGAGAAATTGCAGTGTTGGAAAACGTTCCATTTTATCGAAAGCAGCCATGAAAATATCGAAAGCAACCATGAAAGTCCCAAAGCAACCATGTAAAACACAAAAAGAACATCAAAAAAGTGCAATTTTTATAAAAATTTCAAAATTCAATTCAAAAAAAAGTAGAAGAGACCTCTAAGAAATTCTTTCACCAAAATTCATTATAAAATGTCCTCTATTGAATCCAAATTTTTTTTTTTTAGAGTTGCCGCAGCGATTAGAAAATTACCAATTTTTTTTTTTTTAAATTCCGTTGCATGTCTCCCCTTTTTTGCCCTTGCATTTAATTTCGTAAATTACATCTTGTTGTTTTTCCTTGCATACTATATCTTGTCTTTCGTATTCGTAAACAGTTTTTCTTTGTAGGCGTATACGTAGGTTGAGTGCACTAAACAAACAATACTTAGAGGCGTCGAACAAGCATTTTTGTGGTATCATTTATTTTGTAAAGCGTGCGAACGCTCTTTTTAATAAAACCCCAGAGCGCAAAGCGCAGTATGAATTTTTTTGGAGCGAAAGTAGTATGTGGAAATGCATAGTCCTTGGCACATGTCAATCAAGCCGCATAGCAAGTTTATTCCTTCTCTACCGATTTCCAGTGATGAGGATCGCAAATACCAAACGCCGATTTATTTCATATGCTGTATCCACGAAAGGTGAAGATTCAAAATAATATTTGGCCTCACATTCAGTGCTGCCAGATTCGCTTTTTTCCCGTCAAATATGGCTGTTTTCAAAGGCCATTTGCTAGAAAAATTTGGAAACAGCGGGCAGCGGGAACTCTAGCTTTTATTTTAATGTTCTTTTCCGATTTTTTTGTATATGCCCAAAAGTATGGCCTTAATACCCAAAATAAAGAGGGAATTGAAATTTATGCTAAGCATGCCAAAATTATCGATTTCTCCCTTCTGAATTCAAACTCACTAGCTCAATGTCAAGTGAATTCAATCCGCAAAATCTTGCCGAAAGTGAAAACCGGAACAGCTAAGGGAAATTCATTTTCGCAAAATCTTCCCGAAAGTGAAAGCCGGAACAGCCCTGATTACAATTTTGTCGAACGCAATATAATTAATGGTCAATTAATTTATTTTACATTTAGTGTGCCAGAATGTACATCGAGAATCTATTCCGAGTTTGCCAGCATTAGACCAAGTGGAGAAATGGTGGAAGTAATGGGTGCTCGACAAGGGAAACGGTAGATCACGGTTCGAATCCCCGGTCTGTCGATGTAGATGATTTTTAATTATATAATATTTTTCATTAATTTGAATTGTCTGTTTAATGCTAGAGATACGCGCCCGTGTGGCAGAGGTCGTGGGTTCGATACCTGATTAGGTCAACGATTTTTATTTTTATTTGTTTCGTTTTTTAAATAATTTTTTAATTTTAATTAATTTTTATCAACAAACCTTCGGCATGCCGAAGCCTAGGCCCAGGGTGTATTACTGTCGAGTGCACGGAACTGTTCCGCTTGTTTGTTTTAGTTTTGCACAGCTGACGCATGGAATTACCACTCAACTTTTTGTTATTTTTCCGTGTTGCATTGGCAACACTGTCTTTCCGCTCGTCAACAGCTAAATATTGAGCATTTTCCGCCGCTAAAAATTGTTTAAGCTTTCGTACTAAGTTTAAGCCAAAAAAAAATACAGAATACGTACAAATTGTTTTTAAAAGGACACAAAAACAGGCCAAACAATAAAAAATGCGTCGAGAGCATGAAAATCTTGAAGTAAGAAAACACATCTTGATTCTAAGAACATTTCAATTAAGACCAAGTTCTCATTTTCAAGATTATAAATTCTTATATTTTCAAGACCACAAATCTTAGTATAAGAATAAAACTTATGATTTTTTTAAGATTATATGTTCTTATTTATAGACCAAAAAGTTTTGAATACTCAAGACAAATAATCTCAAAAGATAAAGCTTCTTAACATTTTAATAAGAATGAAGTAATTTTCAGTTAACTTGAGGTCTAGTAATGTCAATATGACACTAAACAACAAACAAAACACTTGCACTTGGCTCGGTGTAGAGCTGTTTCAAGAGATGTCAATCTCTATCATCAGCACCGTTGTGCTGACTTGACCAGCGATCCAAGCCTAATGCCATCTTTGAGAAGCCAGAACCAGTTGTGAATTATAAGCCTCAACAAGTAACAAAATTTTAAGATTTTTGTTCTTATTTTAAGAGAAAAAGATCTAAGATTTAAGATTTTTATTCTTATATTAAGAACTTAAGATTTTTAGAATAATATTCTTAGATTTAGTAATTTGGTCTTAAAATGGTCTTATATTAAGAACAAAATATTTAAATTTAAGAATTTTATTCTTATATTAAGAATTTACGATTTTCAAGATTAATATTCTTAGTTTTAGTAATTTGGTCTTAAAATATTCTTATTTCAAGAACAAAATATTTAAGATAAATGTTCTTGATTTTAGAAAGTGGTCTTTTTTTTCAGTGTGAGCAACTTCACTTGTATTGGGGTCTCAATTTGGGTCATAAAGCCTTCCAATGACCATAAAAAGTTCATGTCGCCTTTGTTTTACGCTCTTGAACTTCCTAAAGAATTTAAATTTGGAAAAATACCCAACGAAGTGCTTCTTACTCTTACGCCAAAGCCGTTCAATGTTTTGCGTGTGCGCACGCGTTTCAGGGTCGACGAAATTCTTGGAGTGGTTAACGGTTTGGTGGACGCAACCCTCATCCTCCAAACAATTATAAGCCTTCCAGCAGTCTGACATAATTGTATGGCCATCGGCTACCCGGTCTTTGATTATTGAGAGCAATGTCTCTGCGTTCTGGCAATCAACAGGCAAGATGAAGAAGTCGCCACTTTCTCTTTCTATACTTCCGAACACCCATTGGCCTTCTACCACTCGACCGCGGATGTATTTGCGCTTCCCCACTTTGGCCTCATCAATTTCGACAATTTTCAAAAATTTCAAAAATATTTTTGCTAGTATTTTTTAAAATTTTTTGAAAATTGCGAAAAAGTCACTTTTTGTGTGAAAAGTGGGAAAAAGGGGTTAAAATGGTAATTTTTAGGATTTTCAAAAAATTATAAAAAATACTAGGAAAAATATTTTTGAAATTTTTTTTTTGCAGATACTCTTAGAATTGTTTTGCATCAAAACATTTTTTGTTAAAAATCGAGGAAAAAAGTGGAAAAAAAAACACTTTTACAAAAATTCGAAATGATCCATGGGTACTTAATGGGTTAACAAAATTTTTTTATCATTCAAACGGAAATTAAATGATACGAATATTTTAAGAAATCTGCATCAAATCTTTTTTGTTTAAAGTATGTTTTTTTTGAATAACTTCATCCACATATACTTATTTCCCTGGGGTATGTGATGCACGGCAGCAAAAAAAGCACATTGTCTCGTCTCGAGATTGAAAAGTGCATTGAGCACCATACTTCAGACAAATGCGTTCACTTTTTATAATGTTGTGATCGCGTAAAAAGTCGAGCAATTCACTCTCACTGAATTAATCGAACTTTCTTGTTGTCGCCGCACAACCTGAACACGCCATTTTTACACAATTTAGATCGAATACAAATTTTTGACGGATCCCGTTAGAAAAAGTGTTGGAAACGCGCAAAAAATTGACATGTAAGAGAAATTGCAGTGTTGGAAAACGTTCCATTTTATCGAAAGCAGCCATGAAAATATCGAAAGCAACCATGAAAGTCCCAAAGCAACCATGTAAAACACAAAAAGAACATCAAAAAAGTGCAATTTTTATAAAAATTTCAAAATTCAATTCAAAAAAAAGTAGAAGAGACCTCTAAGAAATTCTTTCACCAAAATTCATTATAAAATGTCCTCTATTGAATCCAAATTTTTTTTTTTTAGAGTTGCCGCAGCGATTAGAAAATTACCAATTTTTTTTTTTTTAAATTCCGTTGCATGTCTCCCCTTTTTTGCCCTTGCATTTAATTTCGTAAATTACATCTTGTTGTTTTTCCTTGCATACTATATCTTGTCTTTCGTATTCGTAAACAGTTTTTCTTTGTAGGCGTATACGTAGGTTGAGTGCACTAAACAAACAATACTTAGAGGCGTCGAACAAGCATTTTTGTGGTATCATTTATTTTGTAAAGCGTGCGAACGCTCTTTTTAATAAAACCCCAGAGCGCAAAGCGCAGTATGAATTTTTTTGGAGCGAAAGTAGTATGTGGAAATGCATAGTCCTTGGCACATGTCAATCAAGCCGCATAGCAAGTTTATTCCTTCTCTACCGATTTCCAGTGATGAGGATCGCAAATACCAAACGCCGATTTATTTCATATGCTGTATCCACGAAAGGTGAAGATTCAAAATAATATTTGGCCTCACATTCAGTGCTGCCAGATTCGCTTTTTTCCCGTCAAATATGGCTGTTTTCAAAGGCCATTTGCTAGAAAAATTTGGAAACAGCGGGCAGCGGGAACTCTAGCTTTTATTTTAATGTTCTTTTCCGATTTTTTTGTATATGCCCAAAAGTATGGCCTTAATACCCAAAATAAAGAGGGAATTGAAAGCCAATATAAAAAAATTTACTTCGTGGAATGGCAAAATAATGACAGCACTACAAAATTTTGGATTGAAGTCAATTCCTATCAGGATTCTAAGGGAAACAATATTTTATCAAAGCTGGCTAGGGTTGCCATTGATTTATTATCGTTGCCTTGGCCAAACGCGGAAGTGGAGCGCATATTTAGCCAAGTCAATCTTGTTAAGTTAAAACTGTGAAATAAACTACACTTGAGTACACTAAACAGTGTACTTTATCGGGGGTGCCACGGATATCGCTTTCACTTGAATTTCACTTCAATTTCATTTCACTGTGCCACAGGTCAAATCGCACAATAATTTTGTGCGGAATAAACAAGCGCAAAATCCGCTTTCGTCCGATGCTGCCACCTAGTCCAATTTAGATTTTCAAAGTCGGGGGAAGCGATGCCACATTTTTTAGTCAGAATTCGAAGTAAGGTATTTAAAAAAAATATATGGAACCACTTCAGTTTTCTTTAAATTAAGCATTAAAAAATAGGTCATTTGAGGTAAATCAAAACCCAAAAAAACCTTTAACTTATTGTGCAATTTTTAAAAACATTTGTCACGAAGAGTTGCCAGATTAATGGCATACAATTGCTAGAGTTGTCGAGTAACTTTTATTTTCTAGCGCCAAATACTTTTAAATTTTTTTTAGCTAAACAAAATCAATTATTGCATAATTAAATTAAATTATGTTTATTAAGTAAGAAAAAAAAAAGCTTATTGCTCTGCAATGATAAACTTGAAAAAGTTGCTAATCAAACCCTTGGGTAATTAATTCTGAGAAGGTGTCAACCCTTAGTAGCCTAGTTCGAAATGGTTGGTGAAAATGCTAAGAAATATTAAATCTCTCGAAGTGCTGTGGCATCTCGGAATTTTCCGTGCGGAATTGCCTTCTGCGGTTTTCAATTTCGCTAGCGATATCTGTGGCACCCCAGTATATAAGGTAATTGGATTAATTGTTGGCTTCCTAAAATTAAAACAATCGGGGGTGCCACAGATATCGCTTTCACTTGAATTTCACTTCAATTTCATTTCGCTGTGCCACAGGTCAAATCGCACAATTATTTTGTGCGGAATAAACAAGCGCTAAATCCGCTTTCGTTCGATGCTGCCACCTAGTCCAATTTAGATTTTCAAAGTCGGGGGAAGCGATGCCACATTTTTTAGTCAGAATTCGAAGTAAGGTATTTAAAAAAAATATATGGAACCACTTTAGTTTTCCTTAAATTAAGCATTAAAAAAATAGGTAATTCGAGGTAAATCATGTTTTACCCAAAAAAACCTTTTATTTATTGTGCAATTTGTAAAAACATTTGTCACGAAGAGTTGCCAGATTAATGGCATACAATTGCTAGAGTTGTCGAGTAACTTTTATACGAGGTAAAAGTCTAGTGACGAAAACATTTTCTTGCCCCAAAATTTCTGATATAAAATTTTGTGACAAATAATATTAAGTTTTACGCATACATTATTTAAAAAAAAAATTTTTTGCCCTCGGCACATTGCGCTAAATTCTTCATACCTAATAAACATTACTTTTTTGCGCAGTGCCGAGTGACAAAATTTTTTTTTTAAATAATGTATGCGTAAAACTTAATATTATTTGTCACAAAATTGGATGTCAGAAATTTTGGGGCAAGAAAATGTTTTCGTCACTAGACTTTTACCTCGTAAAGAGGTTTTTTTTATGGGATATCAGAAATTTTTGAATAAGACATTAGATATTTTGAAAACTTCAATATTTTTTGACAGTATAACTTGTCAGCCTTGTTTATTTTTTGTACAGCAAAAACAAACAGTCTGGCAACACTGGTTCGTTTTACGAATCGCAAAATCTATCAGCACTCTCAAACTCTGGCTGCTATGACACTTTGTTGCTGCTGCCCTATTAAAATTCAAAGTAAAACGTATATCTTCAGTTAATAGGTTATATCTTCCAAACCTATCGCGAAATTTTACTAACTAAAATATATTGAAAATTAAAAAAAATCGTTAGCGGCGTTTTCTCAAAAACCGCCAAAATGTGGCGAAAAATACCTTATTTCACCTGTTGCAATTTACCTGTGCTCTTAAGCAAAAAAGTGTACAGCTATGCTTAAAAGCCCTTCGAACTACTTTTTCAACGATATATAGATCACATCTGTAGCTTCTATCGTTTGGATGCTATAAGGGTTTTAATTTCAGCGGTTTTTAGCGATTTCCCGCTAAACTAGCGATTTTTCGAAAAAGTCGTAGAACAAAGGTTTCTAGATTTTTAAGCGGGAACAAGTCCTCATTCAAACTTTTAAGCTAAATCATCGCTTTGATACAAACAAACAAACAAACAAACAGACTGACTTTTCATCTCATTTTGGGAAGGCGACTGAAAATTTCAAAATTAATTATTTTTTGAGCCAGTAATCGGATTTCGATGATCGAGGTGTCATTCGACGCGTATTTTTAATAAGAATAATAAAAAATTCAAAAACAATTCAAAAAAGCTCCAACGGCCCCATTAGCTCCAATCATCAAAATTGTTCCCCTCCCACTTACACCTGTTTATCTCACGAACCAGGTGAGTTTTTAAAAGTCTTGGTATGCACATTTGTAAGTCAAATTGATACCTTTCGATCGGTATATAACTCGACCTGATCGGACAGTCATAGCAAATTTTCCATTTTTCCTGTGTATATATGCTAGTCGCCTTCGCACCCTTCGTGCTGCTTTCGTCACTAGCGCGGACTGCCGTCCGCAGTGATTTTCTCGCGCCAAATACTTTTAAATTTTTTTTAGCTAAACAAAATCAATTATTGCATAAATAAATTAAATTATGTTTATTAAGTAAGAACAAAAAAAAAACGTTATTGCTCTGCAATGATAAACTTGAAAAAGTTGCTAATCAAACCCTTGGGTAATTAATTCCGAGAAGGTGTCAACCCTTAGCAGCCTAGTTCGAAAAGGTTGGTGAAAATGCTAAGAAATATTAAATCTCTCGAAGTTCTGTGGCATCTCGGAAATTTCCGTGCGGAATTGCTATCTGCGGATTTCTATTTCACTTGCGATTTCCGTGGCATCCCTGAATATGTCTCATTATGAATTTACAGATATAGCTTGCGCAGACCCGAAAAGTGCTGCTACACATACAAGCTAACCAATAAATTCCTGCGGATGATAGGAACAGGATTATCATATCGAGCCCTATTTGCGGATATAACAAAAAGCTAATTTTACAGGAGAAAGGTTTTTAGGTTTCGTTAAGTTGATTTCATCGTGTCATGTGTCGCTTACGTTATAGTTGACAGGCCAATATCTCCGGAAATATAAACAATTAAAGTTTAATATTTTGAGTGTAGATACTATCAATATTAATGAACACATTTGCATTAAAAAACAAATTTCGGAAAAATGTCGCTTACGTTCCGCAAAAAGGGCTCGATATGATAATGAAAATCTGGAGAATGGGGACAATATTGATGAAATTATTCACATTTTTTGAATAAAAGATCAGCTGCTGCTCAAATTGTTCAGTTTCATTCTGAGCAACTGATTTTTGCACTCACTCTTCCCCTTTCGGGAGAAAAAACCAAAATTAATGAATTGAAAAACTTAATTTTTTGCTTGCATTGAGCACAGATTACAAGGGTAGCAAGTGGTTGGTATACTCCCGAAATAATGTAAACATTGGACATACCTTTTTTTTTTTACCCTTTTTTGGAGTTCGTGAACTTTTTAACCGCAATGTTAAGTAAATTTTTTTTCAGTTTATAATTTTTTCAATACATTTCTCTACAAAATAAAAAAAAACAGAATAAGAAAATCTTTACGCATTTTCTTTTCACGATTTAAAAAATATGCAAGTGGGATTCCCCCCCACCTCTACTCGCTTCACTCGCGAGAATGTGCGGCTACAGTCGAGTGTGCTCCACTGTAGGATACCCTGCACCCTGGCATTCCCATAGCCAAATACGTATTTGCACTCCGTTAAACACGCCGAAGGTTTGATGATGCCGCATTAAATTCTCGACAAACTATCGACAATGTCTATATAATCTAGTCAACCGATTTAAACCAAACTCAATCATAATGTAAAAGACAATAGAAAATTCCCAGTCTGTGAGTTTGCTTGAGTTATCTCCAAAAACAACAACAAATTTCATACTAAATCTTAGTTTTCGATCAATCGTTCCTGAGGCAGCTATATGATATAGTGGTCAAATTTCATTAAAATTTGGTCAGGATGCAAGTTGTCATCCCAAATGCTTATTCTGTTAGTTTGGTTAAAACAACAAAAAATATTTTCAGACTAAGACTTGATTTTCGACTGGTCGTTCCTATGACACTTTTATGATTTTGTGGTCTGATTTCAACCTAATTTTGTCAGGATGAATGGAGCTATCCCAGATGCATATTCTGTCAGATAAGCTGAGATATCTCAAAAAACAAAAATAGTTTTTCGCACTAATGCTTGATTTTTGACTGAACGTTTACAGTCAGTATTAAGTATTTTGGCACCATTTAAAGTTAGTTCTACTCATAATTTGAACTTACTTACTTTACTTTAAATTACACAAAAATTATTTTAAAAGAAATTATTGTCACTCGGCACTGCGCAAAAAAGTAATATTTATTAGGTATGAAGAATTTAGCGCAATGTGACGAGGGCCAACAATTTTTTTTAAATAATTTATGTGTAAAACTTAATATTATTCGTCACAAAATTGGATATCGGAAATTTTGGGGCAAGAAAATGTTTTCGGCACTAGTATTAGTATACTATATACTTTCAAATAAATAAACAAGAAAAATGTATGTAAGTCTTCTTAAAACTTACCACGCTCAGGTAGACCACGCAAGTCAACCAGGAGAGAGGAGCACTTGAAAAATTGAATATTTTGAAAACTTCAAAGAAGATGTCCTTATAGTAAAACCAACATCAGCAGTAATTAAATTGAATAATGGAAGCGAGATATGCTACCTATAGTATATAGCCAGTCCAATACCACAAATTTCGCAACAAAACAAACAAAAACGCTTGACCTTTGCAAAAAAGTTTGGGCACAAGCCAATCTCATTTTGGGAGCAAATACTTCGGACTGTTGAAAGTACTTTCCAGTCCCATGGATCCAAAAAGAAAATCCACCAAAAGGTGGAAAAAAGTGGTTCCTTTGTCTGAACGGGTATTTCATGGTTGTGGCATCGTAGTGTTTTGAGGTTGTTTTGCTATAATGGCATCGGTGATTTGGCACCTATCAACGAATCAATGAATAAAGATCAATATTTACATATTTTAAATGATCACTCGCTCACATCCGGGGATAAGCTAATTTTACAATCATTTGTTCTTCAACAAGATATGCTCCATGCTCCATGTCACAAAGCAAAAATTATAACCAATTTTTTAAGGGATGTTAGAGTGAGATCGTTGGATTCGCCTCTTCAAAGTCCAGACTTAAATATAATTGATAATGTCTGGACTTATGTAAAGCGAAACAGAAGACCATGCTTCACAAGAGCTCGAGAGGAAACAAATTCAGAGGTCGAATCCCTTTGGAAGGATATTTTTTAGAAGCCCCCAAAAATTTTGGTGAATTCAACGCAAAACCGACTGCATAAAATAATTGATTCTAAGGAAGGATCCATTTTCTATTAATTTAATATTCTATTCGGTTAATTTTTCATAATTTGTAATTTTTTTTTATTTAATTTTTTGTCAAAATACTTTTTTCCGCCTAACTTTTGCAATGTTTGCATTTCAGTTAATTGAATAAGAACGCAAAGAGGAATTAACAAAATAATTCTCAGTTTAATAGCTATTGCCTACTTTACTTTGTCCATATAATGATGCCAGTTACATCTTTTAGTTTACCACTACAAGCGATCTAACATTGCACGCAGCGTTGTCAAAATACTTTATACGTCCCATGTACAGACAGAGCTAAATCGACTCGACTGTTGATACTGATGAAGAATATAAAGACTTTTTGGGGACTGCCACGCCTTCTTCTGCTTGTTACATACATTTCATAAACTATTGTCAATGAGCACAGGGTATAAAAATGTTCACACCTACATATTTTAATTCGGTGACAAGTCTATTAAAGTATCAACCCATACTCAGGTAACAAAATGACTAATTCCAAGAGACCACAACAAGTATACAAAATGTGTCCGAAAATAAGGTAGAAGTATAATTATAAAATTGGCTTACTTATTGTCACATCAAGTAAACTCGACACGAAAACGTATCCAAGATTTGGTTAAGTTTGTCTAAGTGTTAAATGAAACTGTCGACATATGTACATACATATACTTGCACACGGGTAAATCACACGTGAATGTCGTTTAGGCTAAAGCTGTTTTGTAGACTGTTTGACTTTTATTATTTTGGGTAAACTTTCTTCAGGCACCAACCCACAAGATTTATATTAACAAATATGTATGCATGTGTATGTGTGGTTTTTAGCCTGTCTGTCCTGACTTTATTGATATCCTGCCAACACGTTGCTGTCAGCAGCTGTCAAGATTGTTAGCTAGTGCCAAAGCCTTCTCAAACAAACTTAATGCATCCGGCTGTCCGGCATATTAGTTCGCTTCGTTGTTATTATTGTTCGGGCAATGCATTGCTCACTAATTCATCAAATTTAGCTGAAAGCTAAAGATTAATGACGTCAGTGAGGCATATTGCGAAACTTGGTGTTTTGATGAAATTTATTATTATAGTCGTACTTGTATATCGTATACCTTGTATATTGTATTCCTTATATCCTAAGTGGTAATTTTCACCAGAGGCTTTAATAAAAGCAGCCCGCTCACAAACTTTATTTTTATCGGCTTACGACTCTAACAATAACTCTTTTGGTCAGCTATTTTATGGCTCATAAAAACAACCAATTACTCTCCTATAAAGAAAGTCAAAGCTTTAAGATAAAATGAAAAAACTGTTCATTGGGGTATATTAGAATAAACTTAAACCAAGCAAAAGTAAGCACAAAGGGTGCGCAAGGTGACTAGCAATATATTAAGACAAAAGCAGAGACTGTAAATAATTGTTATTGTATTGCTCAATTCGCTCGCCTACCCACGCCTCACTTTGCTCGCGAAAGTGTACTCGACTGTAGGCTACCCTGTGCCCAGTCACTTTGGTAGCCTGTAGAGGTGGAGAACTATCGATAGTCGGCACCATCGATAGTCAGCGATATTATTTTTCAAACCATCGATAACTATCGATAGTTTTCGATAGTGTGTTAATTTGAGCATATATATGTTAAATTCCAAAGATTATAAAAAATATTTTTGAAAATTTTTTTTTTGCAGTAACTCTTAGAATTCATTGAAGAATTTTTCTGTATCAAAATATTTTGTGTAAAAAATCGAGGAAAAAAGTTTAAAAATTTACGTTTTTTTGAACTCAAAATATTCAATGGGTACTTAATGGGTTAAGAAAGTTTTGCATCATTCAAACGGAATTTGAACGAACTTTCCAAATATATTTTTTTTAGTGTGAAGACTTGACTAATATAGCTGTTAAAATAAAAAAAAGGGTGTACGAATAAATGTTGGTCTGAGTGTACATATTACTAGTTCTATTATAACCAACATAATATTTTATGGAGACTGGCACAGGGTATCTTACAGTCGAGCAAACTCGACTGTAGCCGCACCTCCCCGCTAGCGAAGCGAGCAGGGGGCGGATCCCCCTTGTTGTTGTTGCGTTTGCCTAATGTTGTTGCCTTAGATATTTCGTCACATGAAAAAAAGGATAGGTCTCATTTGTTTTGCTTGTTACTCATGAAGACCCGTTGTATATGTTTAGCTTTCCACACGCGCAGCACACTAGAGCTGGAGAAACATCGAGTGAAACATCGTTGTCGTCGATGCTTGCAAAACATCGGAACCATCGGTGTTTGGTAGGCCACTATCGAATGTTTTAAAAATAAAAAATTATTATTTATCACTGCGGACGGCAGTCCGCGCTAGTTACGAAAGCAGCACGAAGGGTGCGAAGGCGACTAGCATATATACACAGGAAGAATGGAAAATTTGCTATGACTGTCCGATCAGGTCAAGTTATATACCGACCGAAAGGTATCAACTTAACTTACAAATGTGCATACCAAGACTTTTGGAAACTTACCTGGTTCGTGAGATAAACAGGTGTAAGTGGGAGGGTCACATTTTAAATGATTGGAGCTAATGGGGCCGCTGAAGCTTTTTGGTCAACATTTTTTTTTTTAATATTTCTCATAAAAATACGCGTCGAATGACACCTCAATCATCAAAATCCGACTACTGGTTCAAAAGATAATTAATTTTGAAATTTTTAGTCGCTTTCCAAAAATGAGATGAAAAGTCAGTCTGTTTGTTTGTTTGTTTGTTTGTTTGTTTGGATCAAATCGTTAATTTAGCTTAAATGTTTGAATGAGGACTTGTTCCTGCTAAATAATCTAGAAACGTTTGTTCTACGACTTTTTCGAAAAATCGCTAGTTTAGCGGGAAATCGCTAAAAACCGCAAAACTTAAAACCGCCATAGCATCCAAACGATAGAAGCTACAGATGTGATCTATATATATTGTTGAAAAGGTACAGTCGAACTTCCCTAACTCGAATCACCATTATCCAAGAAAAAAGTTCGAGTTAGGGAGACTTCGAGTTAGGGAATTTTTTTTTTTTAGTTTTTTAAATGAAACTACAAATGCTTTCAATTATAAATACATTTCAAAATGCAAATTTTTCTTGCTATTTTCAACAAAAAAGGATTCCAGTTTGTGCAAGACCTGTTAATATTCTCAAAAATTGGTTTCTTCGTTCTTTTGCTGTATCCAGAAGAAGTTCCCGATTCAAATGTCATCATAATTGATATTTAATTTTTTAATATAATGAAAAATGTTTTTGCTGAGATACCATATTTTTCAGCAACTAATTTATTTGGTCTACTTTCAAGTTCCTTAACTACTAATAAGTTTGAATATTTCTATAAACATTTTTAAACATTTTAGTACACTGATGCACTGACAAATAAGTACGTTTCGATTATCTTTCCTATAACAATTTCACAAGCCTAAATAATTGTTGATGCAATATTCTATCATATTACATCACCATATGTTAATGTACATCAATATTACATATTCAAACGATCCGGTAACAAAAGCATAAAACAGAAACGAAAAAAAAATGCAAACTTTATTGGAGATTTTCCCGAAAAATTCGACTTACGGAAGTACGGGCCAATATTTTTGTTCGAGTTACGGAGAAATTCGACTTATGGAAGTTCGAGTTAGGGAAGGCGATTTGTATGAAATTTGCTCAGTAAACGCTATTGCCACTCGATTTTGTTCGAGTTAGAGAAAATTCGAGTTAGGGAAGTTCGACTGTATTTTGAAGGGCTCTTAGGCATACCTTCAAAGTTTTTTTTTAGGTAAATAGGTAAACAGCTACAGGTGAAATAAGGTATTTTTCTCCACATTTTGGCGGTTTTTGAGAAAACGCCGCACACGATTTTTTTTAATTTGCAATATGTTATAGTTTGTACAATTTCGCGTTTTTTGATGTATCATGCATAAATTGTAGTCGATTGGTTTGAAAGATATAACCAATAACTAAATATATACATTTTACTTTGAATTGCAATAGGACGGCAGCAGCAATTACATTTGACTAACAGTCCAGTAACAATGAAATCTATAATTTGACAGTCGTTCTTACAGATTGCCAGTGGCGCATAGTGTAGAGCTTCCGATTTTTGCGTGAATTCTCAGCTCGGGATCCGGGTTCGAATTCTGGCACGGACTAAACTTTTTTTTTTATTTCTTAAATGCAATTCATTTGTTAGTAGATGATTATCATGCATAAATTTTTGTTGATTGGTTTGGAAGATATAACCAATTAACTAAATATATATTTTATTTTGAATTGCAATAGGACGGCAGCAGCAATTACATTTGACTAACAGTCCAGTAACAATGAAATCTATAATTTGACAGTCGTTCTTAGAGATCGCCAGTGGCGCATGGTGTAGAGCGTCCGATTTTTGCATGCGTCCGATTCAGCTTGGGGTCGGCGTTCGAATTCTGGCACGGACAAAACATTTTTTTTAAATTGTTAAATGCAATTATATTATACTTGCGTAAACTGATTTTGATATAAATATTATTTGTTTTTAAAAATTTTGGGTGCGCATATTGAAAATTTCCCAGCAAAGTAACAATGCCAGAAGCATATGTTATATTTATGTGATGCAAAAATAACCAGTGCTGCCAGACAGTTTAGTTTTGTTATGTGACAACGCGACTTTAATTTATTCAAATGAGTTAAGCATTAGAGTCTCTCTGTAAATTAATTTTATTTATACATTTTACTTTGAATTGGAATAGGACGGCAGCAGTAATTACATTTGACTAACAGTCCAGTAACAATGAAATCTATAATTAGACGGTCGTTCTTAAAGATCACCAGTGGCGCATAGTGTAGTGCGTCCGATTTTTGCATGAATTATCAGTTCGGGTCTCCGGGTTCGAGTTCTGACACGGCCAAAACTTTTTTTTTTTTTTTAATTTTTAAATGCAATTAATTTGTTAGTAGATGATCCGAATAGGTTTTTGTTAATGTTTTTCAATTTTAAAAGGGTGTTGGCAGAAATCTAAGCTGCAAAATAAAGAATCGCTGTAGTCAGATCTGTCTAAGGTGCTAAGTTTCCGTCAAGTTTGATATGTTCGGGAGACGCGGGTTCAACTCCCAGCGTGAGCAATTTTTCTAAAAATTGTTTTTTATTAGCAGACTGTATTCTATTTTCTATAAACACTAAATTCCTTTTGACAAAGTAGTTTTGTCAAAAGCAGAGGCGATTGCAAAAATTTCTGATATCCCCCAAAAAAACCTCTTTACGCGGTAAAAGTCTAATGACGAAAACATTTCCATGCCACAAAATTTCTGATATCCAATTTTGTGACGAAATATAATTAATTTTTTATATATGTTAATTTATTATATACTAGGGGGCTCCGCCCCCTGCTCGCTTTGCTCGCCAACCCCGCTCGTTTATTATATATGCCAAAAAAAAAATTAATATACATACAAAGTAAAAAAAAAATTGGCATTCGGCACTTTGCGCAAAAAGCTTCAGCTTCCTTGCACCTAAAAAATAACTTTTTGCGCAGTGCCGAATGCCAATTTTTTTTTTACTTTGTATATATATTAATTTTTTTTTTGGCATATATAATAAACGAGCGGGGGTTGGCGAGCAAAGCGAGCAGGGGGCGGAGCCCCCTAGTATATAATAAATTAACATATATAAAAAATTAATTATATTTCGTCACAAAATTGGATATCAGAAATTTTGTGGCATGGAAATGTTTTCGTCACTAGACTTTTACCGCGTAAAGATTTATTTTACAAGAAAAGCATCATTAAGCTGACGGACGACTATATAATTATATTCTTAATCCTTTATTAATATAAATATATTATACTATGCAGCTTGCCGCCAATCAATCTCCAGCGCGAATTATAAAAAAAAAAACTAAAAAAGCACCTACTGCTACTTACACCTCAATAAAAATAATAAGATTACTCTGAAGTTGGAAAACTTAGGGACCTGTGTCTGCCTGTTGTTTGATTTACTCACTGTTGTTTTAATTTGTGGGTTTCTTGGAATAGATGTGGTCATGGAGGTGGCTGCTCGACGGCGGCTTGGGGACTGATGTCGATTTGATGATGACTGGTGGTGGTGTTGGTGG
This sequence comes from Drosophila suboccidentalis, assembly GCA_037043435.1. NCBI lineage: Eukaryota > Metazoa > Arthropoda > Insecta > Diptera > Drosophilidae > Drosophila > Drosophila suboccidentalis. Next base: position 142,662 of record JBAMBK010000601.1, on the reverse strand, counting down.
TCCAGGTGGATTAGAATAAATGCATTTCATTTTAATAATTTCACTAAGCTTATGCGTTTTCATTAATATTTTTTGGATTACTTTGTAAAATAAAAAAATACTAAGAAAATGATAAAAATCATAATATAGAAATTCTAATATAGTAATTATATTAAAATTATATCAATATAGAAATACAAATAATAATATGGAAGATAAATTTCAAATAACGAGCTTTGCTTTTTGTCTGAACTTTATCAGGCAGCAATAAGCACCGTCTGTCCGTCATGATCTGTCCAGCAATTGAGAAGGTTCTCTCACATGGTACAATGCAATTGTCAACCTCACGTGCGGAAGCAACGGTTTTATTTGACGAGTAGACTATCGAGCGATTCTCTACGTCGTATCTGCCTCCTGCGGTGTTTTCTGGAGCTGCAGTGGGCGTGGTAGTTCCAAGCTCTGTTGGCTTCGCTATATGAATTGAATGTTGTTTCTTTCGGAGCTTGTCCACTGCATTCGTAAAAGCGCAATCATTTTTAAAACCTCGGCTCTTCAAACGTGGATGCTGCGTTCTTTTTTTTGTTTACTTACCTTTGAGAAAGCTAGACTCTTTTCTGATGATATTTCAGCCGTTCTTTCATAAAATGTCTTCAAGACCGATATCAGTTTTATAACATTTCACTTCAGCTCCAGTAAGATGAGGTCTGGACTAAGTCGAGGCTGCGCAATGGCTAGTACGTCCTTTATGGTATAAAGCCTCTACAAAATGTGTTCAGACGTCCATTTTAAGTTTTAGTGTAGGGTTGCCCTGGAGCTTCCTTGCTTAAAATGGCTTTGATATATATGCATTTGCCGGTCTTTCCATTCTCACATTCAATGAAGTAATTATTGGGAAGAAAGAATTTTAAATTTTATTCCAAAAGCGACTGTATCTTCATCAGATTCTGAAGGCAAAATGCTGCAACAAATTTTACTGGAATCCACAAAGAAACGCATTTTTAAATATGAAGAGAGAAGCATTACAACAAAAGGGACTATATTAATAAAAAAAATCGGTTCCTGTCATAATTTTAAAGCTCACCAAAAACCGCAACCCATTGTCAATTCAGCAGTTACTTCTTCAAAAAGTGGATCATCCTTTTTTGATATTGTTGAAGAAAAAGCAATGGAGAACTACATACCATTCGAAGTGATGCCATCATAATAAAACGGCAGTATCTAGAAAGAGCTATTGCATCTCAGGATACAGATCCACTAATCTGGTTATAAGTAAGCCTTTATATATTTTAAGCTGCTTATTCAACATACTTATTATCAGTTATATTTATAATTTCAGGTGAACGAAAGGGAACTGGCCCTCATAAAAATCTTAAAGTTTAAATTTTTATGTTTGTGATCCCACCACTTTGGTCGACTCCGAGCGCATGTTCAGTAAGGCCGGACAAATAGTTTCAGATTGACGGACTCGACTGAAAGAAAATAACATTAATATGTTATTGTTTTTGAACAAGAATCTTTGGCTATTTAAATAGCTAATTGAGAATTATTATTATTGCAAAAGGTATTAAATTTAATTATTCCAAATGAAGTGTACAGTACCGGACAAAGAAAACCGGACACCATAAAAGAGTGATTTTTGGAGTTTTCTTAAAGTTTATATTTATTCGACCATAGGCAAAACGTAGGTGGCCTAGGGACTGTTTGAATGATACAAAACTTTCCTTAACCCATTAAGTACCGATTGAGATTTTCGAATTTGAAAAAAAGTCTACTTTCAAATATTTTTTCCTAGGGCTGAAACCAAAAAAGTTGGGATGCAAAAATATTCTTTAAACAAATTAAATAGTTACTGCTAAAAAAAAATTTTAAAAAATCTTTTCGCTAGTATTTTTAATAATTTTTTGAAAATGGCTGAGACAATTTTATCGTGCAATTTGACGGCGATTTGCGAAATTCGATTTAAATTTTTTAAGTAACGAGTATAAAAACTAATGCTTCTCCGATCAGAAACCCGCCACTCATTTGTTGACGCTTTGTCAGCATCAAAATGTAGAGCTTAGGGCGCCCATCAGGGAATCTTACAGCTCAACAGTATCGGCTACAACATTCGTCATTTTTTGTCTATGAGTCGGACAAAAGGCGCATTAGCTAAAATCCATTAAGGCAAAGAGTGAGGATGAAGGGTGAGCCACTAACTTGCCATCATTGAATTGCACCTAATGCTTGGTCCAACATAATTTTAATGAGTTTTTACTTTTAATCCGTTTGCAAGATGCTGTCAACGAGCTTGAGGTGGCCTTTCTCCCATGTATGTATCTGCCCCGCATGTTTTATAACTCAATGTCGTCATTGCTGGCATTTGGGACCTCGTACGTATGAAAAATGAAAAGTCTATTAAGTTTGTCACAAAAAAAAAAAATAAAATGTCCGTACCTGACAGAAAGAGGAGTGGCAGACCCCTTAAGGTATATATATGCTTGTTCAGCATAAACGGTCGAGTCTATATACCAGTGGTCGGCACCAACACTGTCATATGTTTGCATTGCGTTAGTGTGCATTTTTGTTCGCCTAACAGCGGAATAACAGCGACGTTAACAGAAGCAAATCGTAGCAGTGTGTCGTACGTGAGTGTACGTGAGCGGCAGAGCAGTCGCCACGAAAATTTCCTATGAGATCGAGATAGGGCCGTGCCGATAGCTGCTATATACCCGTGTCCGTCTGTCAGCCTGTCCGTCCGTATGTACCATATGTATACTAGATCTCACAGACTATAAAAGCAAGAGACACCAATCTCAGTAAGTAGGTTCCTCTGAAGCAGATGAAATTTCTTGCAGTTAAGGGCTCCAAAATCAAAATTCGAAATTTTAAATCACAATTTTTAGGGCAATACAATAGATTCAAAGCTTGGCAAATACGAAGCACATCAAGTCTACTATGTTTGCGTTATTTCGTTTCATCGCGTTTGGATTATTAACACAGAATCCTTAAAGCAATCAAGTTGTTCTTTTGTTCTCTTCTCTGATCAGTGCTGCCAGTTTAGCAATTTAGTTGCTAGATCTGGCAACTTTTAAAATAATTTGCAACTTTTTTTTTAAGAATGCTATTCGCCACAAATCTAGCAATTTTAAATTTTTCTTTAGCAATTTTAGTAACTTTATTACAAAACTAGCAATTTTTTATTTTTCTTTAGCAATTTTGCCTTTTTATAGCTTTTTTTTGCAAATTATAGCACAAATTACGATTAATAATCGGGACTCTGGTATTAAAAATCGAGACTCTGGTATTTAACTCAGTGGCTCGATTATATGAGCGACCTGAAAGTTTTTGCTCACCCTTTTGTTGTGTTTTGTGATTGGGCTAAAATGCAAAAAGTTTATAAGCAACATTTTTGGACTTACCCATAATTTAAATTTCAATAATTATAATAGAATTACAAATTGAAACTTAAAATAATTTAACAGACCCGGAAAATGTTGCCATAATTATGCTCTACCATATGAGAACTTGACTCAAATCACTAGCAATGGAGAAGTATGCTGATTTAAATGAAGCTGACGAGTTGAATTGCATTATAAGTACTCTTAATTTTGTGCAAGATATGAAATCATTTTCCGTTTTAATTTAGATATTTTTAATATTTGTTTAAAACGAAAATTTTAATGGTTTAACGTTTTGTTTGGCAACTTTCACATAATGTTTAACTATTTTTCGCAACTTTTTTTTGCAAATCTAGCAATTTTTGCTTCAAAGATTCTGGCAGCACTGTCTCTGATTGGTGTTTGCGCTCGCAAGAGAAGTGAGCAACAACAATTTCAATGCGATTTCGTTTTTGTCTTCTATTGTTCTCTTCTTGTATTGATGCGCTTGCTTATAAGCATTGGTGTGAACTCATTCGTATGCTGGCTTTGGACACCCCTGGTTTAAATGAATTACAGTTCAGTGACAAACAAGACTGCAATTCAGCAAAATATCAATAAAGGTCTCTTTGGATCAATGGGATGAGTCAACAATGTTTTTATTTTGTATTTGCAACTGAGTTGTAGGATCGATTCGCAGCGGTGGCAGGTTTCTGCTCATGTGTTTTTAGTGTTACTCAATGGATAATTCGCAGTACTGTAAGCATAGCTGAATTTTGACAGCATGGAACTCTGAGCACCCGAATTTATCAAAATTTTAATTATTCTGGGTTCAAATCCCGGGATGTACTATGCACGTTGTTTTGGATATAGAGATCGGCTGGAGAGAGCGCAATGCGGACGGCAGTCCTCGCTAGTGACGAAAGCATCACGAAGGGTGCGAAAAGCGACTAGCAATAAGTACAGGAAGAATGGCAAATTCGAAACGGCTGTCCTGTCAGATCGATTTACATATATACCGATTGAAAAATATAGTTTAAAGTAAGAAAGTGCATGCCTAAACTTTTGGTAACTCACCTGGCTCGTGAGATAAGAAGGGCAACGTTTTTTAATTTTTAATTAATCCTACCAAAAATTCGCGTCGAATGACACCTCGATCACCAAAATCCAACTACTGATTCAAAAGATCATTAAGTTTAAAATTTTTAGTATTATTGTATTTTTTTAAAATGAGATGAAAAGTAAGTTTGTCTGCTTGTTTAAATACGACTTTAAAATAAACAAGCGGAACAGTCGAGTGCACTCGACAGTAATATACCCAGAGCCTCGGCCCCGGCACGCCAAAGACTTGTTGCTCATTCAATTCCCATAATAAACCTTAATTATCGACCTATCGTTTTTGTGGCAGCTACATACATATTTAATATAAATGAGTGATTTGAACCAATTTGCACGGTATATTAAAATTTTAAAAATTTATTAAAAGCAAAAATAATTAAAATAACATAAAAGTTGGTTGACCAAACCAGGAATCGAACCCACGAACCCTCGCGCACAGGCGCATATCTCCAGCATTAGACAGACAATTTAAGTAAACGAAAAATATTAAATAATTAAAAATTATCTGCACCGCCCATACCGAGGTTCGAACCGCGATCTCCCGGTTTGCTTGGCAAGCACCTATCACTTCCACCACTCCTCCACTTGGTCTGATGCTGGCAAACTCGATATACTTACATACTCGATGTACATTCTGGAAGAGTAAATATAAAATGAGTTAATTGACCTTTAATTCTATTTATAGAATTGCATTTAAAAGGCGTTAAACAAAAATCGTGAATATCTTCACTATTTATGGCCCAATCGTGATGAAAGTTCGTGATTTGTATGAAATTTAAGTGAAATTCAAGCGAAAGCGATTTCTGTGGCACCCCTGATATACTTACACAGAATTGAAAGAGGACAGCAGCAGCAAAGTGTCGAAGAAACTAGAGCTTGAGAGTGCACATAGAGAAAAGGCTGATAGCTTTTACGCTTGGCAAGTGTGTTTGTAAGAATGATGATAGGATAATGCATTGCAATTTAAAAGAATAATTTATGTGTTAAATTTCATATTTTTCGTCACAAAATTGGACATCTGAAATTTTCGACCATGGAAATGATTTCGACACTTTATAAACAAAATTAATCAACTTACAAATGTAATTAAAATGTAGTTTTTGTGTGTAAGCACGTTTATAGAAATAAATGCTTCTTTTAATTTGACGTGTGCTTACAAATGTATGTTTATACATACGAATATGAATATCGCTGTCTTGCTCTATCTAATTCTTAACGCAATTCGCCTTTACTCTCATATATACAATGATATTTTTATGGTGTATTGTACATTTAGTACCAATTTATAAAAGATTTATATTATTTAATTTTAGCCAGTATTTAATTTTTTAAGTACGGGGTCTCCGAACGGTGAGTATGCTCGACTGTAGCACCGCGAGCAAAGAGAGACGATGGCGAGCGAACCGAGCAGGGGACGGAGCCCCCTAGTTTATTTTAAGTTTTGTTGCTGATACCTCGAGCTGCGCTGGCGGTTTCTGCAAAATCTTTTATAATGCGATTATGCCATTCGCAACTACTGCAACTGCCGCTTCACATTTCCACAGTGTGTGTGTGTATACATTATACTTAATATACATACATCTGTATGCTTACATTTTTTCATTCTATCTTTGCTGCTACAATTTCCATTATGCCTGTAGCAAGTTGCTGTTCGCTATAATTTTCCGCTCCTTGCAACATTTTAATTTACAAACGTTTTTTTAAATGATTCTTAGGCCTTTATTTTCATTTTTACACCCTTGCCAGCAGTATAATGATTTTGTCATCCGACAACTGCACTATGGTAAAACAATATTTTGGCATAAAGTCAGATTCATTGTTATTCAGTACCTTGAACTTTTTATACCCGTCACTTAAAAAATAAGTAAAAGGGTATATTGTATTCGTTGTAATGTATGTAACAGGGAGAAGGAAGCATCTCCGACTCTATTAAGTATATATATTCTTGATCAGCATCAACAGCCAAGTCGATATAGCCAGGTCTGTCCGTCCGTGCGCCTTGATCTCTATGAGCTTGAACAACCAAATTTGGCACACAGACTTCTATAAACCCACGCATTTCAAGTTTTTTATTTTTGCCACGCCCGGCTCCGCAAATCACACGCACAGTACTTAAGATAATCCGTTTATGTTTTTAAAATAACATTAACTATTATTATTAGCTGTTATCCTACTAAATCCTAACAAGATTGAAAGAATATAAAGGTGGTAATGACTGATTTAATTCTTCAAGCAATTTAACTGCCTGAAAGTATGCATTAAAAATATTTTTGGCTTGCTTAAATAAGTAATGAGTATACTATAGCCATTTCCGACGTTTTTATTCCAAATATGAATACTGAAGATAGTACAATCAAATTTCTTTTTAATATTATTACTCTGTGCCCAATCAAAATGTGCAAAAAATGTTATGATGGTTTTGTGAAATGTATGTAACAAGCAGAAGGTGGCGTGGCTACAAAGTAAGGTCCTTATCATAATTATAAGACACATCAATAATTTGTATTCCTCCCCTCGTAAAATCGCAGTCGCTTAAGCTTGCCTCACACGAAAATGTTTTCACCGACGGTGAATTTACCCATTCACACAATTCGCATCGGTGTTCACACCAAAATCCCATCGATTTTTGTTTTTCACGGAAGCATACTCAACACAGTTTTAGTTCGCGCACACTTTATTTTTGTCGAAAAACACAAAAAAAATACCAAAAAAGTACAATGTTTATTAATGTTAATGGCACGGTTTCACCGACGCAAAAAACCGATGGAATAGAACATGTTCTATTTCCATCGGTAAGCGTCGGTTTTCACCGACTCTTTAAAATTTTGTATGTTCACACGACACGAAAACACGCTAGTGTGAAGTCAGCTTTAGAATTTTACAAAAATAGAGAATGAAAGAACAAAGCATAGGCTACGAAATGTTACAGTTACTTCTCATTTTGGCATTGTCTGGAAAACTACAGTTAATTTTCCGTAAATGTGCATGAATTTGACTATTTGCAGCCGTATCACAATTATAAGACACATTGAAAAAAGATAAGTATAAAGATTCTAGTTGAGATTTTCGGAGTTGTTTATCGGTTTTAAAAGTAATATACACAAAATTAAATAAAATGAGTCGCTCCACATTGCTTCGCGAGGAAGAAAAGGACTCAACTCTTGCCTATTCGCAGTCTGGCCGGACTGGGAGTCAAATTTCAAGAGAAATCGGTTGCAGTCGGACCGTAACTGTCAATTTCTTAAAGAATCTAAAAGAATTTGGTTAGTTTTTCTGTTGAGCAAATGTTTAATCTCGATGGAGATTAAACATTACTGGCGCCATTACTGGCGCGATTTAAGAAAGGAACTGCTCTATTTCTCAAAGAGAAACTTTGGTGGCGGATCATGTCATGCTGTTTTTTAGAGGAGTGTTCGGTGGATATAATGGTCAGGCCAGCATGCTCCCCGGATCTAAATCCAATTGAGAATGACTGGCGCATACTCGCAAGGGTGTCTATAAAGATATCAAAAGATACGAAAGTGTGAGCGACCTTAAAAAGTAAATTTTAAGGGAATAGGGTCAGTTAGAACCGGAATTATTGATAAAGTTGGCCGATTGAATGAAGAAAATAATTTTTGATGTTCCAAGGATCTTCGATAGATCAGCAATCTATCGAAATTCAATTAATTACATTGATTTTTTTTTTATTTTTAAGTACTTTAACCATAAGCGTCTTATAATTTTGAATTTATGTAGGTGAAAATCCCATTTTTTGTTATTATTTAAAAAAAAGAATAAATCTTAATTTTGTTAAATAAAATTGGTTGAAACACTTTACTGTAATCTGTAATTAAGTATATTAGTTTTATTTTAGCTTGAAAATGTGTCATATATACCTTATATGTATATATTCTTGATCAGTATCAACGATGCAAGCGAAGCGATTCCCATTGTTTTTAATGAAATTCAATTCTGAGACCATTCATATATTTGACTTGTTTGTAGTTGTACTTCAATATTGTGCTATTGAATTGTAAACAAGCGTTTTAAGAATTATAGCGAAAGAAATCAATAAGTAAGTAGTACGGGAAATGAGAAACAAGTGGTAAAGGGGGTCAAACCATAACTTGCTCTTGTTTTATTTTTGTTTCATATTTTATTGTATTGTAAAATAAAATGCTGTTCATCAGCTATTTTTCATTTGTTGTTCTTGTTACCTGAATATACCATCGACCGGTATGAGGCTCTAGTCCTTAAATGCCTCAATTAACAAACTGAAATCAGAAGGCCAGCTGAATTCAAATGATTGAAATGCCAATTAACCAATAAATGTGTCTGACCAAAGGCCGACAATGGCAGGTTGTTGGTCGATATAATTATAGGCATTGCAATGCATATACAGTCTGGAATTTGAGAAGCTCCTGCTGCTTTCGCTAAGGCTCGCAGCTCGCAACTAAAACGCAATGCTACGAATTTTTCGGAGCAACATCAATGCAGCCCGTTGACTTGCGGTTGCCGAAATTAAAATTAGAGCCAGCATTGAAATCAAAGCGCGCTAAACTACAAACGAATATTTTGGGGGGAAGTGGATTTCAACAAATACCCGTTGCATACTTTAACAAGCAGTGGTCGCAGAAAATGTAAAATATTTCAATTAATTTGACGCCGGGCTTCATTTTAATTTCTAGAATTAGAATATTTGACAGGAACACAGACGAGCGGAAGGGCAGTTCACTCCATGTTGATTGGCCGTCTAAGTTCCCAACGTCTTCCTCTTGAACGGGTTTTCATGTGACCCACCAACATTGTCGACCTGTGACCAGTCCTTTTCTGGCTTTCATTTCATTTGACTGCGTTGTTTGTGCAACACTTGAGTGAAATGCTGAAGCTGGAGCTGGAACAGGAGCCGGTGAGATGAAAACTAATAACATTTTCCTTGCGTTTTGGTTTTTGTTTATTCATGAGTTTGATTTTTTACCTTAACGCTTGGGAGGGGAATACGAAAGAGTTGGAAACTTTTTGAGCCGCTCAGCTACGGAAGTACTTACTGACTTGCTTATTTGTTTGACTTCGAACCCCGACCATGATTGTCTTTTCAATACTCTACGTATTCCAACGCATTCACCAGCATACCGCATACCAAGTGGGCCTTTTTGTGCACAAAAATGTACAGACTTGCTGATGAGCGCCCAGCAGTTCTGTGCAGCCAACTTAAAGAAAACCTTCATTCGCTTAAGCACGTGCGTGAGCGCGGTAATTTACTATTAGTTTGCCGAAGTACCTGCTGCAGGGTCAGCTACGGCCTTAGCGGTACCCCTGAAGGCGTCGCTGCTCTATTCTGCACATAATTCATACATACATACATATATGAGGCTGCTGTGGGAAATTTAATTTTTGAATCTGAAGTATGTGTAAAATAGAGCAGCGAGGCCTTCAGGGGTAGCAAATGGGAAATGGCGCATGCCGAAAAATGTATGAAAGCGAGCAGGGATTTCACAGCCTGAGGCGAACGATTTTAATTGCAGAAAGCGCTTCTTAAAGTCTGCAGCTTCAGGGATGTGATCCCTAAGTCTGAAATTTTCTGTGCAGCGGCCGTGTAGAATTTGTTCACCACATGCCATCATTTCCAAGTGGGTCGTCAACCCCCGACTTGCTTCGCTCGCGAAAATTAAGTGTGAAAATGAGGGACACTTCCTACACTTTTTCCTTGAATAAACTTGTTTAACAAACACAATTTTCTTAATACAGCACAATCTCGACTATTCGGCAAGCGAAGCACACACACACATAAGAAGACTGTTTACGAATAGGAAAGACAATATATGCAAAGAAAAACAGAACAGAATGTAATCTACGAAATAAAATACAAGGGCGCGGAAGGGGTGATATGCATCGGAATATATGTACATAGGAACAACGAAGCGGGCATTGGGAACACGATTAAACGGAGCACACATAAAGAAGATGCGAGAAACAGAAAGATGGCAACAGCTCTAGCGCAGCATCGAACAAGAACGGATACAACAACAAGGAGTCAAAACCATAAACCATAAAGTATATGTACGTGGAGCAAACAAATTTCATTTGCGCGGTGCTCTGACAGTGGACAAACGAAAGTTGAAGGTGGAATTAATAAGAAAAGTAAATAGTATTAAGCAACAATTGCCGATGAACCAGAAATAACAGTGCAATAATCAAATAGCAATTGACACACAACAGAATTGTTGACCCCTAAGTTTGAAATGTAACTACAGTCGAACTTCCCTAACTCGAATCACCATTATCCAAGAAAAAAGTTCGAGTTAGGGAGACTTCGAGTTAGGGAATTTTTTTTTTTTTATGTTTTAAATGAAACTACAAATGCATTCAATCATAAATACATTTAAAAATTCCAATTTTTCTTGTTATTTTCAACAAAAAGCGATTCCAGTTTGTTCAAGACCTGTTAATATTCTCAAAAATTGGTTTCTTCGTTCTTTTGCTGTATCCGGAAGAAGTTCTCAGTTCAAATGTCATCATAATTAATTTTTCATTTTTTAATATAATGAAAACTGTTTTTGCTGAGATACCATATTTTTCATCAACTTCAATATATTTGGTCTTCTTTCAAATTCCTTAACTAATAAGTTTGAATATTTCTTTAAACATTTTTTACACTGATGCGCTGACAAAGTAATTGTTGATGCAATATTCTATCAAATACCATCTCCATATGTTAATGTACATCAATATTACGTTTCAAAATGAGCCGGTAACAAAAACGCAAAATAGAAACGAAAAAAAATTCAAACTTTATTGGGGATTTTCCCGAAAAATTCGACTTACAGAAGTACGGGCCAATATTTTTGTTCGAGTTAAGGAGATTTTCGAGTTAGGGAAGTTCGAGTTAGGGAAGCAGATTTGTATGAAATTTGCTCAGTAAACGCTATTGCCACTTGATTTTGTTCGAGTTAGAGAAACTTCGAGTTAGGGAAGTTCGAGTTAGGGAAGTTCGACTGTATTTACAATACATATATTTATTAACAAACTGGCCCAAATAAAACTAAGGAAATTCAGACGTCAAAAATTTTTGTATTCTGTAATCCACCCACCAAGCAAATTTTGTTACTTCTCAAATCCGGACTAAGTAAAAAAAATAGTATATAGTAAATAGTATTTAGTAAATAGTATTTTCATGGCGTATTTTTATTTTTTTTTGAGAACAATGCTTCGTTATTTCCAACATACACACATACAGTGGCTCACAGCTTAAAGTATGAACCCTTTTTTTTTTGCTATAACTGCTATGTAAGTCAAGTTATCACAGTAAAAAAAATTTATTTGGAAAGGTCGTCCAAATTCCGTTTGAACGACACAAAACTTTCCTTAACCCATTAAGTGCCCTTCGAAAATTTCGAACTTATGTAAAAGTCACTTTTCAAAACTTTTTTCCTCGATTTTTTACAAAAAATATTTGAATGCAAAAAAATTTTTGAAACAATTTCATAAGGAACTGCAAAAAAAAATTTTCAAAAATATTTTTGCTAGTATTTTTTAAAATTGTTTAGACTTTTTTGCTTGAGAACACAGGTAAAAAGCTACAGGTAAAATAAGGTATTTTTTCTCACATTTTGGCGATTTAAGAAAAAACTGTGTTTCAAATCACTTTTAAATATAGTATGTGTAGAAGACAATTCAGTTCCTCGTTTTTTGTCATATAAAACATATCGGTCAATATTCGTTTGGGCAAGATGATATCTATTAACTGAATATACCATTTTCCTTTACACTACTGCATGTACATATGCAGTATGTACAGTAGGGTGGGTTAATTTGTATGGACCAAAAAAAACGCACCTTGCGGTTATCAAAATCGTAATCTACGGTGAATTCTAAGAAGATTTGCCCAAGAAACCATAGGTCTAAAATCATTTTCGAGCTTCCGATTTTTAACGAGAAACTTTGCGTATTTTTTTGTCATTTTAAACACGCGTAGATACCTAAGCGAGTGCATAAAAAATATTTTGTTTCACTTAACATTTTTTCAAAAAAACTAAAAATTTTTAAAAATGTAACAATAATATAAAAAAATTAAATTTTATTTTTAAAATTTTTTTTTAAATTAAAAAAAAAAAATTTTAAATATAAAATTACAAAAATTGGCATTAATTTGCATTTGACCGTAAATTTACGCCCTTTCTAGTACCACGCCCACTCCAATTTTTTTTCCAAAAATGCTCTGAAGTATTGAAAATATATAGTTCAAATTTCAACCCGATATCTCACTTAGTTCAAAAGTTACAGATTTTTGCCACCAACATTGGCAAAACAAACCGAAAATAGGTACAAAATGCATACAAATTTGGTACCATTTTATATGTATTTTGCATGTATTTTGTACCCATTTTCGGTTTGTTTTGCCAATGTTGGTGGCAAAAATCTGTAACTTTTGAACTAAGTGAGATATCGGGTTGAAACTTGAAGTACATAATCTCAATACATCAAGGCATTTTTTGAAAATAAATTTTAATTATTTAAAACTTTTTTTTAAATGTATAAAAAATTTTAAAAATAAAATTTTAATTTTTTATTTTATTTTTATATTTTTAAAAATTTATAATTTTCTTAAAAAAAAGTTAAGTGAAACAATATATTTTTTATGCACTCGCTTAGGTATCTACGCGTGTTTAAAATGACAAAAAAATACGCAAAGTTTCTCGTTAAAAATCGGAAGCTCGAAAATGATTTTAGACCTATGGTTTCTTGGGCAAATCTTCTTAGAATTCACCGTAGATTACGATTTTGATAACCGCATTGGGTCGAAAAAAATTGACCCACCCTAATGTACAGTGCTTGCTTGCTGCGGAAGTATACTGCTTGCAAGTGGTAAATTCTTTTTGCGGCAGATAAAATATATTATAATTGCGATTACAGCAAGATCGCTATATATTTAGGGTTACTATTAAAATTGTAGTCGAATATTAGTCGATATTACCTGTTAACAGCAGCAACAAAGTGTCATTGCAGCCAGAGTTTGAGAATGCTGATAGCTTTTGCGTTTGGCATGTTGGCATGTGTGTTTGTAGAGGGAACCAGTGTTGCCAGACAGTTTGTTTTTGCTTGTACAAAAAATAAACAACGTTGACAAATTATATTGTCAGAAAATATTGAAATTTTCAACATATTAAAAAAAAAATTGGCATTCGGCACTGCGCAAAGAGTTATTTTTAGGTTCAAAAAAGCTGAACCTTTTTGCGCAAAGTGCGGAGTGCTAATTTTTTTTTTAATATATGTTTGTTTCATATAACTATCAGGCCTGTTCCGGTTTTCACTTTCGGTAAGATTTTGCGGAAGTGAATTTCTTTAACCTGCTCTAATATCATTTCGGCGAAATTCTGCGGATTTATTTCACTTTGAGCTGATGAGCTTAAGTTCGATAAAGTGAAAAACGAGCATTTTTAAATACTTAGCCTAAATGCTAAGTGAATAAATGCATTTCACTAAATGCTATAAAATATAAAGTGAAAACCGGAACCGGCCTGTATAATAAGTTAACATATTTAATAAATGAAATATATTTCGTCACAAAATTGGATATCAGAAATTTTGGGGCATGGAAATGCTTTCGTCACTAGACTTTTACCTCGTAAAGTATTAGATTTGTGTGATGTATGTAATAGAAAGAAGGAAGCATTAAAATATATATATTCTTGATCAGCATCAACAGCCGAGTCGATTGAGCCATGTCCGTCCGTCTGTTTGAACGCGTCGATCTCAGAGACTATAATAGCTAGAGACTTCAAATTTGGTATGTGGGTTGTTGAATACCAGACGCAGATCGAATTAAATTTGTTTAAATTAGTTTAAATTTGGATCGGACCCCTATATCATGCAGCTGCCATAGGAACGATCAGTCGAAAATTAAGTCTTAGTATGAAAAACTATTTTGTTTTTTGAGATATCTGAACTAAACTGACAGAATATGCAAATGGAACAGTCCCATACATCCTGAGCAAACATGGTTGAAATATGACAAGTATATCATATAGTTGAAAAACTTTTTTGTTTTTTGAGATAACTGAACTGAAATTAATATTTGGAAAATGCCTATTACAATTGTAATGGCCTCCCCGTGATGTTTCTTGGTTAACGATTTTATTAAATCGGAAGCAAATTAAATAGCGTTCCATATTTATGTATTATATGCTTATATACATATTACTAATTATTTTTTAAGCAATATTATATTTTATGGAGACTGGTACAGGGTATCTGACAGTAGAGCAAACTCGACTTTAGCCCGGGGGGCGGAGCCCCCTTGTAAATTTTACAATTAAATTATTTAGAAGCAAGGGGCTCCGCCCCCTGCTCGCATCGCTCGCATACCCCCGGCTCTCTTCGCTCGCTGGGAGGTGCCTCCACCCCTCCACGACTTGGTCTGATGCTGGCAAACTCGATATATTCTGGCAGAGTAAATATAAAATGAATTAATTGACCATTAATTCCATTTAAAGAATTACCATTGCCAAATACAAAATTGTGAATATCTTCACTATTTATAGCCCAATCGGGTTGAAAGTTGGTGATTAGTCTCTATGCATGCACCCGTTGGTGTAATTGAAAATTTTAACTTAAAACCCTAAATTTAAGGTGATGTAAGTTTTTGATGAATTACGGCCCCCCACAGTGGGCGTGGCAAAATTTTAACATAAACTGATATTGCCTGACTTAATAATAAGTCTTCATTTCAAATTTGGTGGTCCTAGCACTTACCATCTCTGAGATCCTTTCGCTTATACGGACAGACAGACAGACAAGGGTATATCGACTCGGCTGTTGACGCTGATCAAGAATATATATACTTTATGTTAATATACCACCCTCAGGGTATAAAAATTACACAATTAAAACAATTTAGTTTACAGTGCGGTTAAAAAGTTTTCGCCCTCTAAAGAAGGATGCTAAAAAAAAACACCTCCAATGTTCACAAGATTTGGGGAGGTAACTGCATTAGAAAAAATATTTTTATTTTTTTAGAAATGGCCGGCATTTGAAAATGAAAAATCGATTTTTCACCTTTTTCTGTAGTCCAGTGTACAAAAAAAATAGTAAAAATTTGTTTTCGCCGTTGAGGCTCACACGATAGCGCCGCTAGTTCTGCGTTGTGGCGCTTATTTCATCAAAGTCGGTCCAGGAAAACTTGAGTTATAGTACGGACATGATTGCAAAACATGGTTTCGAGATAACCGTTGTTGATAAGTTTCGACTTAAATTGCATTAACATTAATATTCACAAAAATGGCTGTATTTTATTTATTTATTTAATGTCAACTAAGTACAGTTGTCCAAAATTAATGTAAAAATAAAAGTTTCGTATTTTGAAAAATCATTTGAGGACAATGTTTTTGAATATCTAAGCTAAAAAATATGCAAAAAAAATCGAAAACAAAAAATTTCTAAACTAGAAGATCCCCTTAAGATGGAAGGAAAATTTCTAAAATAAACTGGATCTGCTTGTTATATAGAAATATACAAGCGAAATTTTTTTTATCTCTAGCTCATAGAGTTGAAAAGGTGAGGACTACAAGTACAGACAGACTGGCTACCAAAATACAAAAAAATTTGGTTACATCATTCGCGATATTGACGCTGTTGAATTTGCTGCATTTGTGTGAAGCCAAAGCAGTTTTCTGTTCCAATACTGTAACCGTCAGTGAATACGAGTGTTTGCTAGTTAGAAAATCGGTTTCAGAAATAACATGCCTCAACATTTGACAACAGCAAACAGTTTAATAATTCGAACCAATTTACACATTAAACCATCCCAGCCCACCCATCAGTATTTCCAATGACTGGAAGCACCAACTGTTGCTTCACACGCTCTTTGTTCACTAAGAAAACTCAACACAGCAACGACGACGAAACTCAACTTCAACACTCGGTGGGAGATTCGTGGCACAAGCGCTCGTTTCAGTGTGCTCTAGCTTCTCATATGAGATACATCACAGCGAGTGCGTTTGCTTAACTGAACATGTGCCTTGAATTTTCCATTCGATTCGATTTTTTTTTCGTTTCACTTTTATTGAGTCAAATTAGTTTTCATAGCGTCAAGTGCTGCCACTCGCTCACATATGCAACCCCACATATACGATGGTTGTTTAGATGTACAATGAAAATATAATTTGAGTGCCTTGTAAAAATCTATCACGGTGGCCATCACTTTTGATACGCTAAAGCAAAATCATAAAAAATAGTTGAAAGAGGGGTCTGCATATTGTTGTATACCGAAAAGTAGTCGAATTTTAAAATAAACTAGCTCTTGTACCCATTCTAGCTCACTTTAAATGGGAACATAATATAAATGAAATATAAACTAGTGGACGGTGCTACAGTCGAGCATACTCGACTGTCGGAGACCCCGTAATTAACATACTATGGAAATAACAAGCCCTGCTAAAAATCAAATATTATATCGCAACAAATATCAAATATTATGTACTAAATATTTTGATGATATATTTACATTAATAAAAATAAAATATTTATTAAAACACAGAAAACACAGGTGCGGCTACAGTTGAGAGTAGGCACGCCGAGGGCTTAATGCCCTTTCGACTAATTGCTTGTATGTCATCTTTATAATTAAGTAAACCGATTTGAACTAAATTTGATCAATATTTATAAGAGAATAGAAAATAACCAATCTGCGAGTCTGATAGTGATATCTCCAGAAACAACAAAAATGTTCATGCTCAAACTTTATTTTTTGA
Organism: Drosophila suboccidentalis; assembly: GCA_037043435.1. Taxonomy (NCBI): domain Eukaryota; kingdom Metazoa; phylum Arthropoda; class Insecta; order Diptera; family Drosophilidae; genus Drosophila; species Drosophila suboccidentalis. The sequence continues at coordinate 125,477 of JBAMBK010000601.1, read as the reverse complement.
CCGATTGTTTCAAAAGCATAGTACGCAAACTCAAAAAAAGGCCTGGCGTAAACCCAAACTCCACGTTTGTTACTTAAAGCTATACATTTCGACCGGTGTATAACTCGATCTGATCGGACAGCCATAGCTAGTCGCCTTTCGCACCCTTCGTGCTGCTTTCGTCACTAGCGCGGACTGCCGTCCGCAGTGATTATATAAAACCGGTGCAGAATATTATAATCTAATCATAATATTAAGAAAAAGCTGCCATGTGTTTTGAAAATCCCTTCTTGCGTTATTTCCACTTCCGTTTTGGCTTATACACATTTAATCCCATTTCACTCCAAAATAATTTTTGTATATCATGTTGCCGTGTTGGAGATTTCCTGGTTTAGCCGTTAAGTTTGATATTTCGGTAGTTTTCATTAAATCCTTTGGACTGGCTTCACAGATAGGGCATACTTGACAAGATTTGGTTCCCGTAAATATATTTAGCACCTTGCCGTCAATCAATGTCAAATAGGGATCAAAAGTGACAGTGATTTCTCTGTCCATTGAAAAATTTTAATTATAAGCTGTTAAGTTTTGTATTTGCGATTCCAAATCCGCCTTTTCTGCAAGAATATGATCTTTACTCTCTTTAGCGAACTCGAGCTATAGTGGTCTGCGAAATCTGACTGATTTGGGGGTTCGATTAATCCATAAAGCGGTCTCAAAATCATCCGTTAATTTCAGTGGAATGACGCTAGTAACAAATAATGAGTCGTCTTTGATATAGGATTTTTCACCTAGGAATCTCTGCTTTTTAATTCTCTGCCCTGTTAAGCCATAGCTTGCGATTAGTTTGACATCTGTTATGTTTTCATGTCTCTTAAATATCTCCACTTGCAAAAGGAAAATTCGACTGGCCGTATGATTTAGCTTATTTTACAGAAATACTTGGGCTCTTGTCTCTGTCACATTAACTCGCGTAGGTCTGCACTCTAATTTGGCTTTTCTTACTTTATTATAGCATGGATAAATATTTGAAAATAGTGCTATATTTAAAGCTCTCATGTTGTCGTAATGGGTTTTGGTTACGCACTTGTCAATCCAAAATGCAAAATACTGGCTCCGAGAATGACAACTTCTTTTCTAATCTCACTTGGTGTACTTGAAGTAGAAAGAATATTTTTTAATACATAAGCAGATCGCTCATTTAGGCCTTTTTTGCTGAAAATGATGCTGCATGCACAAGGAGACTTGTATTATTTTCTCCATTATCGTCTAGTTCCGTTGCCATTTTTCTTTTCTACCGTCGTCCAATTTATTGTCTCAAACAATTCTGTCATAGAAAAAAATTATGCTTGACAAAAGCCTGGACAAAAGCCTGGAATGTTTCCTCTAAAACGTCTTAATTGAACGATTACATTTAGGTAGGTTTTTTATAATGTACTAGAAAGGTTAAAACTACTTTCTTAGTGATTCGGGCTTCTAAGTCAAGTGAAATTTTATATATATGTAATTCGCCAACAATTCAATCAAATAACTTTTTTTCATGTCGATTTTCATTGATCCGCACATGCAGAATAGTTAACCTCAAATTTGGCTAAAGATGCTAAACATGAAGAAAATAGGCAAAAAGTGTTAATGACAAGTTTAAAATCACAGTTAAGAGTAAACATTTGCATAATTACTTTTTAGCTGAAAGTGGCAGAAATTCGTTTTTTACTCCACAGTACACGAGCACTTCGGTATATTAAGTCAAATTCAAGATATATTTCGCAACAAATTTTAAAAGAGGAAATTTTGGGGCATGAAAATGTTTTCGTCACTAGACTTTTACCTCGTGAAGAGGTTTTTTCCTGTAAGTTTTTGTGTGCATCAATATAAATATTTGTACCAAATATTAAGTCTCTAGCTTTATTTTACTTTACGTTAATAAATTGGGTGTCTGGCCCAATGTGCACTCGATAAATCTGCGTTGTTGAAAATTAACGAGCTTTGTGTTGATTTGTGTAAGTTAAAATATTGCTTTAAAAATGAAATTTGTCAGTTATCTGACTGAATGCTTTTTGTAAAGTTCTCAATTTTACAACTAGCCAATAAGGCTCAAAATGCGGTTTCTCGTGGGTTTCTCGAAATTCCACTTTGTTTATATAACCTCTATGTAGAATGTTTTGATATGGTTGAAATGCGGTAAAGAAAGAATTAATAATTTAGTTTCGAAGATGCTGCTTTGGGACATTTTATTGCGCGTATTAGCAGAAAGAAATATATTCTTTTGTGTGTTGATATAGGTTTCCGATGAAATAAAGAAAAAATCAGGGACACGCCGTCCTTTCACAGCATCGATTCCAATTGGTATTATGAATCCAGAGAGAAAAAAATGTCATATTTCGATCTTGAGCTAAGAATTTAATAAAAAAAAAAGGGTCAACGGGACCATAGTGCAAAGACCTGCAAATGCTGGTGGCCGTGGTGCTATAAACTTGAATAACACTTGTATTTTGCTGCAGTGGTCAATTATAAAAGCTTGTGCCTTTTCAGACAACATTGTTTCCATTAGTTTTTTTACTTGGTTGTTGGCTCCAACGAAGTTTGTAGCGTTTTCACATTGGATTGTGAAGTGGCGCTTGTTTAATTTAATTTACACGAAATTCTCAAAAGTAGGCAATACAATTTTTCCCAGCATTAACCTTCTTTTTTTTTTGATTGACCCTGAAATTAGCCAACACACTTTTTAGTTCCCCTGCATAAATACCCAGTGGGACTTTTGTAACGGTCTGTGAAGCCATCTTATTGAAAACTCCAATTCGCTTTTATATAGTACATACGTGGCCAGTATAATTAAGTATAAGCTAGCGGAAGTATCTGCGGAACGGCCAGCTACGGTTTTAGGGGTGTCCCTCTGAAGACATTGCTGCTTTTTTCTATACATAGTTCAGGGGTGGTAGTAGAAGTTTTTATTTTTAAAGTCCTTGTTTTTGTTTATGAACAATATTTTGTCCACAGTACTAGGACTAAGTCTTGTCCTGCGATCTGAAATTGTTTGCCGAGCTTTGCTAAAAACTCTTTTGGATTCGCAAGATGCTTGAACACATAAGAATTTTTTGGGCACAGTTTTTAAGGAGTTTTTTTTATCAGTACTCATCTTTAAAAGAAATTTTTATTAAAGATATTTCTCATAATATTTTGAAATTCTGACTGTGGTTAGTGTTGGTTGCTGTCGTGAAGTTTTTGACATTATGGTCACCAGTTTCTGCTCCAAAGCTTTAGCTGCTAGATCAGCATTTGTTGTTTTCAAAAAGCCAACTGTTTTGAAGCGCGGATCAATCAGAGTAATGCGAGGAATTGTACGAGCTTCAAAGCTTAAATTTTTCGAATAACCAATATTTTATAAAATTTTATACCGATCTTCGTTCCTGTGCTCGTAATTTTGCATGTAATTGATTCATTTTATGGTGTATCTCGGTAATTCTTGGAATGATTAGAGACACGGAAACTATCGTGTTAGTAGAAACCTATAAAGTCGCTTCCTCGAAAGGTGACAGAAATTCTGATAAATCATTTAAAACGTTGAGTTCATCAGCTGAGATCGGTGAAGGAGCATTACGAAAATTTACCAATGTTAATGTAACATATTCATGTATTTGAAATATTCTTTTTAACATTGCATATGCACTGTTCCAGCGTGTCGTTACTTCTTCTCACAATGTAAGCGGCTATTCAGTATTCTGTGCTTTTTTAACTTTCCAGCAGTTATAGTGCTTTTTTTTAAAAAAGTTACAATTCCCTTGAATTTGGAAAGTATTGAATCCACATCTTCAAGCTTTAGAACATCCTGAACCAGCAGGTTTATCGTATGGGCCACGCAGGACAAGTGATTGTATTCCAGAATCTTGCACGCTTTTTTCATAGTACTGTCATTGTCTGTTGTAACGGTGAGCACCTTAGATGAAAGACCCCACTCATCCAACACTGCTCCAACAAGTTCATCACCAACACAACTGAAAGGTCTCGTCTTTAAACAACAATATTTGTTATCTTCTCGTCTTCTGAACAATATTTGCATTGGCTCCTTCTCCTTTTTATCTTCGACCTTGACTCTGCAGTCTGCTACACGATGACCTTGCATTTAAAGCAATTGAAACTTTTCTTGGTGCAGTTTTTTTTCAAATGAGACTCATCACCGCATTTAAAACACTTCTAGTTTTTTGCTCTTGTCGACTCTTTTTGTGAATGATCTCCTTTCTCAACCTGCGACCAGTTTTATTGTTCTGCTCTGATCCACCGCGAGATTTCTTGTAGCCATCAATCTAAGATTTCGACTGTTTGATAGCTCTAGCCTGGTATAACATATTGTAAAAGTCTGTTATCAACCTAGCTAACCACTAGCTCAAAGAAAAAAAAAAACCCCAAAAAGAGGGCGACATTTTTCCAAAACGCTAATAAAATTTTTAACGGATCCCGTTACCAGTAGTGTTGGAAAACGGCAAAAATGTACATACCAGACAGAAAGTAGTGTTGGAAAACGTTCCAAATTATCGAAAAAGTTATCAAATAAGCCAGATTCGTCATCGTCGTCGTCTTCTTCGACTTGATGGCCAAAATATTCTAACAATCTGTTTTGTAATTCACGCTTAATACACGTCGTTGGCGTCTGAAGCTCGGCTAGTTTCTGACGCAAATCTGCGACACGCTGATACCTCTGCTAACACCGATCAGCTCTGTTAGCATCCGTCTCGCTGCTTCGTCAACAATCGTCTCTGTTAACGTTCCGATAAAACTCACCACTCTCTCTTAAAGCTTAGTACGCAAGCTAGATAAATTTTACGCGGCGTAAAGTGCTCAATATTTAGCAGTCGACGAGCGTAAGCCCAGTGTTGCCAATGCAACACGGACAAATAACCAAAAGTTGAGTGGTAACTCTATGCGTCAACGGCGGTTTATTTTAAATTTGAACATGCAGAACTGATTTGGATAAAAGAGGAGAGAATAGGCATTGAAAAATGCAAATGAAAGTTAATAGAGGAGAAATATGCGATGGCACGCAAGCACAGCGGGTATTGGGTGCACCCATCGCTTTTGAACTTTTTACGTGGATTCTCTCACTATATTAATGAAAAAATGCAAAGTCTTTGGTTTATGTCTATAAAAACAATTTTAGTTTTCGTTCTTGCTTATAATTCATTAATATTGTCGTCGTTATCACTAAGCAAACAATACATAGAGGCGTCCAACAAGCATTTTTTTGAGCGCAAACGCTTTGTATGCAATGGAACCCCAGAGACTTCGGCAAAAGACGAACGCTCTTTTCAATAAAACCCAGAGCGGCAAAATGTTGTAGAGAGACAGAGCGCACACACGCAACAACGAAAAATGTTCAGTCTTTCTCGCTCATTATCGTTTCTGTGTGGCAGCATGCGCACGCTTCTTAGTGTGCATGAAATGTAAACATGCGGGTTCGATCACCCGTTGAAACATACCCTGTTTTAAATACAAACACTTTTTCTCCTTTTATTTTTTTTTTATTATTTAATAATTTGGTTGTTAATTAATAAATACGCTGAAAAATTAAATAAATATATATAAAAATAGCAAAAAGGAAAGAATATAAAAAAATGTTTTTTTATAAAACAGGGTGTCGGGTGATCGAGCCCGCATTGCACAAGCGCTGTTGTTTATGTTTACATTCACGCACACTAAGAAGCGTGCGCATGTTCACACACTGAAACCAGTGCTGCCAGAGTCGCTTTTTTCCCGTCAAATCTGGCTGTTTTCAAAGGCCATTTGCTAGAAAAATTTGCAAACAGCGGGCAGCGGGAATTCTGGCTTTTTTGTTTGTTGAAATGCTTTTTTTCCGATTTTTTTGGAAATGCCCAAATATAGGGAAAATTAAAACCCAATATAAGAAATTTGAAATGGGAAACGGCAAAATAATGACAGCACTACAAAATTTTGTATTGAAGTCAATTCCTATAAGGATTCTCGGGGCAACAATAGTTTTGAAGAGTTGTCTAAGGTTGCCATTGATTTATTATCGTTGCCTTGGTCAAACGCGAAGGTGGAGCGCATATTTAGCCAAATCAATTTTGTGATATCAAAACTGCGAAAAAAACTACACTTGAGTACAATTAACAGTGTACTTTAAATAAGGTAATTGGTATATTTGTTTGCTACTTATTATGAAAAAAATATATTTTATTATGAATTTTGAATTTACAGATATGGTTTTGCAGACTCGACCAGTGCTGCCACACATATAAGCTTCCCAATATATTCCTGCGGATGATAGGAACATAATAATCATAACAGGAGAATGAGGACAACATCGATGAAATTATTCACATCTTATGAATTAGAGATCAGCTGCTGCTCAAATGGCTCACTTTCTTTATGAACAACTGTTGTTGTGCGCTCACTCTACCCTTTTCGAGAAAATATACAGAAATTAATTAATTGAAAACTAGCTTTTTTTATGGCTTTTTTAATAAATTTTTCAGCTTTTTTGCATCGTTCCTCCCGTCAAAAACAGCTTTTTTATTCAAACAAAAGTTGGCAACACTGACTGAAACACATAGCGTGCTCATCGTTCTGGTGCCTATCCAAGACTGAACATTTTTCTATGCGCTCTCTCTCTGCTATGCTCAGCCGCTCTGGGTTTTTATTGAAAAGAGCGTTCGGCTTTTGCCGAAGTCTCTGGGGTTCCATTTCATACAAAGCGTTTGCGCTCAAAAAAATTCTTGTTTGACGCCTCTATGTATTGTTTGCAGTGTTGCCAACTCTTCGGGTCATGAAAAATCCAAAATAGCCTTTGAAAAAAGCTAGAAAAAGCCAGAAAATTTTGTTGGTAGCTAAAAAAAAACGCTTGAGTAGTTAAACGATATTTTTATTGATTTCATCCAGTGTTTTTGGTTCCGCACAACAATCCCAAATGGTCAATTGGGCTGACAGGTTTTCAAAGAAGTTGATGCAATTTGTATTGCATTTTGTATTTTGTTCGTCTGTGCAAAACAAGCTAATGCAGACTTATGCTAGATTTGCAAAAGCATTTTCCATCATCCTCTGCATCTAAAGCCAGCCAATCTTTGAATGCAGGGTCTTGCATCCAGGCCAAACGCGGTTTTTGCTTATATTTTTTAGACATTTTCATCTTACACTCGCGATCGATTCAAATTGTGAAATGCCTCGCAAGTGATGGTATAAAACTCGGTTCAATTGATTTCATAGTTAAAAACGATCAAATTTAATGTTTTTTTGGCTTATCGATGTTTTTTTGCCATTCAAATGGAAAAAATACTACAAAGTATTTAAGTGTGGCATCGTATAGCATAAAAATACATGAAGTTACCAGATGTTTTTAAGAAGCTAAAATTATTTTTGAAATAGCTGTAATTCCCGCTACCCGCTATTTTACAATTTATCCCGCATTTGCCAGTTGCAACCCACTAAATCTATCGGGAAAATAGCTAAATTGGCAACACTGATTGTTTGCTTAGTGGTCATAGCAAATTTTCCATTCTTCCTGTGTATACAGTCAGACCAACATTTATTCGTGCACTTAATATTTAGTACTTTAATAGCTATTGTTAATCATGTTTACATGGTATTGAACATTTTTTTGTTTAATATGAGAATAACAATCATTTTTTAATAATATGCACAAAAAAAACAACCGTTAATTTCATATGCACAAGGAGTGCAGCATAAATATCAAAAAATGAACCGAAAAGACGCCCAAGACTTATTCGAACACTGTAAGTTCAACCTTTTCTAACACTCACATTTAGCGTTTTTTGCTATTCGTTTTTTGTGACATTCGTTGACATATGAAAGAGTAAGTGCATTTCTCTGAAAATTTAAGAAATTTGACTGTGATTTACATTCAATTGCGATCAAAATAGGAAAAATGGGACGAGGTCAGGATGTTTCTCCCGAAATCCGCAAGCTTATCCTTAAGCTGTACTTGGAAAATCGGAGTCTTCACGCAATTGGACAGCATGTCAATAAGCCGCATTCCACAGTGCAAGGCATTTTTAAAAAGTACACTGAAACCGCTGATCTGAGCACAAATCATCGTCAAGCTGGAAGACCGAGCAAATAAACGATAAAAGAACAACGCAGTTTGGTACTTTCTGTGGTCCAAAACCCAAAAATAACCTCCACGATATTGTGCCAAAATGTTCAAGAGGGGATGCAAAAACAAGTCTGTCCCCAGACTATTCGCAACTGCTTGAATAATGCTGGCTATCATGGCCGAGTTGCTCGTCGAAAGCCGTTTATTTCAAAGGCCAACAAGAAAAAGAGGCTGGAGTTTGCCAAACTGCACTTGGGAAAGCCGGATTCATTCTGGGAGAACGTCATATTTAGTGACGAATCAAAATTTAATATTTTTGGGCATGATGGTCCTTCAAAAGTCTGGCACAAAGTCAATGAAGCCATGAAGGAAAATTATATTATTCCCACAGTTAAGCATGGTGGCGGAAATGTGATGATTTGGGGATGTATTTCTGCAGCTGGAGCTGGACGAATGGTCTTCATCACTGAAAAATGGATCAGCATGTGTACAAGAAGATTTTGGCTGAAAATTTATACGCAAGTGTCGCTGAATTAGGCCTTGATCTAAAAACTTAGCACGCATCGTACAGTGTTCAGGATTGGCTCATTTACCATTGTAAACAGCTTAAGAGCCCACCCCAGTCACCAGACTTGAACCCCATTGAGCATGTGTGGAATTTGCTGGAGACAAGGATCAGAAAACACCAGATTACTTCAAAAGAGACGTTAAAAGCACCACTAAGCGATGAATGGGCCAAAATCAGCGCGACTGACACCAACAACTTGGTCAAAAGTATGCAGAGACGCTTAAAAGCTGTTATAGATTCCAAAGGTGGTCCCACTAAATATTAAAAACAATATGCACTATGCCAATTATAGTAATTAAGTTTGAGTTGTGCGCACTGTACGAATAATTTATGGTCGCCGAAAGTGCCTTATTTGATTAGTTCGTAAAATTCTCTGGTTTAAAACTGAATTTATATTATTTTTATTTTTAAATACGCATTAAAAATATTCGTTCATTATACTGAGATTTTTTTTTTTTAAATAAGTCAGCTGCTTACCATACATGAGGGAAAACACATTGAACTATCAAGGGTACGAATAAATGTTGATCTGACTGTATATGCTAGTCGCCTTTCGCACCCTTCGTGCTGCTTTCGGACTGCCGTCCGCAGTGATAGCAAACGTCTAATAAAAGAAAAGTTGTTGATTAAATGTACTAAATTAATAAAAATATATGTACAGTCATCGGCATAAGTATTTTGGCACCATTTAAAGTTAATTCTACTCATAATTTGAACTTACTTCATGCAATACCTTTTAAATGACATTAAATTTTTCTAAACCCATTATGTACCCATTGAAATCTTCGAATTTTTGTAAACGTCTACTTTTTCAACTTTTTTCCTCGATTTTTAAAATACAATGTTTTGATGCAGAAAGTTTCCCTAAAACTTTGCAGTTACTATTCAAATTACAGCATACTAAAAATAATTGAAAAAACTGAAAGTTGATATTTTGTGTGGCCTCTGTTTTGCTTAATGGTCTCTTTTAAACGAGTTTCCATAGAAGAAACCAGCTTTTTGGTGGTTTCGCTGGATATTTTTAGATATTGACCTTTTTCTAATTGCTATGTCCAAAATTGCCCACAAATTCTCAATTACATTGATGTCAGGTGACTGGGCTGGTGGAATAATTACGTGAGGGCAATTTCAGATTAGCCAGGACTGCACAATACCCGCTTTATGTTTTGGGTCGTTGTCCTGGTAGAATCGAAAACTGCTCCGTATGCTCAGATTATCGGCGCTTTGGAGCAAATTGTCCTTTAACAATTGAAGGTACACATGCTTCTCCATTATTCTATCAATCAAAACTAGATTTCCAACTCCTGGGCCACCATGCATGCCCAAACCATCACACTGCCCCCGCCATGATTTACTGTTGGCCTAAGGTGCTGATTTTGGAGCTCGGTATTCGGTTCTCGCCAAACATATTTCATTCCATCGGAGCCAAAGGTGTTGAATTTGGACTCATCTGCAAATAAGACGTCATTCCAGAATGCAATTGGACGAGTTATATGCTCCTTGGCAAATTTTAATCTGCATAGCCGACTTTTCTTATTGATGAATGGCTTTTTCCGTGCTACTCGGCCATTAAAATCATGATCCCGTAATATCCGGCGCACTGTTTCTACAGAACATTGTTTGCCCATTTCATTGTGAACATCCGAGATCAATTTTGGAGCCGATAACTTTGGATTGGCTTTTTTTTTCGGATTATGAGTCTCTCCTCGGGCTCAGTGAAAATTTTGTTGGGTGCATTTCGGCCCTTATCTGCCACTCGATTTTCTCGAACGAAGCGCTGGATGATATATTGAACCGTAATAGGACTTAGTTTGACCATTTCAGCAATATTCCGCTGAGTTAGACCATCCTTGAAATGTTTTAGGACCAATTCCCGCTGTTCAATTGTTGTTCTTGGACTCATTTTTCTAATTTACCGCAAAACATTATTTTACAGTGTGACCAAGGTCAAGGTCAAGGATAAAAATACATTAGCTGATGGTGTGGCCAAACAAATATAAGAACAATTTGCGACTTAAAAATCATATTTGGATCATTAGAGTCGCTCAAAGTGCTTGCACGAAATAAGCTGTGACATGACAAAAGTCAATAGTTTTAGTTTTTTTAATTTTAAGTGTTATTTAGAAAGACTGATAAACAATGAATTGCCTTATTAAATAAAGAAAAACTGATGAACAGAACTGCATTTAAATTTTTTTAGATATCTTTAATAGTTTAGCTGCTAGCCAACTTCAGAGTTTTGCTGTACCCTTGCACGAAATAAGCTGTGAGCCACTGTACATACATGTTTTTGAAAACGCTAAACGCTAAAACGCTGCGATTTCTGTAGCACCCCTGTATCGTTTAGAAAAAAAAAATTAAGCCAAATATGGCTCTCTATGCATTAAGTACATTTCAGGAAAAAGAATGGTATGCCATATATGGCTCTTTATGAATATATATAAATTACAATTTATTACTTATTTAACTTAAAATAAACCCAATAATTTATTCTTTCTGTATGACATTGAGAATATCTCGAAGCCCAGATTCTGTTAGTTTCGCCTTTCCACATGCTCGAACTCTCAGATCCGCCAGTATCGGGCAAACTGCGCAGAAATGCAATACATCCTCACGCATCCTTAGATTGCACAGATTACAAGTCTCATCTGATATGTGAGGTCTGTACCCAAGTTGAAGCGTCTCTGTTTCGTTAAGGTTATGGTTAAGTGTTTTATAAAAGTCCCGTGTTCTGCTTTGGTGTTTATAGCCAGTAATAGGCTAGTCTGAGCGTTTTTCCATGAGCCTTGGTCGTTCAAATTAAATTCAACCTCGTAATGCTTGGCAAGTCGCTCCCAGTGCTCGAAACATTGCGATCTTGTCCGAAGTATTTCAGAAGCCATAGAAAAGGGTGCCCTATGTTCCGATAATTTGAGACATCAATTCATAAAGTTAAAGTTCAATTGCAGTGTATACTCGAACATAGATGGTAGTCCGGTTTCCAAGTAGATGGCATAGTCTGAAGTATTCATAGGCAGACGGAATATCTTCTTTACAAAGAATCGCAGAAGCAGTTCGACTTCATTGTAACGCATATATCCCCATACTTGGGCGGCATAGCACATTATGGCTCTTGCTGTTGCATCAAACATTTTATATTTCGTGCTAGCCTTTACGTGCTTTTTACTCATCAGGTTACTCAATGTACTATTCAAGGCTATTTTTGAAGCACAAAGTTTCTGACGGAAACGATTCGCAAGCGTCATGTTCGATGTTATCAAAATTCCTAGGTATTTGTACTCTTTGACAACTTCTAGAGGTTTTTCATTTTGGTATATATATTTTGGTTTGTACATTTTTGTCGTTTACCAATCAACGGGATCCGTTGAAAAGTATGAATATACAGATAAAATTAAATGAAAATGAAAATTCTTCTTTGGATAAAATTTAGTGGTCCTGAAAAGAACCGATTTGGTCTCAAGGCATAAAAAGGATGGTCAGGTCAAAAACAAGGGTCATCATCGATCATCACCAATCGTCAAAATCCTATATTATATTCATAGCAAGGTCAGGAATGTAAGTATAGGGTCATCATCAATCAACACCAATCGTCAAAATCGTAAAATATTTTCAAAGCAAAGTCAGGAATGAAAGCTAAGGGTTATCATCAGCACCAGTCGTTAGCATCATCTTCTTCCTACAGGGTAATGGATATGTAAAGGGTGCTGCTAACAAAATTTCTAGAGACTCCCAAATAATATTAAAGAAAATGGACTATAAACTGTCGCACGCGCGATTTTATTTAAAAAAAAAACTTTCGCTTGCGGCGTATTACCTTTTAATCCCGCACTCCTAAAAAAAAAAACAGTTTGTAGTCCATTTTCTTTATATATTAACTTTAAATTACTAGCCTCATTTACATGCACATCTTCGTTTATTTTAGATTCCCTGTGGGGATCATAAAGCCTTCCAATGGCCATGAAAAGCTCATGAATCCTCTCCCTATGGTCATAAAATTTCTTCAAAAAATGTAACTTCGCCAAGTAGCCAATATAATGATCTTTTTTTCGGCCGTAGTGTGGAATATTGCCCCGCATGTCGCGCCACAGTCTTTTTATATTTTGTGTGTGCGCACGCGTATCGGGATCCACAAAGTGTTTTGAGTGGTATACTGTCTGGTGCTGGAAGCCTTCTTCATGCAAACAGTCTGACATTGTGGTCGTCCCATCCTCAATGCGCTCTCTTATAATGTTAAGCAACGTCACTTTATCCTGGCTTTCCCTCTCAATTCCTCCAAAGACCCATTGACCTTCTACCACTCGTCCACAGTTATATTTTCATTTTCTGACTTTGGCCTCGTTTATTTCGACTATTTTTCCTGGTCATCTATGTAAGATGCTCCAATCAATGTACACTTCTCTTAGGAAGCTTTTCCAGTCAATAATAGATTGGCGACACCATTTTAGTTCTTTCATTATGAACTTGACTTCTCCTTTAATGCGAATGCAGTCGAGCATAATGAAAGTACATACATATTTCCGTGATTGTTAACTTCGATCCTGCGAAGATCGTGTTTACCCGCACACTTTCTTGAAAGTTACACCTAACTTTGATTCTTTTCTTTTTCACTTCTTGCTTTGAAAGAGTTTCGTAGCAGCGGAAAGAGAATATTGAGTCGTCCCTAGAACTCAGTTTTCTCCCTATCTTTAAGTACATAAAATTCATTCATCGACAAACAACAACCTGCACATGACATTGTTCCAAATTTTTTCAAAACGCAAATCAAATTTTGAACGGATCCCATTGCAAATTGTGTTGGTAAACGATAAAAATTAACATACCAAAATGTACACAGTGTGTACTAGAGGTGGAGAACTATCGATAGTCGCCACCATCGATAGTGGTCGATATTTTTTCACAAACCATCGATAACTATCGATAGTTTTCGATAGTGGGTTATAATTCTAAAAATTATGTTTTTAAGTAAAATCCCAACAAAAGATTTAAATTTTTTATTTCATTTAACTTTTAAGGAAGATGACATTGTTTCTTATGGGTTAATACCCATAATTATAATTAAAATACATTTGATTTCATTTAAATCATATCGTTTGGCGACATAGGATTTCAATAATCTTATATCGCAATTAGCTATTTTATTAGCCAAAGGTTTTTGTTCAAAAACAATAACATATTAATGTTTTTTTCTTTGTCCGCCCATGCTGAACAAGCGCTCCGTGTGTGAGCAATTTTTTCTGCACAATGTGTAGTCGGATCTTTTAGTTTGGCTGTGGCAAGGACTTAAAAACTATCAACAAAATTGCATGTCACTGTTAAAAAAGAATCATTCGTTCTTGATGTCCAACAATCGCATGTAACAGCAACACTCTTTGTGTCCTTTAACTTTCCTTTCAACTTGGCTGTGCCCTCTTCAAACATACCTTTCATCAGCACGTCTCTTATGTGTGTTTTGCTGGACAGTTTATACCTGGGATCAAGGATTTGAGAATACTTTATGAATCCTTCGTTTTTGACAATGTTAAATGGCTCTCTATCGATGTCCCTCTTTCGTTTGGAGTTGCAGTCGTATAAAAGTGCTCTTTTGAAATATGAAGAAACGAAGTGTATGCTCGATCCTGTGCTGCTGTTTGACGAAGCGGCCAAACTTGATTAATTAGAATCTGATGCATTGACGTTACCATTGGTTGGTTTTGGAACAGGATCATCAAGTCCTGAATGAAATCTTTTAAAGTGATCTTTCAAGCTGGACGTGTTCCTGCTAGTCTTGTTCTCCTTGCCACAGTTGAGACAATTGGCAAGTTTTTTAATCGTCCGATCGCTTGAAATATTTCCAAACTTTATAAATTCCTTTCTTACGTTTAGTTGCTTAATTTTTATGCGTGCTACTTGCAGTTTTCTGAGATGCGTAAAGCTTCATAAAAAACTATCGACCACTATCGATAGAGCAGGTCTGCTATCGATAGTGGTTCGATAGCGCTCGACCATCGATAGTGCCGATAGTGCCATCGATAGTTCTCCACCTCTAGTGTGTACTAGAGGTCTGCATGGATGTACTCAAATTGTGAGTCCCATTGAATGCAATTGAATGGTTCTGAATGAGTTGAATGCAAAGCATACTATGATTGAGTTTATATGTATTTGAGTGAAGTTTTGTTTCAAACGTTCGGCATTCATATGAGATGAGTTCGAATGAACGAAGGTGTAAAAACGATAGGTGACATTGGCATTGTCAAACAAATTCGAATTACTCGAATGTATTATTTCAGTTTAGCTTTGTTTACGACTTATGGCAAAAATGGATGGAAAAATTAACGCACAAGATCAAGCCAATAATAAGCATGACTTGGTGGCACATGCATAAAGATTTTTTTCCGCTTTTAGACAAAACAAGTTGCAAAATACTTTCTATACCAGAAAACCGCGAAAAAGTATTTTCAGACGCACGAAATTTTGTAAGTGAAAAAGTGTGATTGCCACCAAACTAGACAAGGTTAAAAAATAATGATTTTACGATCAAAAAGGGATTAATCACATACATATATGTATGTTAATACATATTTTATAGTTATTTTAATTTCTGAGAAATAAATGGATTTTTTTCCTTTTTACGAAGTGCTCATAGTTCATCACAATATTGCAGAACGTTTTTCAAAATAAAATGTTTCTGGTTAATTCGAATGAACTCAAACCAAATTCAACTTCTCTGTCATTCACATTCAGGCCTCTACGTTTGAATGTTAGCCTACTGAGTCTCACACGAGCTCTTCATACAGCCAAAGATTTTTGAGTTCGAATTCATATTCACTCGTTCATTTTGAGTGTGAACGCTTCATTTGTCATTTTGAGTGCATTCATGCAGACCTCTAGTGTGTACTAGCATCAAACAGAAAGTAGTGTTGAAAAACGTCCCAAATTATCGGAAAAGTCATCAAAACAGCGTTGCAAAAATTTATTTTGCATTGAAACTTTAAAATTCAATAAAAAAAACTAGTGGAGACCCCCAAAAAATTCTTTTTATATAAATTCATCATAAATCGCCCTCTTTTTGTGTGTTTTTTTTTTAATGAACAAAATTATGTTGAGCTATTGGAGTATCTTTTAGTGCAATTTGGAGGGGATCATTTCGGTAATAGCTGGACTTTCCAGCAGGATAATGCATCTTATGCATCTAGCATAGCAAAGCTCACTAAGGCTTATTTAAGAATTTGTCAAATTCCCCTTTTAGAGCGGCCAGCACGAAGCCTGGACTTAATCCGATAGAAAAATTTTTGAAGCTTCTTGTCTCAACTTGTTAATGCAAACGGGATGCAATAAGCAACTTTAAAAGACTTAAAAGAAGACATTATTCAAGAATGGGAAAAATTTGACATCCAAATCCTCAAAAATTTGGTGAATTCAGTGCCAGGACGAACAATCAAGTTGTTACCACTAAGCAAACAATACATATAGAGGCGTCAAACAAGCATTTTTGTGATATTTGGCAAAACCGAACGCTCTTTTCAGTAAAACCCTAGAGCGGTGATGCGTTAATGAGAGAGAGCGCACACGAAAAATGTTCAGTTTTGGATAGGCAACAGAACGATGAGCACGCTCTGTGTCGCTCTCTCGCTCATTTTCATGTGCGTGAAATGTAAACATGCAGGCTCGATCACCCGCTGAAACATACCCTGTTTTAAATACAAACATTTTTTTTCTTATTTTCTTTTGCCGTACGCTCTGGGGTCGCACGAATTACGGTCGAATTAAAACACGACCGTCAAGAATGTAATAACTACTTTATTTAGAGGAGTTTTGGTTTTCATAACCTTACAAATGAGTCTTATCGATATTCTTATCCATAGAGTTTACATCTGTTCAGACATTACATTTATCTTGTTTGAATAGGTCAGAGTATCGGATTTACTTATCTTATATGTTTGTAAAGGTATTCGAATTCGTATCTGCTTAAATGTTATCTTATTTGTTTAGGTCAGTTTTACAAATGTACTTTAATTATCTTATCGGAGTTTCTATTTGGTTAGGTTAGAGTTTATCACCAAACTACGCTTATACCGTCTTGGTTATGCGGCTCTTTATTATCATCGATATCCTTATCGGTAGTCGTTGGTAGGGACGTAACTCACGCTATACAAAATAAATGATACCACAAAAATTCTTGTTTGACGCCTCTATGTATTGTTTGCTTAGTGGTGTTACACATCAAAGGGTGCTCTATCTTATTTACAGAGGTGGTCAAAAGTATTTACACAGCGTGCACTTTTTTGAGCTTTAAGCTTTGATTGCTTAGTGCTGCTGCTTTTGTACTCAGATACCAAAATAATGGTTATTGTGTTTCTACATCTATGCAGAAGTAAATAAGTAAAAAATTAAAAATTATAACTGTTCATGGGCTAAAAATAGAAGCACTGAACTGATGTTTATCAGTTGTCAAAAGTATTTACACACATTTATTTCGCGTCAAAATTATTTACACACACAGCTTCTTTTATTGATTTTTGTGTTAAGTATTCAACTTAAACAAAATATTTTATAAACATATAATTAAACCAACTAATATCTAGTCACTCCGCCTTTGACATCAATGACTGCTTGGAACCTTGCTGGTATGGACAGGACTAAGTTGCGCGCAAGCTAAAGAATTAATTTTGATCAAATTTCGTTCATTTCGGCTATACTTTCGTCTCGCCGCCAATTTCTGTCAACAGTCCTCTGACTTTTAACGAAAGCCCATACATTTTCGATAATGATTAGATCGGGGTTTTGTGGGGCCAGGGAAGTACCGCCTGACTTAGGTCATTCAAGAAATTGGTTGGAGCTCGACCCTTGTGGCATGGAGCATTGTCCTGCTGTAGGATCCAGTCATACATAGAGAATAATCTATTTGCTGAGGTGAATGCGTGATCATTTAAGATATGGAGGTATCCAGTTTGATGTAGTGTACCCTCAATCGGTACCAAGTCTCCAAATCCATAGCAGATCAAATTGCTTCAGCACATAACCGTGCCACCACCAAACCTGTTGATTGGTTGGACTGCATTACTCTTTAGTTGTTTTGGGAGATACATAAATTGCTTGCCAAAGGATCCCTGGAACAGAAACGCAACTTCATTTGTCCATAAAATATCAAACCAGAACTCAAAAGGCTTATCTATGTACTCCAAGGCGAGTGCGAGACGTTTTTCCTTGTTTGTTGGGGTAATGGCAACTACTTTACAAACAACATAGGCGTTAATGTCAACTTCCTTCAATCTGCGATGCAGTGTACTATCGCTAATATGTTTTCCACTTAACATTTTCTAAGCTGCGGGAATGGGAATAGTTAGTACAACCCCTAGTATGTGTCTGCATTCTCTTGGGTCCTTTTTTTATTTGCCAAATTTCCAAGTGTGTCCTTATAATTAAATTGTACACAGTTTTACACGATATTTTGTACAACTCAGCTAATTCAGATGCAGAAGTACCAGATTTAAGTTTAGTCACAATCTCGGCTCGATGCTCAACTGATAGTTCTTTGTTTTTGCCATTTTACGAACTAAATGCTTCAATTTACCCATTAACTTAACTGTTAACAGTTAGCTTTACTTCCAATTAAGAGATCAACATCAACCAGAACTTTACTTACTCAATGCAAATTAGAGATGGGCACGGGCCGGTCCGGGCTTCGTGTCCCGCGGGCCTCTTAAAAAAATCCACGGGCTTCGTGCATGAAAATCGGAAACGGGCTTATTTTCGATCGGGCCCGGGCTTAAGTATAAAGCTTGAAAATTGGACCTCTAGACTTGGCTATATTCGAGCCAGCCGCGGCGGCCACATGCCGGAAATCATATTTAAACACTAATTGCATAAAATTATCCTTCCAATAAAGCCAAATTAATGGAAGTTGAAACAATTTTCTTGTGTTTTATTTCAATTCGAAGTTCTATACCTCTAAAAAAACACCCTTTATGTATGTTTGTATGAAAGACGCATCACGTCAAATGTTCTCAAGGCCAAACGAGCAAAATTTGCTACAATAACTGTAAGCTTGCTCAGTTCATCACATGTACGTACATACAAACAGTGGCGGCAGAAATAATAGGGACGCAAAAATGTTGCTGCTTCTTTTTGCTATTATTATCATCCCTGCAAGATCCAATGCACTTTAATGCTTAGACTTAACACATAATCGCTATTTCTATTTAAATTTAACGAAAATTTGGTCCTTACTATAATACAAAAAGAAAAAAGAAGCAAAACTCAGTAATTTCCGAAATATATCCTGGCAGAAAAAATAGGGACAAAAAACATTAAACATAAAATTTTTGTTTTTTACTTATTATTTTTAAGAAACACATTTGTGTTTTGAGAAAAGTACAGTATTAACATGCATTAACATACTTGTATAAGTACGTTAAATTTATACATTTTGTTTTGCTGACGCTGCGAAGCTATATTGGTTAAAAAACAAAGAGTGACAAACAATAAAGTGAGCATCAGCATCTGCTTCAGTTTAAGCTTTCTGTGTGCGCAGCCTAAAAATTTCTGCTCGCTGATAAGATCTGAAATTATCAGCTCGCCTATAAGCTCAGCGGTAAGCTCCGCTTTCAGCTCCCAGTGTGCGCGCAGCCTTACTTTTGTGCTCTTTCTTGTCGGTGCAGACAAATAGATGAGTGTGCAAGTGCAAGTAAGACAGCAAACAGTCGAAATCGTACAAGCACACATCATATGCCGGCACACATATGCGACTGCAGAAATACCCATCATATTTATTTCTATGTTCCAGCGGGTGATCGAACCAGCATGTTTACATTTCACGCACACTAAGCAGCGTGCGCATGCTGACACACAGAAACGATAATGAGCGAGAAAGCGATACAGAGCGTGCTCGTCGTTCTGGTGTCGATCCAAGACTGAAAATATTTCGTCGTTTCTTGTGTGCGCTCTTTCTCTACGACGTTTTGTCGCTCTGGGGTGGGGTTTTATCGAAAAGAGCGTTCGATGAGCATGGAAAAAGATTTCATCAGATTGCGGCTCCATTAGAGCATTGGTATAGTGGTAAAAAGCTCGATTCATTGCTTGCGGACTTTTGTTGGAATTTGATAAACGAAAGCTATGAACAATAAGTATAATATTTTACTTAAATACATAAAACATATTCAAAAAACATATGTGTAACACCAAATTTTGTTGATTTAATAATATTGTGAAAATTTAATAATAATAGCAACCTGTATATTTTTTAATGGTTAATTTTCTCACCATGACTTTTTTGCTTAAGCTACTTAGAATAACAAGATCTTCAATTTGGTACAAGTATCAGATAGGAAAATTCGATTGCAGAACAACATGAAAGAAAAATCGGAAAAAAAAATCGTGGCAAAGATTTAATTTTGTTGACATATTGACCCAAAGCACCACCAAAAGAACCGTTTGGAGGCTTGGTATCTTCCCAAAACTTGTAGAGTACATTATTTCAAGCAACTCTGCCAAAGAAATTTTGAAAAAGAGCTAACACCTTACAAGTTAGAGAACACCTATTTCCTTAAAAATAGAAAACTCATTGTAACTCAAAAAACTTATGATGCAGTTCGATTTGTAGGACACGAATTAGGGAAAAACCGTTGATTTTAATCATTTTCTTCTGCAAAGATAATAACCGTTATTTTGGTATCTGAATACCAAAGCAGCAGCAATAAGCAATCAAAGTTGAAAGCTGACAATGCGAAATTCGACCTGTAAGTTTGTCAAAGTTCGAGGAATTGTTCATAATGAAAAACTTATTTGTTTCTTAAGATATGTATCTACCCAAACTTACAGATTGTCTATTTGGCACTGCCTGTTATATCCTCACCAAATTTGATCAAAATCGGATTATTTTATCATATAGCTGTCATAGGAACAATCGGATGCAAATTAACCTTTCGTATGAAAAACTTTTTTGTTTCTTAATATATCTCAACCAAACTCACAAATTATATGTTTGAGACTGTTTCTTAGATCCTCACAAAATTTGGTCAAAGTCGGGTTACTATATTATAAAGCTGCCATTGGAACAATCGGCAGAAATTAAACTGTTAAAATCAAAAACTCTGATGTTGTACGAGATATTCTAGAAAAATTCACAGAATAGCTCTTCTTGCCAAATTTTTTTCAGTCAAATTTAGCTTTTTTTCGTCAAATTTAGCCTTATTCCTTAAAATTTAGCTATTCCCGACAAATCACAAACTCTAACTTTTAGACAAAGTATAATTCCAGGTGAAAAACATTAAAACAGTGGATAGCGGTTTACATTGTGTATACATTTTTTTAACCGAACAACTAAAGAACATCCTTTTCTGCGAACGAAGCGAGCAGGGGGCTGAGCCCCCTATCAAAAAACTATAAGAAAGAAATTGTTGGCAATCGGCACTGCGAAAAAAAGTGATTTTTATTAAGTGTGAAGTATTGAGACATTTTGTGCAGAGTCCCAACATTTTCTTTTTTATTGTTTATATGTATAATTTTATATTATTCGTCACAAAATTGGATATCAGAAATTTTGGTGCATGGAATTGTTTTTGTCAGTAGACTTTTACCTCGAAAACAGGTTTGTAAATAATTAATATACGTATTTAGGGTGTTTCCGCAACGCACTTTGACTTAAAGTGTTATCATAGTATTCTCTTTATTATTTTGACCATGGTACTGAGGTATATTTCTACAAACAATAAACACCTTTTGACGAAGTTATATTTACAAAAAATAATGCTATTTCCCAAATTACTGATATTAAATTCCGAAATTTCTGATATCTTATATAAAAATTTACGTGGTAAAAGTCTAGTGACGAAAACATTTGCATGTCCCCAAATTTCAGATATCCAATTTTGTGACGCATAATATAAAATTGTACATATAAACTATAAAAAAGAAAATGTTGGGACTCTGCACATTGCGCTAAAATGTTGACATAATTTTTTGAAAATTGCTAACAATTACTATTTTAGAAACTTTTTCCCCCCTTTCACACAGAATTTTTCAGAGATCATCCCATACAAAAAATCATGAAAAATACTAGCGAAGAGATTTTTAAATATTTTTTGCCGTCACTATTAGAATTGTTTAGAGAAACTTATTGCATCAAAACATATTTTTTTTAAATCGAGGATAAAAGTTGATTTTTACAAAACTCAAAAATTTTCAAGTCATTTTCAACATTTCCAATTTGTGAGTTGATATAACTTTAGTTTTCTGTAAATAATTTTGATTAGGTTTTTATTTTAGTTAGTTGTAATTGAATCTTTTGATTAAAGTTGCTTTTTGTGCTGGTTGAAATAAGCTGTGAGCCACAGTATATGTCAGTTAACAATCTTTTACACAGAGCTTATATCTTCTTAATACAGGGTATAATTTACTTAGACTTAAATCAACATGAAGTAACATAGTTTCCATACGTCAATATAGCTACTGTTTCTGCCGTTATCGTGGCAAATTTAAGTGTTTCTTTAGTTTAATAAGGGAAACGTTTAGTTCCTGTTTTTTGTCTGGGCGATAGACGCTTACACATAAACACAATCAAATGCTTCCGGCGATGTGTATAGCAGGGACTATAGCATGGGGCTTGGCTCCTGGTTGGTGTTTTAAGGATGTTGGCAAGGATTTGTGTGCAAAAAGCCCTCCAGTGGCTGTAAATAACTTGCAGCAGGTGCCGGCTGCGCGACGCGTCGTCGACTCTGAAAACGTCCTCAATGGTGACGCTTGAGAAGGAGGCGGTTGCAGGACGGCGGCGTTCAGCCTGGGGCAACGTTTTCTTTTGATTACATGGGGAGCGGTTTGGCTATTGTTCTACGCCCCTTCTTCATGTATTCCCAACTGTGCACAACCTGCTCAAAGTATGGGTGCAAGTGCAAATGAGCATGAAAGATGAAATATTACGCGTCGCCTTGTAAGCTTTCTAGAGAGCATTCTTCGACCAGTGTCCTGCGACCTGCACTCTGTTTCAAAACGCAATTTTCACTAAAAGCGTTCTTACGTCATGCAAGCGGCCGAGCAGTTAACTGGACAAGTCAGCAATCCAACCTCGGGGGAACTGTGGCACACGAAAAAGTATATAAGGTAAGTAAGTACGATCTAGTCGATAGTGTTGCACTGCAATTTACACAGCGCTCAGCTAAAAATAAATAGATGCATATTTAAACACATTACCTTTTTATATGAACAACGTGCATATGATTCGAACCTTTCGGATAACTGCATTACTTTCAGTATTGTGCCTCCACTCGTTATCTTTGGTTGGCACTGTGGTAACGACAATGTCTATACAATGCACACTGGACGGAAAGCCCGATTTTTTGGCATAAAGTCTAATCCTTAATGTAGAAAGTTGAAACTTCGTACAGTTCTTAGTAATAGTGTGTGTAGTAACTGTTTAAAATTTGAAACAGATCGGGCCACGCCCACTCAAGCCGCCCCTATAAGAAAGAGTTGTGAAGTAGTAATTTTTTGATTTTAAGCTCTCAGATTTCATTTTTAATGAACTGCTTCTCAAAATTTATCACAAAATAATATTTAAATTTATTTTACTATAATATATGAACAAAAAAAAAAAATATTTCAAAAAAATTTTAAATTATTCATTATTTTAAGTCTGCAACATCTAATGAGTATGAAAAACATCTAATAAGTATTAATACCCAAGATGGGGACATGCCACTTTACTTTGCAAATGTGTAGCATGTCTTTCAGAGCCCAGTTTAATTAAAGATTTGAATAAAAGCCACTGTAAATGCTTAATTTTCAAATTGAAAACATTTCGGCCACATTTTGGCAAATATTTTCGCACGTAACTGTGAAAATTTTTGGCTTTTTGATTAGTTTTGGCTGTCGTGTTTATGTCATCATCATCCAATCCGACTTGACCGAAAATCCACTCAGATATTGCCTCTTCTGTCCTCTTATTGCTCCATGCTTCGAGCAACTGAAAATTGCTGAAGACAAAAGTAGCTGCAATACATTCAATATTCCGGAAAACGCGCAAATTTGCGCAATGATAATTATTATTATCTTAAACTGTATATTTTCATTCAAAACGAGACATTTTTACTTTTTGGCACAGATTGGCATTGAACTAGTTCTACTTCACAATTCACGAACACTGGGTTAAACTTTTCAACATAAATCGGTTTAACAACACAAGACACATAAGCAAGAAATAACACATATTACACAATTTTTACTTGGGATTAATATTAAGCATACCTTGCTCTTCATTATCCATTTTAAATATAATTAAAAGATAATTACTGTTCAAAATTACACAGCTTAAAACTTTTAAAAACTTTCGCACGTGGCAAATGTAAACAAAGCGCTGATATAATGTTTGACTTTGACGCCCTGGTACAACACCAGGGTCGCAACTCTACTTGTTTAATTTATCGACTAAGTGTGTTTGGAATATCTATTTTCAATATATAAAATCAAAATCACAAAAGCTTTTTATGACTTTTTGGACTTTATGCCAAAAAATCGGGCTTTCCGTCCAGTGTGCAATGTCGACAATAGTTTCGTCTACATACTTGAATTGTCTTGATTTCTACAAATTTAAATAAAATGTTTGTCGTTTGTATTTAAATTTAAATGATATTTTTAATTTTTTTATTACATACACAGCGAAAAAAATCAAGTATTTCATTTTAAAAACGCATTTTGAACTTGATTTGTCATTAAGATTGAAATTGCTAAAGTATTTTATAAAAGAGAAACTCTGTAATTAAGTACAACAAGAACATTTGCCTGCTACATACATTTCACAAGTCCATTATACCCTCATATTTTGCATATTTTGTTAAATTGCTTGAGATATCTATGGGGTTTGCCACGCCATTTTCTGCCTTATACATACAAAATCATAAATTTCAACCAATTTTTCCTATGGCAGCTATTTGACATATTGAACCAATTTTAACTATATTTGGTCAGGATGTAGAGGACAATAGAAAGTTCCCAATTTGGACACGATACATGCAATCTGTAACTTTGGTTGAGATACTTGCTTGTCTTACTAAACAATTCCCTTGAGGTGTGAACTTTGATCCAGAACTTCACCCACTAACACGTCGAATCTCGCAAAAACAGTCTCAGCTATGTTGTGTGAAAATTTCAGCCTTCTAGGCTTAACCACTTGGACTACACACTGATTGTCGATATGTCAGTACAAAGAAAATGGGCAATGGGCAATTTTTTGTGCTGACTGCTCGACAATGATTAAATTTGAGCGAAAAAATAAAACTCACAAATAATAATTATTTATGATTTTTATTTTTTTCGCTCAAAATAAAACTCACTTTAAATTCATGGTTTTTGTGTAAGATTTTCAACCAGTATTTTTGCATATTCCTTTAAAAAAATCCAGGGGACCCATAAAACACAAAAACAAATCTTTAAAATGATTACGTAAACTTTTTTAAAAGTGAGTTTTATTTTGAGCGAAAAAATAAAAATCACAAATATTGATTAAATTCGTGGCTTTTGTGTAGGATTTTTACAAAGTATTTTTGCATATCCCTTTAAGAGAAACCCAGAGGACCCATAAAAGGCAAAAACAAATCTTTAAATTGATTACGTAATCTTTTTTAAAAATGAGTTTTATTTTGAACGAAAAAATAAAAATCACAAATAATGATTACTTGTGAGTTTTATTTTTTTCGCTCAAATTTATTCATTATCTGTGAAGTAAATCCTTAAACATTTTTAAATAATCATTACTGTGTAATTTTTATAATAAAACTCATAATGATTACGGTCCCTGAGTAAATCTCATTTTCATGCAAAAAGTTCCTTTTTCGCCATTTTCAAAAAATGATAAAAAAAAATACTAGCGAAGATATATTTGAACAATTTTTGCAGTTACTATTTAAATTGTTCAAAAAAACTTTCTGCATCAAAACATTTGTTTTAAAAATCGAGGAAAAAAGTTGAAAAAGTTGACGTTTACATATATTCGAATATTTCAATGGGTACCTAATGGGTTAAGGAAAACATTGCATCATCCGAAAGGAATTCAAAAGACCTTTCCATTGATACCAAACTTTGCATGAAAGAAGCTCAAAATTTGGCTAGAACTAACTTTAAAGGGTGCCAAAACACTTTTGGCCACCGCTGTATATGCTAGTCGCCTTTGCACCCTTCGTTTTTTTTCGTCACTAGCGCTGACTGCCGTCCGCAGTGATTTATAGTTCTTTAGCAAACGCCGTAGCTTGAATACATTTCTGAAAGAAAACTTCACAAGATGTGAATTTTTGATCAATATTACGTTTTGGGTCGCGGTGGACTGTTTCTGGGATTTGCCCATATACCAAGTAATTTTCATGGTTATGAGTTGTTTGATTTTTGCAGTGATGCCAGCCTATGTAGACAAAAATTCCATTCAATTCAAAATTAGAAGATTTGACAATTTGCAATTTTTAAATAAGGCTAAGGGTATTAAAACAATTTCACAAAATCATTATGACTACAAAAGCGGCTTACCTTTATGACAAGATAGAATTTGCTACATCCCAAATTGCAAACAACATCAAGCCGATAACAATCACTTCTTCGTGCATGCTGTTAGGTTATGGAATCAGCCTTCAAACAATTTTAAAGTACTAAGCACGTCACAGTTCATAAGTCAAGTTAGATAATTTCTAATCCTTAGGACCTATTGATTCCTCAACCATTTGTAAGATAATAAAAATAAGTGTCATTTTTAAAAATTTAATACAATATAATTACATGACTAATGACATAATTAATAAGTCTCTGTACTTGTAGCATTAGAAATATATCAATAAATAATAATAATAATATTAATAATCATAATAATAAACATTCCAACAACATCAGAATCAAGAAGCGGAAAATATTTTCGCGCAATCATCTCATTATATAACACACTGGTATCTCTAAATATTTATAGAGCTCTTTCAGTTTCAAGTTGTTAAACTACTTATATTTGAAACGACAACGACTGCGTTCTCGACCTCGCTTTCGCATCCACAAGCGACTTTGAAGGTCACCTGCTATTGTTGTTGGAGTGACAGTTTGCCGTTCAAGTGGACTTTCCTTTATCCAATCCCAACTTCGCTGGCGTTCCCAGCGCTGACGACTTGGTGTGGTGTCAAAGTAGAAGCTACCATGCGTCTTCCGATGAGAATGAATTCCGAAACGAGCGCGCCGATTGTTGTCGCAACGGCCAGCTGCGAACTCACGATAGCTAGAGCACTGATATCCTACAAATGGTTTCTGAGGATCCATTGACTGTCTGAAGAATATGGCAGCTGCTGAGTGACTGCAGGCTATGGGATCTATCAAACAGTATTGAAAGAGTTAATGCGATAATAACTAGCTATGAATTTAGAACTTACTCGTGTTTTGCATTTCGCGCATATTAATGAACTTCATGCAGTTGCGTTGAGGGGCTTTTCCACCGTTTGGGTAGAAATCGGCATGTCCACATTTCAAATCGGTGCCCAAGGTTCCGCTTGAGGTGTGCAACACCTGTACGAACTGTGCGTCCGATTGGTCCAGTCGGTACTTGGGGGCAACTGCCGCTGGCAGTGTAAACAGTGGTCCGGCCGGATCCAATCCAATAATTTGTTCCACTTTTCCATCTAGCACGGCTCCCGCATATCCAGCTGCATGTGCACCCAAGCTGTAGCCCGCCAGAGTGACGTTGCGACGATTAAAATGACGTGGTCGCATTCGCTCGAGGGCTATAATTATGCCAGCCACTGTCAGACCAACGTCAAATATAGACATCGAGGCGCTTTTATAGTCATTCTGTGACAGATTTCCCCAATCTACCACACACACATTGTAACCATTATCGAAAAGCGTCCAAGCTGGCAAAAAGTTGAAACATTTATCATTGCGAATTATAAATAATATATTGAAGACTCGATAAAGTAAATATTCTTGATCAGTATAAACAGACGAGGCAGTTTAGTTTTTTCCGTTCGTCTATCAAGGGTGCCAGGGAAATCTCTATCTTTTGATTCAAGCTGGCTTTCAATTCTCTTAAACAAATACGTAAATGACACAGAGCTTTGAGAAATTTAATTTTGTTCCTAACGTCTTATTTTTTCTTAATTTTTTTTTAATGGAGCCCAAAACACTAGCTTTATATTTGACAGGTCAAAAAATAATTATAGTTTTGTGGCCATTTGCTTGTAATCTAAATCAAAAAAAATTTGAAAATAATTCATATGTAAAACCTAACATTATTCGTCACAAAATTGGATATCAGAAATTTTGGGGCAAGAAAATGTATTCGTCACTACCTCGTAAAGAGGTTTTTTTATAGGATATCAGAAATTTTTCAATAAGACATTAGAAATTTTGAAAATTTCAGTATTTTTTGACAGTATAACTTGTCAACTTTGTTTATTGTTTGTACGAGCAAAAACAAACAGTCTGGCAACACTGGTTCGTTCTACGAGCACACATGTCAATCGCAAAATCTAACAGCACTCTCAAACTCTGGCTGCTATGACATTTTGTTGCTGCTGCCCAATTCCAATTCAAAGTAAAACGTATTTATTCAGTTTATAGGTTATATCTTCCAAACCTATCGGTAAAATTTTTTGTGTCATATATCAAAAACACGTGAAATTTTACAAACTGAAACATATTGAAATTTAAAAAAAATCGTTAGCGGCGTTTTCTCAAAAACCGCCAAAATGTGGGGAAAAATACCTTATGTCACCTGTAGCAATTTACCTATGTACTTTATAAAAAAAAGTTAAAAGGTATGCATAACAGCCCTTCAAAATACCTTTTCAACGATATATAGATCGCATCTGTAGCTTTTATCGTTTGGCTGCTATAAGGGTTTAAGCAACTTTCAAAAAATCATAAAAAATACTATGTTTAAAAAATATTTTTGAAACATTTTTTTTGCAGTTACACTTAGAATTGTTTCAAGAATTTTTTTGCATCAAAAATTTTTTTTGAAAAAATCGAGGAAAAAAGTTGAAAAATTGACATTTTTTTTAATTCCAAATTTTCAATGGGTAATTAATGGGTTAAAGAAATTTTGGTATCAGTCGAACGAAATTGAAGTGAGAGATTAATGTAAAAAACCTGCATCAAAACATTTTTATTATACCCAAATTTTACCAATTTATGGTGTATGAAAACATTAGTGGCACACTGTATATCTCAAACAACAAAAAAGGTTTTTCATGCTACGACTTGATTTTCAACTGATCGTTCCTATTACAGCTATATGATATAGTGGTCCGATCCAAAATCTAAAACAAACTCGATCTGCTTGCAATATGGACGAACCTATGTACATACCAAGTTTGGAGTCCCTAGCTCTAAGTCTCTGTGATCTAGGCGCTCTTACAGACGGACATGGCTATATCGACTCGGTCTTTGATGCTGATCAAGAATATATATACTTTATGGGGTCTGCCACGCTTCCTTCTGCCTGATACGCATTTTTTTTTTTGTGAAAAATAATAGAGGTTAATAGACCCCTGTTATTTTTTTAAGTACGGGATCTAAAAAAAGTCAAATTTATCCCCTTCAAATAAATCTCCCTCCGCTGCAATGCACATTTGCCAACAAATCTTCCAGCTATCATATCACTTAGCAAATTCCTCTTTAGGAATGGCCTTCAAAGCCTACTACGATTCAGATTTTATCATCTCTACCAGAGAGGTCTCTTTAGTTTGCTGAATAGCCAAAAGTCACACGAAGCCAAATCAGGTGAATAAGCAGGTTGCGGAACGATTTTTCTTGAATTTTTCACCTTTCAATTTGATCATAGTAGTAATGTGACCAATTGATTGTGTGACGGATATAATGTTTTTTATTCAGACCGTGAGGGCCACGTTGGGGATTTTACAATTCATATTAATAATAAATTGACCGCAAAGATTAGGAGTAAGACCAGTGAAAGCCCACTTGAGAACCTCCCTGTGGATAAAAGAGGCTTTACATATCCCTCAATAATATTAATTGATTTCAGTTATAGGCCCAATAGAACGTTTGATTTTTCTGAGGAATTAACTGACCTAGAAGATATCTATTTATTATAATTACGGGAGACTTAAACAGAAATAAGTTAGCTGAAAAACAGATCTTCGACAATTTGCAATCACTAAGACGACATCTGATAAATTCCATTTTTCCTACCCATTTCACTAAGAATAGCAATACTCTGCTAGATTTGTTTTTTTGTAAATGACAATAGAAAAAATTCTTATATATGATTAAGTCTATGTGCCAGTATTTTCTAAACATGACGCTATATATATTACATATGACATTTTCCTTGACAATTTAGATGAACAAATTACCTTTAAGGATTTTAAGAAAATTGACTACACTATGTTAAGAGCCGAATGTGATATACTTGATTAGAATATGTTATTCAACTATTCCTCTCTTATAATAAAAATAAATAATGCAAATTATTTGCCAACTTTTATTCTAAAGGTTGAAAATTAAATGTATCTCTCAAATATAGTTAGTATTGTGTTATCGATCAACCAGATCGATTTCTGTTTTACTGTATTAATAAGTCTAGAAAGACTAATAAAAGCCCACAAAGATATAACTAGCTCCATAATATTTTTATACCTCTTTCTCTCTTATTTCCGTTTGACATATGTACATTGTTTCAAATTGATATATAATTAAGTTATTATACTCGATATTTAATATCGAAATATTTTTAAGATTTATATACTTTTCCAGCATATTATTGAATTCTAAATTGATTATAAATATATTATACTTATATTGTCGGTTTTTTTTGCTGGGGCCGGGCTCCGATAGCGTCACTCAACGGTATGGAGGAGTTCAGTATGAGGCGGTCATCTTGATTTCGGTATCGAATTTCTCACTAGTATATTTTTTTTTTCTGAGGTTTTTACAGAATCATCAAAGTGTCTCTCATAGTTGGGCTCTCTCGACTGTAGTCTTTTGCCTTAATTGTTTAACTTTCTATTCCATAACAGAACAATTGCCTCTACTACTGTACATGATTAACGCTTTAGCATTTGCCTGCAGCGTTTTTTACTAAGAATGCTGGTGTCTTAGTACGTTGCAATTTTAGATCTTTCCCCATAAATCAAAATAATTGTATCTTTCTTGCAGTAAAAATAATGTTAATGCTTTAAAGTTGGAGAGAGTAATACACATCCTGCTCGACTTACTCAATAACAATTCCTGCACCCAATCTTTGCTGCCCTGATCATTCCAACCGTGTAGAAATAGCGCAAGCTTCTTTTTCGCATCCAAACGACGAAATCCACTTAAGTCTCCGAGTTGCAATTGGAAATGTACTTCATCACCAAGATCAATATCGGAGCTAAATTTCACGAGATGTGATTGGTAAGAAAGTTTTAAGTTTTGCTTCAATGGGCTACTTACATGGTGCGGCATTCAAACACAATACCGTAGTTTAGATGAGCGCGCTCTAAACTGTTCCTTAGCATTGTCTCTTGCATAAACCGAAAGCTCTTTTGCAAGATATTCCACTTGTGGAAATGGGCCTCGCAGCCACAGATGCTGCCAAGCAGCAGAAGGCAGCCATAAACCCAGAAAGTAGCATGGCAGTTAAGTTGTCTCGATTGTCTCTCCCGCTGATGGTGGCTGCTGTGCCAGCAATTCACGTGTCTGAGCATCCAAAAACTCGGATATAAATATAACCGAAGATTGTTGGAATTTCAGCGGTTGCTTAGCAAATACATGCAGCAAAATATTCGGCAGCGATTTTTGCAGATACTGGAATGTCGAAACGCGAACGTGGAAAACTGATATAAATATAATTAATCGATTCTACGACTTCTATAGAAAGAAAGAGAGAGAGAGAGAGCAAGAACGATATAAGCACGAAACGAGAATCGGATTCAATAGCTTGAACCGCTTGGCTTGCCCCTTGACATGCTACTGAAATCAGCAGCGCTGGAAACTGAAGTCCAAGAGTCGGTTCTGTCGTCTAGCCAGCTCCAGATCTAAGATGTTGATGACCCTCGCTGCTGCAGAGACTTCTGTTAAATGAGTTTGATGGCATGACAAGCCGGTGTTCTTGGAGCCAGCTTACTTTGTGTTTGTACAAGTGAAAGTAAAGCTTGTAACTGCTTTGAGTTTTGTCTCTTTTCATAGCAGTGTCTATGTCTGAGTTTATTTCTTTATCGCTTGTGTTTCGACTTGCGCCACTTGAGTGATCTTGACATATTTATAAGTAAATTAAGCTTGGCAAGATCAGAGGACGGCAGACGATTTGATTCGTATCGATTTTACAAGACCCTCATAAAGCAATAACAACCAGTTGAATAAACATAAGAGAACGCGATCATTAACATCATAATATTGGATGGCTGAAAGACAAAATAACTTGATTTATAGAGACCCACAGTTGTATACAACATAAATTCGCTTATATTTACATATAGAATAGAAATTCCAAGTGTCAAAGACAGGTTCCTTGCAGCTTAACTACATATTTACACAAAAAAAATGTATTTAATTTAAATTTACTGAAACCCTTTAATGCGGTAATTATAAGCCCGAGCTACTAAATTTGAATACCCTTCCGGTATATTTTATTTTATTTTCCAGAGATGTGTGCCTGAGCTAAAAATAGAAGCACACAAAGTTAGTTCGAAGGTTCCTCTAAGCAGATTAGGGTTTTTTTTACATCTTTGCCACGCTGCACCCTGGGGCAAAAGGGTGAAAAACGCGGAAAAAATCTTTTTTTTTTTGTGGTAAGCATTTATGAAAAGTAATACATTTATTCGATAGGGAATTGTTAAAAGAAAACGCGTCGATCTCAGAGACTATAAGAGTAAGAAACTCTTTTAGGTATGTAGATTCCTGTTTAATGGACGCAGCTTAAGTTTGCTTTGAATTTGGATCGAAACACTACATATATAATAGGGACTATGCCATAGGATCGATCAGTCAAAAATCAACTTTTAATACAAAAAAATTCATTGTTTTTTGATATATCTCAACGAATCTGAAAAATATGCATCTGGAATAGCGTCTGTTAAATTTGATGATGTCTACTATTATTTCTTTAATGTAGGTGAGTAGACATTTAGGTGAGTAGTGCATAAAGCCCAACCCTAATATTGATATTTATTGCCGCTTATATTATTTTTTTTTAACCTGTATTTGCTTTTCTATAGTAAGTACGGGGTCTCCGACAGTCGAGTAGGCCCTTTTAAATTTTTTAAAAACTTTTACTGGTTACATATATATGATTTTTGCGACCCAAAAAAATAAATGACCCCCACTGTGCGGCGCCATTAGCCACTGCAAATCGACTAGACGACCAGGTTTTTTTTTTTATAAGTATTCACCTTTAAAAATTAATAAATTTTGAATTAAATTTAAATATTTCGATTGACTTGGGTTCTTGGACTAAAATGTAAGTTCATAGCAGTTCCCTTTAATTTAATTTAAATTTTGTGGATTATTTAAGAAACATTAAGCCCATTAAGATTGAAAGCCAAATTGAGATATTTAAAACTCATGTTTTTATCAAATTCCGAAAAGTGTTCCACATAATGAATTTTTGCGTTGATTATTAATTTTGTTATAAGAAAAGTTTTTGATTTTCGTAGCTTTCTGGTCAATATCCAAAGTTCAATTAACACAAATTTCGACATTTTAATAGGTCAGTCATGATTATTTGGAAATCTCTTGGATTGAGAGCCACAGAAAGCGAGCCTAAAGATATTTATTTAAAAGTTTCTTTCCACCACACGATTTAATTCTTTTTGCCTTTCATTCTCCATTCTTCTCTATCTAGAGAAGAAGACTCTCTTTCATCTTTAATGTTTGCAACGTTTTATAAGTAGCTATAAAGTAGATATATACGTTTGGACAAGGCATGATGTCCAAAATAAAAATAAATTAAATAATTTTCAAATTTTCAAATCATAAGTGCCATTTAAAATTTGCTGTTTGAACAATATTCACAATGACCTATTTGTCTTGCACACATTAATATGCTTTGAGCAGCAATCTGCATTTTTTTACTTTTATGTACTTAAATGCTTGAAATCAATTTAAATAACATAATTATAGTATATGTATAACGGTATTTACTTTATTTTTAATTATTAAACTTAAAGATTATATTTAATGTATTTATTTTACGCCATCGTTCTTTTAGATAAGTGATGCTATTTTTACTTTCCCCCGTCAGTTGCTACCGACATTTTGTAATCACTGCGAACGGCAGTCCGCGCTAGTGACAAAAGCAGCACGAAGGGTGCGAAAGGCGACTAGCAATATATACAGGAAGAATGGCAAATTTGCTATGACTGTCCGATCAGGTCGATACCGATTATATACAGATCGAAAGGTATCAATTTAACTTACTAATGTGCATACTAAGACTTTTGGAAACCCACCTGGTTCGTGAGATAAACAGGTGTAAGTGGGAGGGGCAAAATTTTAATGATTGGAGCTAATGGGTCCGTTGGAGCCTTTTTGAATTTTCGTTGAATTTTTTACAATTCTCATCAAAAATACGCGTCGAAAGACACCTCGATCATTGAAATCCGATTACTGGTTCAAAAAATAATTAACTTTGAAATTTTTAGGGCCTTCCGAAAATGAGATGAAAAGTCAGTCTGTTTGTTTGTTTGTTTGTATCAAAGCGTTGAAATATCTTAATTCGGTGAATGAGGACTTGTTCCCGCTCAAAAATATAGAAACGTTTGTTCTACGACTTTTTTGAATCGCTAGTTTAGTGGGAAATCGCTAAAAACCGCTAAAATTGAAACCCTTATAGCATCCAAACGATAAAAGCTACAGATGCTTTCCCCACATTTTGGCGGTTTTTGAGAAAACGCCGCTAACGATTTTTTTTAATTTTCAATATGTTTGAGTTTGTAAAATTTCGCGTTTTTTGATATTCATATGACACAAAAAATTTTACCGATAGGTTTGGAAGATATAACCTATTAATTGACCTAACCTACTAACTGAATATATTTGAATTGGAATAGGGCAGCAGCAACAAAGTGTCATAGCAGCCAGAGTTTGAGAGTGCTGTTAGATTTTGCGATTGACATGTGTGTTCGTAAAACGAACCAGTGTTGCCAGACTGTTTGTTTATGCTTGAACAAACAAAAAACAAAGTTGACAAGTTAAACTGTCAAAAAATACTGAAATTTTCAAAATTTCTAATGTCTTATTCAAAAGTTTCTGATATCCTATAAAAAAAACTTCTTTCCGAGGTAAAAGTCTAGTGACGAAAACATTTTCTTGCCCCAAAATTTCTGATATCCAATTTTGTGACGAATAATGTTTATTTTTACATATAAATTATTTTCAAAAAAATTTTTGTCACTCGGCACTGCGCAAAAAAGTTATATTTATTAGGTATGACATTTCTATATCGACTCGGCTGTTGATGCTGATCAAGAATATACGAGGGCGGGCTGATAAGTAATCGGCCTTACCAAAAAAAAACATCTTAAACAACCCATAAATATTTTAT
This sequence comes from Drosophila suboccidentalis, assembly GCA_037043435.1. Taxonomy (NCBI): domain Eukaryota; kingdom Metazoa; phylum Arthropoda; class Insecta; order Diptera; family Drosophilidae; genus Drosophila; species Drosophila suboccidentalis. The sequence continues at coordinate 90,398 of JBAMBK010000601.1, read as the reverse complement.
TCGATTAGTGTTTTCTATCGGCTGATTGCTCTAAGATTTCGGCGTTTTTCTCAACACTGGTAATTTTGGCGGGAGTTTTAGCATGGTCACTTTTGCATTGTCCCCAAAATGAGTAAAATAGAATATCGAGCTGTCATTAGATTTCTGTTTTTAAAAAAGAAATCCAACGATGAAATAAAAAATGAGTTAATCGAAGTTTATGGGGAATCAGCTCCATCGATTTCGACCATTAAATATTGGACTGCTGAGTATAGGCGCGGGCGGACAAGCATTTTTGACGAGGACCGTCCGGGACGTCCCAGAGAGGTGACAACCCCAGAAATGGTAGATAAAGTCCACGGAATGATATTGGATGATCGCCGAATAAAGCTGAGAGAGATTGCTAAGGCAATCAATTTAAATATGAGTAAGCTTTCGTCAAGGTGGGTGCCGCGATTGCTCACAGCGGAACACAAACGCAACCGCTTGGTCATTGCGAAGGAGAGTTTGGCATTGTTAAACGCAAATAAGAATGAATTTTTGCGTCGTTTTGTGACTGTCGACGAAGCTTGGATACATCACCATACACCAGAAAGCAAGGAACAGTCAAAGCAGTGGATTTCAACCGGAGAAACGGCGCCGAAAAAGGCAAAGATTGGTTTGTCGGCCAACAAGGTAATGGCAACGGTTTTCTGGGATGCCCGAGGCGTAATTCATGTGGATTATCTAGAAAAAGGCAGAACAATTAATGGAGAATACTATTCTAACCTTTTGGGACAGTTCGATTCAGAACTAAAGAAAAAAAGGCCGCACATGGCGAAGAAAAAAGTTCTGTTTCACCAGGACAACGCTCCGGCTCACAAGAGCGTTGTTGCCATGATGAAATTGTGTGAACTACACTATGAAATTCTTCCACATCCCCCCTATTCTCCAGATTTAGCACCATGTGACTATTATCTATTTCCAAACTTAAAGAAATGGCTTGGTGGAAAGAAATTTCAGTCGAATGAACAGGTGATCTGTGAAACAAACGCCTATTTTGAGGACCTGGACCAGTCATATTTTATGGAAGGTATAAAAAAATTGGAGGACCGTTGGACTAAGTGCATACGTCTAAAAGGAGATTATGTTGAAAAATAAAAAAGAAAAATAAAAAAAAAACCGTGTTTTCTTTGGTAGGCCGACTATTTATCAGCCCACCCTCGTATATTCTCTAGGTGTCTGCCACACCTCCTTCTGCCAATTACATTTTTTAGTGACAAAGTTAATAGACCCCTGTACTTTCTAATTAAGATACATATAATAAAAGTCCACTTACCGACCCAAGGGTTAAGAAAAATCCCTGTATTTAATTAAATATCGCCTGTCCCAATATTGAATATAGGAAGATTTGGGCCTTGAAAATGCATTTTTCACTTGACTCGTGAGTAGGTTTTTTTTTTTTTACTAAAAGCCTGTCTCCAGCACCGCGAAATTTTTATGTTAGGAATTTGCTATTTATTTCGTGTGTGTGGAACATAAATAAAACAGTGTGACGAATCACCTGTGTTTTGAAAACAATGTCAATTGTGAAACTAAAATTCAACTAAAGCTCAAAAAAATGAACTCGGACGATGTACTTTGGCAAAATAAATCTGCTGGTGTGCGCCAATAATAAAGAATTATATTATTAATGTCTATAAAATTGACTTTAATTTTATTGATTTTGAATTTAATTTGGCCAGGAGGCACATCTCCGATAACTGGATTTTTAACCGGACCCCTGCTGGCAGGCTGTTGCCAGAAACAACCTAAAATTTGTTAACCCTGTTACAGGCTTAGCCCTTTCTTTCTTGCTCCTCCTGCGGCTCCTCATGATCTTCTGCGCTTTATTTTAATTTTCAACACCACTCTGCAAGTTCCTGTTTTTTCTTTTTTACCTGACCAGACACATGCTACGAAAGTGCTTTAATTAGCTCGAGCGTGCTTAACAAATAAACAATTTATAGATTTATCAAAAAAAAAAAAAAAAATGAATTTAATTTGATTAAGGCATGGAATAAGTATTTTGATCTTCGAATAGAGTAGATTGGCAATCGCCACCTCCGTATGTCCGCTGGTTGCTTACTTAGCAACTCATCCCGAATCGCGAAGATCGTTATTTATTTATTTCAGCCGAAACACTTTCCTATGCACTTTTCACAGATACATGAATAAAATGCGTCTTTTCACTGATTCACCATAGTCATGGCCTGGCCTACTGTATTTGGCTCCATCTTCTCACTCGACACTAACGAAATAATTGTCGACAATATATTCCTGAGCTGTCTGTCAGTTGTTCTCTCGTTCCATTTGTGGATTTCGTTCAAGTTGCTGGATACTCAAGCAACGAAAACGTAAACTAAAAATTCCGAGCACATTTTTTTTATATGAACTTTGACAGGTTTTTTTTTTTTTTTTTATCTTTTATCTTTTATTGCAGCTTATTGTCTTAAAACTCTATAGCGCATTTATAACTTATTGACCTTTACAATGAGTTGGCGAACTGCCTTTAAATCTGTGACTATTTACAATATAATTTTCAAAGGTTTAAGTCATTTCGGGAATCTAAGGGGTGCAATCTTTTGAGTCTTCGCCTGTTTGTATTTGTGGCTAAGCTTGCTGCAAGTTGGTTTGGGTGTGCAGAAATTCTATCCGCATATCTTGAGCTGTTTCGTCCAATAAGTTCAGCAATGGTAGGGATGTTGAGGTCCTTATGCAGGACTTCGTTTCTAACAAACCATTCAGCTTGTTTGTATTTTTTTTATATGGGTCCTCGCAGCAGTTCCCCAGAGCGGAATTGCGTATGTGAAAACTGGAACTACTATAGCATTGTAAATTGTTCTTTTGCTACGTAGCGACAATTTGCTAGAACTTCTCAGCATCCAGTCCATTTTTTTAAATTTTAATTTGCAGGTTTAGTTTGACAGGTATTTTTATTTTCCGGGGTGCTGGATACCCGGCTTAACAAAACAAAAATTGTGAAAAAATCACTCCATCGTTATGAGTCATCCTATCGAATTGAATGTTAATGCTGATCAATAATAAATATAGGGTCTGCCTTGCTACATATGTACTTTGCACAATCTTATTAAACCCTCGGCTAGTGTATAAAAAAACATTATCAAATAAGGCGCAGCAAATTAAAATAAAATATGTGCACGAACTGTGGAAAGACACTTGACGACCTTTGAATGACATAAATTGATAAGGTCGCTCTACGATTTCATCGAATGCTCGCAAAGATTTACTTTGCTTTGACTCGAATTCGAAAGAAAGAATTTAGTAGAATGAAAAAAAGCCCCACAACCGTACTAAGAGATAATATTTGAACAGGGCATTAAGTAAACTTGGTACTTTACCCATTTTTCCTCATAGTTCCTCAAAGTTTTATTTTTTATTCAGACAAAAGGCGAAACTTATATGGAAGTAGGTCTTGATTATGTGTTAAGATTGATTTTGAGAAACTGTTCGATTTCAAAATAATTTAAAAAAAAAACAAGGGGGCTCCGCCACCTGCTCGCTTCGCTCGCGGGGAGGTGCGGCTACAGTCGAGTTTGCTCGACTGTTAGATACCCTGTGCCAGTCTCCATAAAATAGAATATAAGTTATAATATAGACCATCCCGTATGCATATTGTGTCAGTTTGGTTGAGATATCTCTAACAACAAAAAAGTTGTTCATACTGAGATTTGATTTTCGAATGATCGTTCCTATGGAAGCTATAAGATATAGTAGCCTGATTTCAACTAAATTTGATCAGGATGTCTGGAACCATTCCGTTTGCATATTCTGTCACTTTGGTTGAGATATCTCAAACAACAAAAAAGTTGTCCATACTGAGACTTGATTTTCGACTGATCGTTCCTATTGCAGCTATATGATATAGTAGCCTGATTTCAACCGAATTTGGTCAGGATGTCAAGGACCATCTCGTATGCATATTCTGTCACTTTGGTAGAGATATCTCAAACAACAAAAAAGTTGTTCATACTGAGACTTGATTTTCGACTGATCGTTCCTATGGCAGCTATATGATATAGTGGTCCGATCCAAATTAAAAAACAAACTTGATCTGCGTCTGGTATCCAGCAACCTACATACCAAATTTGAAGTCTCTAGCTATTATAGTCTCTGAGATCGACGCGTTCAAACAGACGGACAGACAGACGGACATGGCTCAATCAACTCGGCTGTTGATGCTGATCGAGAATATATATACTTTATGGGGTCGGAGATGCTTCCTTCTCCCTGTTACATACATCACACAAATCTAATATACCCTTTTTGACCATTTTCAATGGGCACAGGGTATAAAAACACAAGTAAGAATGGCTATAGTCGAGATCCCGACTGTACGATACCCGTTACTTATTTAAAAAAATTTAAAATATTTTGTATTGTATGCTTTTAGGCACTTATATTGCTTAAAAACTTTAATCAGCCATTACCACCCTTCTATTTGTCCGATATTGTTTCGAATTACTTAGTAGGATGATAATTAGTAAAAGATCCTAATATCTTGGACTGTGGACGTGTTTTGGCTTTTCGCGATTTACGGAGGCAGAAAGGGGCGTGGCAAAAATTTGAAATAAACCTGACCTGCGTGGGGTTTATAGAAGTCTGTGTGCCAAATTTGGTTGATCTAGCTGTTATAAGCTCTGAGATCTAGGCCCTCACACGGACGGACGGACAGAGGGACAGGCGGACATGGCTGAATCGACTCGACTGTTGATGCTGATCAAGAATATATATGCTTTATAGGGTCGGAGACTGCTTCCTTCTGCCTCTTACATACATACATATATCATCCAATATAATACATTCTGTCAAATAAGTTCCCGGAAATTCTCATTTTAAATTTTCCCTTTGAGAATATTTCTAAAAAAATTGTTTCCCAGGTTGACACAACTGTCAGCCACTATTCTGCTAATTTTTATTGCTATGTGTCATTTAGTTTGGTTACGGCGTCATTAGGAACAAGTCAACCTTTTGTGTGCGTTGCGATTTTTACTATGGATAAAAATATCGAACAAAGAGTTTGTGTGAAATTTTGTGTTTCAAACGAAATTTCTTGTGCCAAAACGTTGGAAATGTTGAAAAAAACATTTGGTGATTCAACCATGTCGAAAACTCAAGTTTACGATTGGTATAAATCGTTCAAAGAGGGGCGAGCGTTCAGGACGACCTTCGACCTCTTCAACTGAAGAAAACGTCGACAAAATAAAGGAAATGGTGCTCGAAAATCGTCATTATAGTTTGCGAGAGATAGCCCTAGAAATGAACATGTCTCATGAGACCGCTCGTCATATTTTGGTTGATGTTTTGGGTATGCGGAAAGTCGCAGCGCGATTGGTGCCAAAAGATCTGAATTTTCTTCAAAAAGTGAACGAGTTTTTGAACAAAAATTCAACAAATATCATCGAACAACCACCGTACTCTCCAGATATGGCCCCGTGAGACTTTTTCCTGTTTCCAAAACTCAAATTACCACTTCGTGGAACCCGTTTTGAGAGCATTGAAGACATCAAAACTAATTCGCAACGAGAACTGAAGGCCATCCCGTAATATACAGGCCTGTTCCGGTTTTCACTTGTTTTTTGCGAATTTCAATCCGCAAGATTTGACCGAATTTCCCTTAAAATTCTTTTACATTTCCTACGAATTACCCTCCGAATTTCCCTTCCACATTGTGTTGAGTAATTTTTTGCAGAACAGTGCTGGAAAATGTTCTAAGCGAATCAGACATTTGCGTCAAAAGAATTTTCGCCTGTTAAAATAATTATTAATTATGTAATTTATTCATCAAATATTTATTTAATCATAAGTCGAAACATTTTTCAAAGGTAAAACCTACTTTCGTTATAACTTTTGTATTTTTAAAAGCGCGGGTTGATTTCAGTGCTGGAAATGTCTTTTTGCAGAGTTGTCAATTGTTGCACAGTGTTTGTTTACATAAATAAGCAGTTATTTTTTGCATTAAATTACAAACAGTTTTGTCCAAACTTGCATTTAAAAAACAAGAAATTTAATTCTTTATTTTACGCAATACATAAAAACACTTAAATTGTGGTTTAAAATATGTACCAAAGTATTTACTACTTTCTTCATATACAAGGGCAGCCCTAATAAAGTTGCCATTCATTTTCACAAATATTTGCGGAAACCAGAACAGGTCGAGCAAATCCGACAACAATTTTAGGTTAGAGTCTTGTCGATTTTGGGGTATGATGAAATAAAACATATTTAAAAATCAAATAAAATATTTTTTTTTTATCTGATAATGAAGTTATATTCCCAAAACATTGAAGTATTTTAAAAATATTTTATTTTCACTTTATTTTTATGCTAAGCATGCCAAAATCATCGATTTAACCCTTCCGAATTCAAACTCACTTGCTCAATGTCACGTGAATTCAATTCGCAAAATCTTGCCGAAAGTGAAAGCCGGAACAAGTGAGGGAAATTCACTTTCGCAAAATCTTGCCGAAAGTGAAAACCGGAACAGGCCTGATAGCTTTAAAAAGTGTTTCGATGATTAGATTGTTCGTTGGAAGAATTGTATTGCCTCAGAAGCGGCCTATTTTGAAGGGGATATAATAAATTTAGATGATTGATAAGTTGTTTTATTTCAAATTTCCGGGTACTTATTTGACAGAATGTATACTAGAATGCATCGGTTTTTTTCACATAAAATGGTAACCCATTTTCGTAATCTATGGTCAATTCTAAGATGTTTTCACGAAGAAACCATAGTTCTAAAATGAATTCCTGGTCCGCGCTTTTTGATTTGAAAAATTCATTTTTTGAACATTTATATCTTGGGTGTTTATTGGCCGATCCTGACAAACTTGGTGTCAATACTTTTGTTAGGACCAGGACTTTTAAAATTCCATAGAACCAAAGGACGAAATGTCCTTTAAACGTTATTTTAATCCTTGGGACGACGATTTCGCGATTTGATTATGTCAAGATATATCCTAAAAAATTAGTCAGAATTTAATATAATTTTGGCCCAAAGGACATCTTCATCGTCCTTGAACCTGTAATTTTTATTTGCAGAAAATTCAAAACATATTTTATTAAAATTGTATGAAAACATGTTTACCTTTTCTGCTTATAAAAAATACAGGTTCAAGGACGATGAAGATGTCCTTTGGGCCAAAATTATATTAAATTCTGACTAATTTTTTATGGTATATCTTGACATAATCGAATCGGGAAATGGTCATTGCCAAGGATGAAAATATCGTTTAAAGGACATTTCGTCCTTTGGTTCTATGGAATTTTAAAAGTCCTGGTCCTAACAAAAGTATTGACACCAAGTTTGTCAGGATCGGACAATAAACACCCAAGATATAAATGTTCAAAAAATGAATTTTTCAACTCAAAAAGCGCGGACCAGGAATTCATTTTAGAACTATGGTTTCTTCGTGAAAACATCTTAGAATTGACCATAGATTACGAAAATGGGTTACCATTTTTTCATTTTTTCGGGCCAATACAATTCGATGCACTCTAATGTATACCCTTTTTGACCATTTTCAATGGGCACAGGGTATAAACAATTGAGTAATCTTGCGAACATGTTTGCAAAACATTGTTTCGAAAAGATCGCGTTGCTTCTTAAAAATGACCGTATCACCTAAACTATTTCGAATTTTGAAAAATGGTTTTGGGAAAATATTTTTGAATATCTAAGCTAAAGAAAAACAAGGTTGCTCTGCTCGCTACAGTCGAATTTGCTCGACTGTAAGATACCCTGTGGCAGTCTCCATAAAATATAATATTAGTTAGAATATATTTAGTAATATGTATGAAAGCATATAAAACATAAATATTTTACGCCGCTCGAATTTGGTGAACGATATAGTAGTCCGATTTCAACTAAATTTGGTGATGCCAAGGACCATCCCGTATGCATATTCTGTCAGTTTGGTTGAGATATCTGAAACAACAAAAAAGTTGTTCTTACTGAAACTGGATTTTCGACTGATCGTTCCTATGTCAGCTATATGATATAGTAGTTCGATTTCAACAGAATTTGGTCAGGATGTCAAGGACCATCTCGTATGCATATCCTGTCAGTTTGGTTGAGATATCTCAAACAACAAAAAAGCTTTCCATACTGAGACTTGATTTTCGACTGATCGTTCCTATGGCAGCTATATGATATAGTAGCCTGATTTCAACCGAATTTGGTCAGGATGTCTAGGACCATCCCGTATGCATATTCTGTCAGTTTGGTTGAGATATCTCAAACAACAAAAAAGTTGTTCATACTGAGATTTGATTTTCGACAGCTATATGATATAGTAGTCCGATTTCAACTATATTTTGTCAGGATGTATGAGACTATTCCGTATGCATATTGTGTCATTTTGGTTTAGATATCTCAAACAACAAAAAAGTTATCCATACTGAGACTTGATTTTCGACTGATCGTTCCTATGGAAGCTATATGATATAGTAGCCTGATTTCAACTAAATTTGGTCAAGAAGTCTGGGACCATTCCGTATGCATATTCTGTAAGTTTGGTTGAGATATCTCAAACAACAAAAAAGTTTTCCATATTGAGACTTGATCTTCGACTGATCGTTCCTATGGCAGCTATATGATATAGTAGCCTGATTTCAACTAAATTTGGTCAGGATGTCAAGGACCAATTCGTATGCATATTCTGTCAGTTTGGTTGAGATATCTCAAACAACAAAAAAGTTTTCCATATTGAGACTTGATTTTCGACTGATCGTTCCTATGGCAGCTATATGATATAGTAGTCCGATTTCAACTATATTTTATCAGGATGTATGAGACTATCCCGTATGCATATTCTGTCATTTTGGTTTAGATATCTCAAACAACAAAAAAGTTATCCATACTGAGACTTGATTTTCGACTGATCGTTCTTATGGCAGCTATATTATATAGTAGCCTGATTTCAACTAAATTTGGTCAAGAAGTCTGGGACCATTCCGTATGCATATTCTGTAAGTTTGGTTGAGATATCTCAAACAACAAAAAAGTTGTCCATACTGAGACTTGATCTTCGACTGATCGTTCCTATGGCAGCTATGTGATATAGTGGTCCGATCCAAATTTAAAAACAAACTTGATCTGCGTCCGGTATCCAGAAACCTACATACCAAATTTGAAGTCTCTAGCTATTATAGTCTCTGAGATCGACGCGTTCAAACAGACGGACGGACAGACAGACGGACATGGCTCAATCAACTCGGCTGTTGATGCTGATCAAGAATATATACGGGGTCGGAGATGCTTCCTTCTGCCTGTTACATACATCACACAAATCTAATATACCCCTTTTGACCTAAAAGACCCCCTGAAGTCTAAAAAGCTGAAATTTGTACACAATATATGTATGTTTGAATGAAGCTAAAACAATTGTTGTTCCTTAAGATATCACAATTAAACTCACAGATTGTATATTGGGGACTGCTTTATGCATCCTGACAAAATTTGGTCAAAATCGGATTGCCTGTACATACATTTCACAAAATCATAATACCCTTTTTTGTCCACTTTTAATGGACACGGGGTATATTAACAAAAACAATTTTAAAGATTTAAACTTGAGATTTGGCACACATGATAGCTGTCGTAGTACCGATGTGTCCCAACGATTTCATCACGATTGAATCATGCGAATTAGGTCAGATGATATTTAACAGACAAATTTACTCGGAAATAAGAGGTGAATGTTGACGCTAAATACCCTATACAAAGCTTCCAGTGTGTTCGTTTTTGTGTGTATGCCTTGTAAAGTATTTACATATTATATATATGAGTGTATGTTTGTGTGCGTTATTAGGTGTTGACTAGACGCAGGGCATCTGGTCGTCGTACCTTTTCGATTAGAGCGTGCTTACTTGTTTTGATGGTAGATATGTATGTAAATGATGAAGAGTCTAAGCAAGTTATCTCAAAAATCACACATTTTAAATTGTGACTCTTTTTGAAAGGGGTGCGAAATGTACATTGCCAGTGCCTCATATTTAGGTAATACCTAGCTAAATCAAATCAGTGTTAGTATTAGCTTTTTTTCGATCGCACCTCGTTTTGTCGATCTGTTTTGTTATTTTTACCATTGCCCATTTTTCGATTTTGTTTTTAAGCCGCGTTTTATTATCTTTGCGTTCGTTGTGTGCTTTGTTGTTTGTGTGCTTGTCGGTATATTCGTTATTTATGTTTTTGTGCTATTGTCCATTCGTGTGTACACTTGCACAGGGTAATATCAAATTGTCATAAAAATTGTAACGCATTAAAGAAGGTGTGCCAAACCCCATAAAGTACATACATGCATATGTATTTTTTGATCAGAACGATTAACTAAGTCGATGTAGTCATTTCCGTCTACTTCAATGAGTATACTCGACTGTTGCATACCCTGTAACCATATTTGCTTATACAAAATCGCAGACGTTTAATACGCCGAAGAATTGATGCCCTTGCAGAAGGCTGCATTCAATTTTTGACTAATAATATAGTGAATATTCTGTCAGATTGGGGACTGATTTCCAAAAATGTTCGTACTAAAGCTTGATTTTCGGGAGATTGTTTCTAAGGTAGCTATCTGATATAGTCTGATTTTGGTTTTAGTACACAAAATTATTGTTGTTTTTTTTAGATATCTCAACTAAACTCACAGATATTCTAAACACATTTGGCTAATATGCGACTACTTTATCATATGGCTGTCATGGAAACGATCATTCGAAAATTTAATTCAGGGCTCAGCAAGAGTATCAAAGATTCGGCGTGTCGGAGATAAGCTTGATTTGTAGTACATACTTGGTATTCTCAGTAAGTCCACTTCTATTTGTCTCGTCTCGAGCTGCGCGCAGTTTCAGTTTTGCATTTAATGCGAGCACAACAAGTTAGTAGTGAAACGATTTCAATGTTATCATAAAAAATAACCTCATTTTTATATATATACATATGTACATACAAATACGTATATTTAATATTTTCTAAATACATTTAATTTAAATACTTATATAGACAACAATTATAAGAAATAAATTGAAACAAGTAAGAGCGGAACAGTCAAAGTGCTCAACTGTTAAGTGCCCAGTACCCGCGTCTTCGCACTCGATCGATAAAATTGCCGCAAATTAACTAATATAATAAACAAAGAAGTGCAACAAGGTTACTAATTTGCACTCACATACATTAATAAAAACGACTCGGCTGTTGATGCTCCCTAGTCCCTGAAGTCTGTCTGTGTATATAAACACTAGAGTAGGTAAACTTTTAGTCAAATCGTAATCTACGACGAATTCAAAAAAGATTTGGGCTTACAATCAAACTCGACATTCGCGTTTTTAACGAGAAATTATGTTAAGTTCTGGTTTTTAATACATAAAAACGGAAAGCTAGGTTTTGATTTAAGGTTTCTTGTGCAAATCTTCTAAGAAATTCTTTGGTAGATAAAAAAAATGGATTCCCTACAAATTGACCCATTCTATTGTACATACATATATATGAGTATTCCCCTTATTTCTTATAAATCGTTTTTTTACATTAGTACTTTTTAAAAGGGTATAATGGTTTTGTGAAATGTATGTCAGAGGCAGAAGGAGGAGGAGGATCAGTGTATCATATAGCTGCCATAGTATTTGTGTATGTGAGAGCAAATATATATTAGGCTAAGTATCTAAGTGCCTGGGCACAGGGTATCCTTCAGTCAAGTACACTCAAAGCCAATTGTATGGGCTTTCTCGTAGTGTTCCCTGGACACAATAATATTTTCCTTCTCGGAAGCTATCTCGACCAGGTGTATCCTAAATAATATTTAATTTTTCCTAGTGTTTGCTTATTCCATTGTAAGTACAGAGTCTCCGATAGACGAGTTTGCTCGACTGTAGCTCCGTGGTGAAGTGAGCACGGGGCGGAGCCACTATTTTCCTTTTTATTTCTTTGGGCAAAAGTGGACCAATGTTACCGGAACGATAATACTTATTTTGAAAACACATGACCTGATTCTTTTAATATCTTTTGTCTTACAGCAAACATGAAACCTTTCGCCTGGCTTTCCATGCTCTTGGGCATCATTGCAATTGGCCACTCGAATGCCGCTGCTGGAACCTCTCATCTGCTTTGCTACTATGATGGTGCCAGCTTTATCAGGGAAGGTAAGAGAATAAGTTAAATATTGTAAGGTACAAGCTAAGTGATAAAAAATTCTACACGTTAAGAGCATAATACTTTCTGGAGATTTCCCACAAAATTCGGAGAACTCTATAAGGGTATAATATCCTCGAAGGGCCAAAGATAACCCGCCATCTTCTTCCTATATAAAATTTCATCTGACACATAAGATAAATAAATTAATAAAAAGCTGCTTACAGTTTAGAAAATAGTTCAATTCCAAGATAGTTAGCAGATTTGTCGATACTTTATTTGGCTTTTATAATTGTCATAATTTTCAACCTGTAACGATTTGAGCAACGTTGAAAATGAATAGCTATTTAATTATAAGCGATTTTAATTACATTCGAAGCAGTTTGTTATTTTTTTGTAGCTTACTAACTAGTACACATTTATATATGTGCTGTACATACATTTGATTTATACGTTTACTTATATATAAATGTACAGATTTGTGTATCAGTGAACAAATGCGTACAGTGTGTTTCATATGTCATAAGATGATTTTGAACATTGCATAAGTTTCGCCAAGTGATTGTTAGATAAGGGAATTTCAAAAAATCAGAAGACTAAGCAATTATGCCTATTAAAGAGAATAAATTGAAGAGGTCTAAAAAAAACCCCGCATCAATTAACGCCAACACTTTGTTAGTTTTTTAATCACATGATACGATGGCGACGATGAATCTTAGAAATGATGTCATACTGAAACGAACTCTATGTGTATTGAGTTTCATTATACCCTGTGTCCATTGAAAATGGACAAAAGTGTCAAATGGTTTTGTGAAAGGTATGTAACAGGCAGAAGAAGGCATGGCACACCCTATAAAGTATATATATATTCTTGATCAGTATCAACAGCCGAGTCGATGTAGCAAATTCGATCTCAGAAACTATAACAGCTAAAGATTTTAAAATTGCTATGTAGGTTCCTGGAAACCTAGCGCAGATCAAGTTTGTTTTTAAATTTGTATCGCTAATTAAAGATTTATTTTTTGGCAACTGGTTCTGGTCGGATTTGGAAGTACGTCGGGAAGTACGTTTTGGAAGTGGCAAAGTTTTACTGGGTAGTTTCGGTGCACTGGTGCTGGTCTCTGTTACATGCATACATATGTATATAATGTAACGTAATTAACGTAATTAATTTAACGACTTTCAATTGGAGATCACTGCGCTAAAACCTTAGACTGTTAAAAGTCATAAGATAAATTGATTGATTAATTTTATTTATTTAAGAAATATGCAGTACTTAAAACACTAAATATGTAAAATGCTTTTGAATTTTCACACAGGTCTTTCCAAGCTAACGTTGAATGATTTGGAGCCCGCACTGCAGTTCTGCACCCATTTGATCTATGGCTATGCTGGAATTGATTCAGTAAACAACAAACTAGTCAGTACCAACGTAAATCTTGATCTGGATCTCGGTAGCGGTCTGTTCCGCTCTGTAACGGGCCTAAAGAAAAAGTATCCCGCTTTGAAAGTCATCCTAAGTGTTGGCGGCGATAAGGATACTTCAGAAGAGAATAACGCCAAGTATCTGACTTTGTTGGAGAGCAGTAATTCGCGCATTCCGTTCATTAACAGTGCCCACTCGCTGGTGAAGACTTACGGCTTTGATGGAATTGATCTCGCTTGGCAGTTTCCCAAGAACAAGCCAAAGAAGGTGCACAGTGGCATTGGCACATTCTGGAAGGGATTCAAAAAGATCTTCACTGGCGATCATATCGTTGATGAGAAGTCCGAAGAACACAAGGAGGAGTTTACCGCCCTCGTGCGTGAATTGAAAAATGCATTCCGTCCAGATGGGTATCTGCTGGGACTTAGTGTCCTGCCGAATGTCAACTCATCACGTAAGTGCTAGAAGCGTATTGCTACTGTATATCATTTCATTCAAGTATATCATTTTGTATTTAAACAGTGTTCTATGATGTGCCCGCTCTGATCAACAATCTGGATTATGTTAACCTGCATGCCTACGATTTCCAGACTCCCGTGAGAAATCCGGAGGTGGCCGACTTTCCAGCGCCTCTTTATGAGCTGAACGAGCGGAATCCCGAGTCCAATGTCAACTACCAAGTGCAGTATTGGCTGAACAATCATGCACCTGCCTCCAAAATCAACGTGGGCATCGCCACCTATGGTCGCGCTTGGAAATTAACTAAGGACTCTGGACTGACTGGCTTGCCGCCAGTATCAGACGCCGACAACGTTGGACCTGCTGGCCTTCAGACTCAAACTTCTGGTTTCTACAGCTGGCCAGAGGTTTGTGCCAAACTACCCAACCAGGCTAACCAACATCTAAAGGGTGCTGATGGACCACTGCGTAAGGTAGGCGATCCCACTAAGCGCTTTGGCAGCTACGCTTACCGCTCGGCCGACGACAAGGGTGACAACGGTCTCTGGGTGGGCTACGAAGATCCCGACACTGCAGCCATTAAGGCCACTTACGTGAAAAGCAAGGGCCTAGGCGGCGTTGCTCTCGTCGACATCAGCTATGATGATTTTCGCGGCAGCTGCACTGGTAACGAGAAGTATCCCATTCTGCGTGCCATCAAGTATAAGTTGTAGGAGGGCAAAGTGTATCAATATTGATGTAAGCGATACTTTGCAGTTATGCGTAAATACATACATATGTTTTCATTGTGGGTAATCCCTAATAAACTCGTCTATCTGATTGCACTATAAATATTCGAGATGTGTCTGAATTTACTATTTTGACTAAATTTACAGAATTTATTTACGGGGCTTGATAAGTTATCAATGATAACTGTATAAATACAAGGGGTATCCGCTTCGCTTCGGTCACCTACCCCCGGCTCGATTCGCTTGCGGTGAGGTGCGGCTGCAGTCAATTATACTTGACCCTGTGCCCTGGCCCTAGCATAACCCAATTCGGTCAGGATGTATATAAACTACTCTGATAAAATTGAAAGGTGAATCACTGCGGACGGCAGTCCGCGCTAGTGACAAAAGCATCACGAAGGGTGCGAAGGCGACTAGCATATATACACAGGAAGAATGAAAAATGCTATGACTGTCCGATCAGGTCGAGTTATATACCGATAAAAAGGTATCAACTTAACTTACAAATGTGCATACTAAGACTTTTGAAAACCCACCTGGCTCGTGAGATAAACAGGTGTAAGTGGGAGGGAACTAAAATTATTGGAGCTAATGGGGCCGTTGGAGCCTTTTTGAATTGTTCTTAAATTTTATACTATTCTAATCAAAAATACGCGTCGAATGACACCTCGATCATCGAAATCCGATTACTGGTTAAAAAAAAAATTAATTTTGAAATTTTTAGTGGCCTTCCGAAAATGAGATGAAAAGTCTGTCTGTTTGTTTGTTTGTTTGGATCATATCGTTGATTTAGCTTAAGTGCACGGTTGCCACTTAAAAATATCTGATTGAGCCAAAAACAAACAAAAAATTAGCCAAATTGACTAAAAAAGAGCCAACAATTTTTTTTTTGCAATTTGGTATTTTTCCATTTAATTATATAAAAATTATTTCGATCACAAACACTTAAAGCAATAACACATATTTCCAAAGTATTTTACATTTTCATCTTAATCTAGTAATAATGTTATTTAATAAAAATAAATATGTACTTCAACCTAAAACTGTACAAAATAATTCTGATTCTGAGCTGATGAAAAAAAGAGCCAAATCGAAGCAATTAAGTGTCATTGCTCCAACAGGAAAAAAAAGAGCCAGTTTTGGCGCAAAAACGACAATTGTGGCAACTGTGCTTAAATGTTTGAATGAGGACTTGTTCCCACTCAAAAATCTAGAGACGTTTGTTCTACGACTTTTTCGAAAAATCGCTAGTTTAGCGGGAAATATTATTAATATTAATATTATTCGTACCAAAATTGGATATCAGAAATTTTGGGGCATGAAAATGTTTTCGTCACTAGGCTTTTACTTCGTAAAGAGGTTTTTTTTATGGGATTTTTATTTCAACTTTTTCTGTAACTTGGTAGCACCAAGATGAAACTATATAAAGGCGATGTATAGTATGTTAAGCACTGAAACACACATCAAGCATCCATGTTTTTTTTGGCTATTTTTATCGATGCTTTCCGGTGTTTTTGTTGATATCGATGTTAAGCGATGCATCGATATTTTGCAAGCCACTGCTTGTTTAATTTCACAATAAATTTCATTTTCGTCGTCAGTTGGCACACTTTCAATACTTTCTTTCGCCACCCTGACAGCGCGTTTATGAGCAGTGTTTGCCATGCCCAAGAAAGTAAATTTACTAAAACTGCTCATCCGGACTATAGCTACCAGAAGGCATTTGTCTATTCGAATATTAAGTTCGCATCAAAAAGCCTTCTTGTAGTTTGTATTTACTGTTACTACAAAAGCATTTTCAGAATAACAATAAAGACGAGCTTTTGTTGGATGCATTGCAGCAAAATAAATGCAAACAGTTCGAAATGCAACATTTGTGGCAAAATGATAAGGACTGCGGGAAATACAACTAACATGAAAGACCACCTACATATGAAGGCAATGTCCATAAAATCAACAAAGATAATGTTAATGGGTACCTCATCAAATACCCGATCAAGCACCATCGTGTAGCAGTGCACTATGGTAAAAAAGTCCGATATTTTGGCATTAATTCAAATTTTTTCGAATAACTATAAAGCCACCAAAAATAATTTTTTCGGGACTACCCTTAATATTTTAAGCGCGCTTAAAGTAGAGGTGAAGAACTATCGATGGCACTATCGATGGTCAAGCGCTATCGAGCCGCACTCGATGGCAGACCTGCACTATCGATAGTGGTCGATAGTTTGTTATGACGCTCAACTCGTCACAGAGAGGCTCGAATTTGGCATCTGCAGCTTCGGAAACTTTTAAGTTTTGAGTTTAATAATTATATATTTTTTTGACATGAATAGGTTTTTTACTATAGTCAAAATAGGTAAAGAAGAATGTAACAGAACTGAACCTAATACAAATTATAATGTTTTAAAATTTATACGAGGTGTGTTCAAAGGAAAAGGTGAATTTTTAATTTTCGCGGGCTGTGTACATTCGATTATCGTTATTTTTTGTTATATTCGGACACATATGTTTATGATATGGTTGCATTAGCAGCCAATTTCGATTAGTAGTTTTTTTTTGACATCTGAAAAGGTTAATCACCTTTTTGTGTGCTCTTCGATTTTTGAATTTTGAAGAAAATGCATCGAAAAATATGTATTAAATTTTGCGTTAAAAATTAAATGACGCAAAAAAATTCTTCAACAAATTTAAAAAATCTCTTCGTTAGTATTTTTTATGAATTTTTGAAAACTGCTCAAAATCCACTTTTTGTATGAAAAGGAGGAAAAAGGGGTTAAAATAGTCGTTTCAATGCTTGTTCGTGGTTTTTTTGGCCAAAAGGAACACTGTAATCATGCCCCAGCCACCGTATTTATAGATTTGGCTCCCTGCGACTTTTTCCTATTCCCAAAACTGAAGAGACTAATGAAAGTAAAGCGTTTTGCCACAATTAATGAGATCAAGTCAGAATCAAAGAAAGAGCTGATGGCCATACCGAAAAGTGAATTTTAGAAGTGCATCGAGGTTTGGAAAAAGCCTTTGCACAAGTGTATTATATAAATAGATATTGATGAAAAAATAAGTACTTTTCAAAAAAATTCAAAATTCACCTTTTCCTTTAAGCACACCTCGTATGTACCCGTCACTTCAGTCGAGTCCGGTCGCATGTTTAATAGGCTGAATAAAAAGTTTTAGATCGCGCGACTTTGGCTATTACAATAGCTAATAGCGAAACATTACTGTTGATGCCTAATTTTTTTTATGTTTAGTTTTATAATACCTAAGTAAATAACAATTAAAAATTTTAGTCGTAATTTTATATAAAAATGTATAATTTTTGGAATTTAACATACAGTGGCTCACAGCTTATTTCAACCAGCATAAAAATCAAGTTTATTCAGAAGCTTCAATTACAACTAGCTAAAAAACAAACCAAATCGAAAGTATTCACAGAAAACTAAAGATTTATCAACTCAGAATTTGAAAATATTGAAAATATTCGAAAATTTTTGAGTTTATGTAAAAGTCAACTTTTTCAACTATTTTTAAAAAAAATGTTGGGATGCAAAAAATTCTTTAAACAAATTTAATAATGTCTGCAAAAAAAAATTTCAAAAATCTCTTTGCTAGTATTTTTTTATAATTTTTTGAAAATTGGTCCTTAAGCTACTTTTTGTATGAAATAGAGGAAAAAGTGGCTAAAATAGTCATTTTTAGCAATTTTCAAAAAATTATAAAAAATACTAGCAAAAAGATTTTTGAAATTTTTTTTTTGCAGACACTATTAAAATTGTTTAAAGAATTTTTTTGCATCCCAACATTTTTTTTAAAAAATCGAGGAAAAAAGTTGAAAAAGTTGACTTTTACATAAACTCAAAAATTTTCGAATATTTTCAATATTTTCAAATTCTGAGTTGATAAATCTTTAGTTTTCTGTGAATACTTTCGATTTGGTTTGTTTTTTAGCTAGTTGTAATTGAAGCTTCTGAATAAACTTGCTTTTTATGCTGGTTGAAATAAGCTGCGAGCCACCGTATGTTATACATATGGGCATTTCCAGAAAAAGGTCCACCACGACGAAAAACGTAAAACTGATCAAAAACTCACATCTTGTGAAATTTTCTTCCAAAAATGTATTCAAGTTATTTATTTAAGCAATATACGCTAGAAGAAATTCAATAGGATGAAGATATAGATTCTATATTGGAATAAATTCACTTTTTCCATATATTTGCCCATTTTCTTAAAAATTGACTTTCAAAATGGACCGTTTGTATTTTAACGATTACACTTAGTAGGACAGTAAGATTGTAACATGAACCATTTTAATTCTTAGAAATATATTGAAAGTTTAATTTAAAACAAGTTTTAAAAGCTGTTTTCGATATATAGAATGAAATTTGATGAACAAACTCTTGGAAAAACTAGGTGGAAATCTTGTCACGTTCGCGATGTCACGTTACAAATTACTAATAAAACTTGTAAAATAAATAAAATGATAGTAACTTATCAAAATTATTTGTAAAATCGAAAACTACATTATTTTATTATATTTTGAGAGTATTTTCTTCCAAATTAGACGCCACATTTCGTAGACTTTCGCATTTGTCAAGATGAAGTCAAACATGACTTCCATATTTCGTCGCGTTCGCGATGCATTCTTTTCTATAAATAATTAAAAAACGAAAAGTCTTCAAAGCTTGTCTTTTATCATAAAAATAGTGTTGATAAAATGCATTAAACACATGAGAAAACTGTTTTGAAAATGTCAGCTTTTACCATTTTTTTTGTTTATTTAAGACGTACAAATGTCGCGTTCTCGATCCTGGAAATACCCATATACAGTTTGTCAAGAAACACTTTACACACCTTAAAAAATGTAATATTTTGACATCATAAGAAAATAATAGTTATTATATATATTTGGAAAGGTTATTTAATTTCCGTTCGAATGATGCAAAAATTTCCTTAACCCATTAAAAAACCATTGATAATTTTGAATTTTTGAAAAGTCTTACTTTTTCAACTTTTTTCCTGGATATTTTACCAAAAATATTTTGATGCAAAAAAGTTTTTAAAACAATTCTAAGAGTAACTGCAAAAAAAAAATTTCAAAAATATTTTTGCTAGTATTTTTTATAATTGTTTGAAAATCCTAAAAATTACCATTTTAACCCCTTTTTCCCACTTTTCGCTCAAAAAGTGGCTTTTTAGCAATTTTCAAAAACTTATAAAAAATACTAGCAAAAATATTTTTGAAATTTTTTAAAAATAATAATAAAAATTTATAAATATACATAGATAAAGCTGATTAAGGTATTTAAAAAACGGTGGTAGTAGAGTTTTTTTTTGTATTTGTGGTTTATTGGGCAAATGTCCAATGTGTTGTTTATGTGTATTTTTAGCTAAAAACTATCAAATGTGTTCCTGTTCTGGTAAGCTCTACATTAGTAGGGCACAAGATGTCACGAGAGTTTTGCGTAAATGTTATTAACTAAACCAGCGGTGGGCACAAAATTTTAACTTGGGAGCTCTAAAACAAAAACTGCAACAAGAACCCTTTTCGAGTTTACCTACTTTGACGACCTACCCAAAAGCGCGAGCAAAAAATACACTGAAAAGAATTATGAGTGGATTAAATTTTTATTTATTCAAAATCTACTTTATCTTTACTAATGGAAGTTTGCAGTAAATCTGAAAGGTTTATGTCAGTTAACCTATTACGATAGACATTTTTAATCTGTTTTATATGTGAAAATGTAGCTTCACAAAAATATGTACTGGCAAAACTTGACTCTAACTTAAGCATCGAAGATACTGGGTATTTTTCTTCTGGCACTTTCCTCCAAAATTCATTTCCAGACTGTTTAACTCCAAGAAGATGATAGTCAGATTGTAATTTGCAGAGCTTCCATTGATATATTGTGTCCTGTTTATTTATGTCTATATTATTATTTATTTTATTTTATTTTGATTCCCAGTGCTATAAGCTAACGCTTATTATTTAATGCACTAGTCACTATTACAAACATCGGTTTTTTAAATATTATTAACATTAAACATTTTACAATTATGAAAGAAAAGAAAAAGTAACATATAACCGTAAACAATCCTTGCTTTAGTTAAAGATTTATCCTAATTATAGTTTACAACCTAATTTAATTAGTTGAATTATTTGATCGATACATGTATATAAACTATATTAATACTATTGTTTTTATTTATTTTTTTTTTTGTATTATATTTTATGCTTCTCTCAATATAAGTTTTAACTGTGTCCCTAAAAGTTGCGGGGCTACTTATTGTTTTCAGTTGAAAAGGCAAACGGTTCCACATGCGAATAGTATGCACAAAGAAATGTCTTTCTGAGCTTGTTAATTTGTGCCGAATATTGTTTATATTATTTGTCCTTGTAGACGTGCTAAAATGTAAGTTGTCATATAAATAGCGTGGTTCCGTAGTTTGTACAATTTTGTGTAACAGAATAAGATTTCTGTAATCAGTCCAAGTCTTAAAGCTCATGTCATTTAACTGTCGGGCATAATTTGAAATATGATCTCGTCTATTAACATTAAAGACATATCTTGTAATGCTGTTATGCGTTACATTCAGTTTTTGCTGCAATGCAGCATCACAGTTTCCAAAAATTTCTATTCCATAGCAAAGCACAGGATAAGTTTTTGCAATTAATATTCTAATGTTGGTAGGTAAAAATTTCTGTGTCATATAAAGTTGTCTAAGTAATCCATAAGTTTTCCCAGTTGCCCTTGCAATATGATCACTCCACGTCAAGGTTTTATTAAAAACGATACCAAGATTTATTGCTTTTTCAACGTAGTCTATAGGAGTATCTTCTATCTTAAGACTTGGCAAATTTTGTGTACAGAGAGATCTTTTTTAAATAACAATACATTTACATTTAGACGGATTAAGCGTAAGCCCATTGCAACTAGCCCATTTACTTACATTTGACAATTCACTGTTACATAAATTAACACAATCTAGTACTTAATCACGACGACAACTAACATACAATTGGACATCATCGGCATACAAATGAACATTGGAATACGATAACACGGCAGGGAGGTCATCAACATATAACGAAAAGAGAAGTGGACCAAGGACTGACCCTTGAGGTGCTCCACGGCTTAATGGCAATAGTGAAAATATTTCATTATTATAAAAGACAGCTATTGGGTTAACACATATTTTTATTAGGTTTTTGATCTCGTTAAAATCGTTAAAGCGTTCCTCAAAAATAATTCTTCTGTTGTATGCAGTCAGAATACATAGGGTGCAAAACTTAATGTGGGATACTATGTGTAAGGAGTTATTGATCAAATCATTGCTCAGAATAGCGAATTTTTTTTTAAGGCATCAATCGTTGACAGTACTGTCACGATGGAATGTTTTAGTGTTTGAAGCTGCGAATTAAAAATATTCAAATACTTGGTCAGGTCAACTAGATTAGCTACCAACGTTTCCTAAATGTTCGTGTACTGCTCGAGAAATAATTTAATTTCCTTTCTAAGGGAAAAAAATCTTTCAAGGCAATTGCCCCTGCTGAGCCAACGAACCTCTGTAAACATTTTCAAATCTCCATACTGCGCTTTAAGATCGAGCAAAAGTGCCTGAAATTTTCGGTGTGTTAGGGCGTTATGTCCTCTTATTTTATTAATTATTTTCACCACACAATCCATAGTTTCATTAAGTTTCAAGGCTTTTGCCCATAGTGCTTCCTGGTGAACGAGGCAGTGGTAAAATGGGACATCAATATTTCTTGACTTAAACTGTCCCTGAAGACCCTTGATTTCTCCACGCATGCTTCTTGCTCCGTCGGTGCAGATAGCACAAAGTTTGTCAAAACCACCGATTTCTTGAACTGATATTTCAATTGCTCGAAATATATCCAGCCCTGTGGTTGTTGAGTATAGCGGAACTAAGTTTAGCAGGTCCTCTTCAATATTAAAATCGGAATCAATAAACTTGGTAAAAACTAGCACTTGCGCAACATCATTAATATCTGTGCTTTCGTCAACAGCCAAGGAATAATATCTGCATTTTTTTATTTTACTTATCAGATTATTTTTTAATTGCCCATTAATGGCGTTTATTCGTCTTGTGACTGTTCGGCGAGAAAGCGATACTTCAAAGACTAATTTTGACATTTCAAAACCTTTATCATCGAAGCATTTCATCATATCACGAAAAGTTGATTTAATAAATTCCCCGTCTTGCAGTTGTTTCTGTGCTTTGGCCAAATAGTAGCTTACAAAAAATGATGCACGTAAGATTTTTTTTTTTTCAGGTTCCATCACATATTTACTTTCAGGAAGTGATGATTTCAGCCTAGCGATAAGCTGCAATCTTTCACTATGACTCAAAAGAGCATATGCATTTTTATGGTGATTAATATCGCCTTCGCACCCTTCGTGCTGCTTTCGTCACTAGCGCGGACTGCCGTCCGCAGTGATAATGCCGTCGGATATTAAATCTCTTTTTTGAGCTCAACAGAGATCTGCAAATAAGGCATTCAAGCATTCCCACATCTTGTGATTTTGAAAAAAAATATTGAGACTCAAGCTCGGAAAATTCAATTTTCTCAGTCATTATTAAATTTATTTTTTATAACCAACAAGTTGCAAAAAAACTTTAATTTACAAATAACCAACTGGTAAACATTTCAATACCTAATATATTTTTTCATTCAGTGTACAAAATGACGAGTCGCGCCGTCAGCGCGAGCCAGACAAACACACAAACGTCTTTGCAATGTTGTTGTTGTTGTTTTATTGACGGTCAAAAATGCCCACCCCACAAAGTGCCCACCCCTGAACTAAACCATCTGGAATCCTTTCATATATTGTTGAAAATATGAACTAAGCGATGCGGCTAATAAATTAATTACAATGAAGTCAATGGATTTTGCAGCTATATTAACAAGCATTTACCAGAATGCAATCGAATTTTTAACAGATTTAAATCAAAAAATTCCAAGTGACTTGACGGCTTTATTACAGTTGAGTTTGGTGAGATCAACACGTCACCAAAGAAAAGGGATCGAAAGCAAGTACTATACCAAGATGCAGAATCTCGGTTAAAAAGAAAATTAGTATCAGAGGTTGTCTCGAGGCATTCAACTCCGTCTCGGCAAAAAAGTCAAATGAAAAGGATTTGTGTTTTGTATTGGAAGAAACAAGAAGTTATGAAGACTTGAGCAATATAAGGAAAAAACTTGAAGACAATCCGCAAATTCTAATAAGCCCTGATGTCGCATTAGCATTTGTATATGAAAATGGTTTAACAAAACAGCAATATTCAAATATAAAAAAACTAGATAAACAGCATGGATGCGATATCTATTCCCCTTATTTGGAAGTTCTAAAAACTAAAGTAAACTGCAGAAGTCTCCTTACAAAACTTATTGGAGCATGCAACAGATCGCATTCTTATAATGCAAGGAGAAGTCCTTGAGATTTTACCTGATATAACTCAAAGCTCCTATAAACAAAGATTTAAATTTAATGAACCTATTTCTCAGGACCCTTCTCTATTTGTAACAACAATTATCCCGTTGAATCTAATGGATGATACTGATCGAGTAGTTTGGCTGAATAGAACCCAGCAGTCAATTAGATTCTGCCGGCCATTAAAAATGGAGTTTGCAAAACAAACCACTGCCCTGATACTAAACGAAAAATGTAACTTGGAAGAGCAAATGAGAAACCTTGACGAGCATTTATTTATTTACAAATACAAAGTAGTAATTACTAAATCTGAAACATATTTAACGCTAATTGATGGTAAAGTCCTAAACATTTTAACTGACACCAATTCATGCCAATCATGTTCTCTATGTGGAGCTAAGCCGACTCAACTGTTAAACACTAGAGATTTTAAGTCGACTAATTTTAAAGTTAATAACGAGAGTCTGCAGTACGGAATAAACCCACTTCATGCGTGGACTGTACTGAAAATCTCGTACAGAATTAATGCAAAGACTTGGCTTATCAAAGGTGTTGACTAAAAAATAGTTGGATTGCGCAAGGAGTTTATCCAAAAGCAGCAAACAGTCGAGCCGACAGCTTTTCCCGACTTCGACTGCCAACGACTTTCGGCAGCCGATCAGTTGCTGCAGCTTCGACTTACGCTCATTATTGAAAGCAGCAGCACAGCAAAAAGCAAAACAACAAAAATCGGCGACTGTTTTTGCTGTTTGATTTTTGTAGCTGTTTGATTTCT
This sequence comes from Drosophila suboccidentalis, assembly GCA_037043435.1. Lineage (NCBI taxonomy): Eukaryota > Metazoa > Arthropoda > Insecta > Diptera > Drosophilidae > Drosophila > Drosophila suboccidentalis. The sequence continues at coordinate 65,416 of JBAMBK010000601.1, read as the reverse complement.
GCTGCTGCTTCGACTGCGACTTCTGAAATTTTGCGAAGCAAAGTTAATATTAAAAAGTCGCAGGCAGTCGAAGCAGAGAAAAGCAAAAATATTGCGACTGTTGCTACTTCGACTGCAGTTTTTTAAACACTGGTCTCAATATAGATAAACCCAGAGAGAATGGCAGCGGCAATAGCAATGATGGAAATACTGCAAGAAGAGCATTTTCAAATGCTAAATTTTTGTCTGATATTTTAAGCATCCTGATTGCAATCTCCTGTGAATACAAAATAAACACCAACAAATTTAAAGACTTCTACGCCAACACCTTCTATAGGTACATGGAAGACTATGCATAGTACCCATTGTCACCGACTGTACACAAAGTATTGGTACACGGATACCAAATAATGGATAACTACACGGATAGTTCCAGTTGGGGTTCTTGGAAGAAAAGAACGCGTCAGAAGCAAGAAATAAAATCTATAAGAATGATAGAAAATGTCATTCCAGAAAATGTAGTAGATTGGACAATATAACCGATGCTTTTAATAGAGCATTAGACTCTTCCGATCCATTGTTGTCTAGTCTCTGCTTAAGTGAGAGATTAAAATAAAAAAAAAGGGCACTTTCTAAAGATGTTGTCGCTCTTCTTGAATCCCCTGATAGCACAGTTTTACAAAAATATGATGATGACACAACCGATGATGAAAATGATTATTCGGAAGATGAGAATGACGAACAAGATAATTTTGATCTGGATTTTGAGTTGGAAGAAAAGATGTGCAGCCATTTTTAATGGTCAAAAATCCCGGTTTTATCATTTTGATGAACACAGTTGCACCACGCGACAAAATACCCTCGAGTTACAAAAAAAAAACAAAATGGGTCGATGAGAAGTATTTGGAAATTAAAGAAGTTTGGAAAACAGCTAATTGAAAAGACGCTAACTGTGACAATGGATGTATGGAGCGATAAAATGTCAATGCGCAGCTTCTTGGGCATTACAGCTCATTGTCTGTTTGAGCAGGAAATGTCTTAAGGAAAGTGAGCGTCGCACAGCAACATATCTAAGGGAATTGCTGGAAAATTGTTGCTCAGTAACTGCCATTGGCACAGAAAATAGGACAAATATTGTCAAAGCCGTTGACATGGCATACGGGCGTAAAAAACACCAACATGCTTTGCGCACACTCTCAATCTAATTGCACGATCTACCATTTTTAAGGGAATCTGTAAATGAATGCATAACTCAAATAAAAACTATTGTTACCTTTTTTAAGCAGAGTTGCGTAGCCAGTGACCACTTAAGAAAAGCAACGGACAAAGTCTTGATTCAGGATGTTGCAACAAGGTGGAAAGCCACTTATCATATGATCGAGCGTTTTTTGGAGGTCAAATCATATGTATGTTAAATAGGTTCTGTTCAACATACGCAACGAACTGACAATGCTCAGTGGAAAAGAACTGGAGTTGCTGAACACAATAATGCCCCCTCGAGGAAGCAACGTCAATAATTAGCGGGGACAAATATTGCACTGCCAGTATGGTCATTCCAATTGTGTAATCATCGCATCGCGTTGGCACGCCAGTCTGTTAATTTAACAGAATGCTAAGCTTACCGATAGCGTATGTTCGATAAAAGGAAGAAGAAGAGAACTGGCACTGGTGCGAAATCTCTTGGCAAGATCCATTATTCATTTACATAGAAGCATTTATTTACTTGGCTAGCAGTTGGAAGCCAATGTCTTTCAATTGTCAATATTTGAAAAGAGAATTTGCAAAACTGAAATGACAAAAAACCTGAGGCAAACGATGTGAGAGAATTCCTGCTTTTAGAAATTGATAGGAAATGTCATTAACTTTTAATTTCTTTTAATATATATATTGTAATGCATTGTTTTAGGTCAATGGCACAATGCTTGATCCGAGATTCAAGAAATTGCACTTGAAGACCCTCAGACATGTGCCAATGCACTTGTTAAAATCAAATCTCTCCTTAAGCCGAATGATAACGATATTAAAAATCTACCACCTTGTACATCAACAAAATCAAATTCTTTTTGGAACTACCATTACCAGCTGGCGCAGTCTCAGCCGAATGTGGATATTGACGTAGAGATGAGCGTATATCTGCGAGTGCCGTTAAAACCATTCAGAGGTAACCCTCTAAATGCTTAAAGGCGGTTCTCACGAGCACTTTTTCACCGACACTTTTGTCAAAAAACTGTCGGCGTCGTGTGAACATACATATAAATTTTTAAAGCGTCGGTGAAAAACCGACGCTCACCGATGTAAATAGAACACGTTCGATTCTATCTGTTTTTTGCGTCGGTAAAACCGTGCCATTACCATCAATACGTTAACATCGCACTTTTTTGGTATTTTTTTGTGCATTTCAACAAAAAAAAATGTGCGCGAACTAAAATTGTGTTGAGTGTGACCAGCTTCGGTGAAAAAAAAATACCGATGGGATTGTGGTGTGAACACCGATGCGAATTGTGTGAATGGGAAAATTCACCGACGGTAAAAAGTGCTCGTGAGAACCGCCTTTTTGGGAGTTATGCTTGTACCAAGTAGCGGTCTTTTCAGCGGCTGCAAATATATTAACCCAAAAAAGAAAAACACTAACCCCAGATCGACTAAGTCGCATTCAATTGTTACAAAATATAGACATAAAATACTTTTTTTCTTTAGATATTAGGTTGGGGATAAAGCAAACCATCTTTTTAACCTATTTTTAAAGTAAATTTTTTAAGTTTTGGGTTGTCCGATTTAATTCAAATATGTCTCGTTTTGATCAATGACTTTTTGTCATTTTAAGGACAGTTTTAAAATTCCATTCTTAAAAAAGCTGGTCCTTGCTGTTTAAAAACCCAACTAATCTAGTTACGCAGTTGAATTGAATTAATTTTTTTGTTACGAATAAAATTTGGTAAGGACAAATAAATTTGATAGTCGCTGGGTACTAGATCCAGACCACTAAGCAAACAATACGTAAAGGCGTCAAACAGGCATTCTTGTGGTATCATTTATTTTGTAAAGCGTGCGACCCAGAGCGCTCGCAAAAGCCGAACGCTCTTTTCAGTAAAGCCCCAGAGCGCAAAGCGCAGCTGAGAGAGAGCGCACACAAGCGACGGCATGCTCGATCACCCGTAGCAACATACCCTGTTTTAAATACAAACACTTTTTTCCATTCTCTTTACTTTGTATCTTTTATTAATTATTATTTGTAGTATTTATTAATTAAAAACCATATTTTTGTGGCATAAAATTATTGAATAATAAAAAAGGCAAAGAAAATAAAACAAATTTTTTTATTTAAAACAGGGTACGTTTCAGCAGGTGATCGAGCCCGCATGTTTACATTTCACGCACACTAAGCAGCGTGCGCATGTACTCACACAGAAACGATAATGAGCGAGAGAGCGACACAGAGCGTGCTCATTGTTCTGGTGCCTATTCAAGACCAGTGTTGCCAATTTAGCTATTTTCCCGTCAGATTTAGTGGGTTGCAACTGGCAAATGCGGGATAAATTGTAAAACAGCGGGTAGCGGGAATTTTAGCTACTTCAAAAATAATTTTAGCTTTTTGAAAACATCTGGTAACTTCATGTATTTTTTTATGTTTTACGATGCCACACTTAAACACTTTGTAGTATTTTTTTCATTTGAATGGCACAAAAACATCGATAAGCCAAAAGAGCATTAAATTTTGTCGTTTTTAACTATGATTTCAATTGAATCCATCACAATTTATGAATCGATTGGTGAAAACGCGTAAAATATATACAGTGGTCCACTAATGTCTTCATACCCCCTAACTTTGTCAATTTGATATCTTAATTTAATCATCTATTCATTTAAATTCCGTTTGAATGATGCAAAAATTTCCTTAACCCATTAAGTACTCATGGAAAATTTTAAATTTTTTTGTAAAAGTCAATTTTTTAACTTTTTTCCTCGGTCCCAAACAAAAAATATTTTGATGCAAAAAAAATCTTAAAACAATTCTAAGAGTGATTGTAAAAAATTTGAAAAATAACTTCGCTTGTTTTTTTTAGGTTTTTTTGAAAATTGCTAAAAAGCCACTTTTTGTATGAGAAGGAAGAAAAAGGGGTTAAAATAGTAATTTTTATTAAATTTTAAAAAGTCATAAAAAATATTAGCGAAGAGACTTTTCAAATTTTCGTTTGCAATCCCTCCTAGAATTCTTTGAAGAATTTTTTTGCATCAAAATATTCAAAAAACACTGGACTAAATCAATGAAAATATCGTTTCTTTACTCTAGCGTTTTTTTTAGCTATCAACAAATTTTTTTAAGCTATTTTCAGCTTTTTTCAAAAGCTATTTTGGCTTTTTCATGTCCCGAAGAGTTGGCAACACTGTTCAAGGCTGAACATTTTTCGTGTCTGCTCTCTCTCAGCTGCGCTTTGCGTCTGGGGTTTTACTGAAAAAGCGTTCGGTTTTTGCCGAACGCTCTGGGGTCGCACGCTTTACAAAATAAATGATACCACAAAAATGCTTGTTTGACGCCTCTATGTATTGTTTGCATAGTGTCCAGACTATCCGGTGAATGCATAAAAACTTTCCACCCAAGCTTCATCCTAGCATGCCAGTCTGCTTAAAAAATCTCGACGATTTTGCAAGTTGCATCTTTATCGTCAAAACATAAAGAATTTCCATTATTAGCCAAGACAGTACGGAAACATAAACCTCGTTCATTCATAAAGATTATAAAATACATTGAATCCTAATTGGAATTCCTGTCAAAGCATACTTTTTTTCATAATATAATATTTAACGTTGATTAATACTTATTAAGTTAAAAACTGGAATGATAACTTACTTATTTTTGTTATGTTGTGTTGATAAATACTTTTTAGTTGAAAAGCTGCCATGAAAGCATATTTTTTTTGTTATGATATGTTCATGAACATGTTGATAAATACTTTTTTAGTTGATAACTGTTTGAAACTTTTAACTACTTCTACGTACGCATAAGTTTTTCAAAAAAAAAGCGTTTTTAAACTAAGAATTTCGTTTTTATCGGACATACACTCACCCGCATATCTCTGCGTAGACCGCAAAAAAATTTGAAAATTAATCTTCAAACAATAACTGTTCGGTCATTTATGCATATATTTAACCCATTTTTTTTTTAAACGTAATTTTAATTTATTGTCTTCAATGACGTATTTTTTTTTTGAAATATTTAACGTTTTATATTTTATTTTTAATTTTAAACTTAACACTACGAAAAAATCTACACGCAAAAGTCTGCGTACAGCTGTTTGAAGCTGCGTGGAATGCAAGATTGTGCGATTACCGTTAGATTTTTTGGCGTCGATCTTCTTTTCATTGTCTAAGCATAGGATTTGCGCAGTTGAAATTAAAATTTTGCATCACATTCCGGAGAATTGCAGCATGGAACGAAAAGGCAAAGAAATTTCTGTTGAGGAGCGAAAAATCATTATAAAATTTTTCTTGGATGGAAAATCTTATAGAGAAATTGGTGCTCTAGTTGGTAGAGCTTACTCCTCAATCCAAAAAGTTATAAATAATTACAACTCGACTGGCAGCATCTTATCAAAACCTCGTTCTGGCCGTCCGCCTTTGCTAACGAACCACGAGCAGAAGACTATTATTAGGTCTGTTCGGCTTAATCCCAGGATGACAGCTCACCAGGCACAAGTTCAGATCGAGGAGGGTTTTTCCAAAACAGTTTCCGATGAAACTGTACGCCGTGTCAAAAAAAGGCTGACTACCATAGTAGGGTCGCCCACAAAAAACCTCTGATTTCAGAGGTCAATAGGCAAATGCGCTTAACTTTTGCCAATGAGTACATTTCCAAGCCACCAAACTTCTGGAATAAAGTTATATTTTCCGACGAAAGTAAATTCTGCATATTCGGAATCAAGGGAAAAGTTTTGGTATGGAGGAAAAGCGGAGAAGCATTCAAAAAAGAAAACTTAGTTGCCACGGTAAAACATGGAGGAAGCGGAATAACGGTGTGGGGGTGTATGGCAGCAAGCGGCGTGGGAAAATCGACATTTGTCGAGTCCACCATGGATCAAGCAGTCTATATCAACATTTTGAAAAACAATTTAAAGCAAAGTGCGGAGATTTTGGGGCTGGAAAATGAATATTGGTTCCAGCAAGACAACGACCCAAAGCACACGGCACGTAATACAAAGCTTTGGCTGCTGTATAATGTTAAAAATCAGCTGCGAACACCTCCCCAGAGTCCTGATCTCAACCCTATTGAGCATTTGTGGGATCTTCTAGAGAATAAAATCCGAAAACACACCTTTACATAAAAAAAAAATGCTTAAGGATGTAATTATAAAGGAATGGGGAAAAATAACCGCAGATAAGACAAAAAAACTTGTTGATTCGACGCCGAGACGCCTTACGGAGGTTTTGAAAGAAAAAGGGTCTTCCTTTAAGTTTAAGTAAACTGTACGCAGACTTTTGCATGTACGTTTTTTCGTAGTGTTAAGTTTAAAATTAAAAATAAAATATAAAACGTTGTTACATATTTTAAAAATATTTAAAAAATACGTCATTGAAGACAATAAATTAAAATAAAGTTTGAAAAAAAAATTGGTTAAAAATATGCATAAATGACCGAACAATTATTGTTTGAAGATTAATTTTCAAATTTTTTTGCGGTGTACGCAGAGATATGCGAGTTAGTGTACATTAGGGTGGGTTAATTTGTATGGACCAAAAAAAACGCACCTTGCGGCTATCAAAATCGTAATCTACGGTGAATTCTAAGAAGATTTGCCCAAGAAACCATAGGTCTAAAATCATTTTCGAGCTTCCGATTTTTAACGAGAAACTTTGCGTATTTTTTTGTCACTTTAAATACGCATAGATACCTAAGCGAGTGCATAAAAAATATTTTGTTTCACTTAACTTTTTTTTAAGAAAACTATAAATTTTTAAAAATATAAAAATAAAATAAAAAATTAAAATTTTATTTTTAAAATTTTTTGTACATTTAAAAAAAAAAATTTTAAATATAAAATTACAAAAATTGGCATTAATTTGCATTTGACCGTAAATTTACGCCCTTTCTAGTACCACGCCCACTCCAATTTTTTTTCCAAAAATGCTCTGAAGTATTGAAAATATATAGTTCAAATTTCAACCCGATATCTCACTTAGTTCAAAAGTTACAGATTTTTGCCACCAACATTGGCAAAACAAACCGAAAATAGGTACAAAATGCATACAAATTTGGTACCATTTTATATGTATTTTGCATGTATTTTGCATGTATTTTGTACCCATTTTTGGTTTGTTTTGCCAATGTTGGTGGCAAAAATCTGTAACTTTTGAACTAAGTGAGATATCGGGTTGAAATTTGAACTATATATTTTCAATACTTCAGAGCATTTTTGGAAAAAAAATTGGAGTGGGCGTGGTACTAGAAAGGGCGTAAATTTACGGTCAAATGCAAATTAATGCCAATTTTTGTAATTTTATATTTAAAATTTTTTTTTTTAAATGTACAAAAAATTTTAAAAATAAAATTTTAATTTTTTATTTTATTTTTATATTTTTAAAAATTTATAGTTTTCTTAAAAAAAAGTTAAGTGAAACAATATATTTTTTATGCACTCGCTTAGGTATCTACGCGTGTTTAAAATGACAAAAAAATACGCAAAGTTTCTCGTTAAAAATCGGAAGCTCGAAAATGATTTTAGACCTATGGTTTCTTGGGCAAATCTTCTTAGAATTCACCGTAGATTACGATTTTGATAGCCGCATTGGGTCGAAAAAAATTGACCCACCCTAGTGTACATACATATGTACATCAATGCATCAAAGTGTCGACCCGATGTATTAACGGAACATCGATTTTCTATTTTGAAAACATCGATGAACATCACTATCACACAATTATTCAATATTACTACTTTAATTATTTTAAGCTGTTGTTATTAATTTAGTGACTAGTATAATGATTTAAAAGTAATCTTAATACCTATAAAATTTTGAAACAAAAAATAATAAATACAAATACAAAGTTATGGCACTTATTTTCACTTTTTACAAGATAAAAAGTAAAAAGCTAGTGTACAATTAACCGAGCACTAAGTTGAATACTCACTACCAAAAACTGCACTCATTTTTGAATGTGACCCAGGAATCTATTCCTCGTTCCTGACTGTGACTTAACTTCTGCATTTATTCCGACATTTCTGTCAGCCTGTGGTTGCCGTTGATTGTTTTATGTGCGGTGTTTGTGCTGCTGTCGCTGCTTTTGCTCTGCTCCCGCTCATGCTCATGCTCTGCTCTTGGCGGAAATGCCACCCAGCCAACAGTAATGGCATCTACATCGTACAGTGTCTCATTCATCTTTTGTGCAGCGGTCACGCTGTGACCACTTGAACCCTCGAGACACCAGCAAAACCCCACACTCTCTTCGGCACCGCCCCAATGCCCGCTGTGCCTGCTCTGCTTTGGATCACGTTATCATTTGCGAAATTGCAAAATGTAACCACAAAACCATAACCCAAACGCATACAAAGTATATTTTAGAACCTGGGATAGCATCACCATCATGCATACCCAACGCTGCCCGGAAATGTGTCCGTCCAAATATAAGCAAGCCCCGAACTTGACTGTGTGGCGTTGATTTAGATTTCGTTTCGAAGTAGGTTTTGCATTTGCTGTTCGGCAGTCATTTCTCCACCCGACTACTGTACCTGATACTGCTCTGCATGTTAACCAAACTGACGGTGACATGCGATGTTGTCGTTGCCATTGTCATTGCTGTTGTCGTTGCTGTTGTCGTTGCTGTTGTCATTGCTGTTGCCTTTGCTGTTGCCGTTGCTGTTGTCGTTGCTTTTGCCATTGCTGTTGCTGCTTGCCGTTGAACGTTAGCACTCGTTTTGCATGCAATTAGTCAGCCACAAAATAGTCACAAGCTGCCGTGCGAAATGCCACGCTCTTGTTGCATAGGGATGTGAGCCAGCTTGTTAATTGAGCAATGATTTTGACATGGCCCAAGAACATTGTTTATTTACTTGCCGTCGACTTCGTATCTATGTATGTATATTCGTGTTGGACTCTTATCACTGAGTGTCATCAACATTTTAGGCAGTCACAGCACGCACTTCAATGATTGTATCCAATAACAAAAAAATTGCATAGCAAATACATTGAACGCAAATAGACATTGATACGCTATGGATGCCTACACTAATACTCTGACTGACAGGAACATTTGCAATTGCCAAAGAAAAGTGCAAATGACTCACTAAGGTGAATCCATTGGGCTGCTGCTGTGTCAGCAATTGAGGCACACAAAACCCGAGGGCTGACCCATAACACTTACCAAACAGGAACATGAGTTTTATGGCCAGGATACGTGCAAAGGAAAGCAATTTAGGCTAACCCTTGTGGAACGCGATAATAACTCGCTTGTGACACCACTTTAAAATAGTTGCTCTTATAAAAATAATACTGTATATGTACGTACATAAGTAAGCATTTCGATAAATGTTAATGGGAAAAACAATGTTTATGTCAGCAATCACATTAACTTACCATAAAACAAAAGATTTTTAACATATGGGCCCCAATGTCGAATGCGACATTCGTACGCATTCAAAGTGGAAAAAACATACACCCACACGCATATGTCTGCGTACACCCTTTTTTTTACTTTAACAGCTATATATGTAAGTCAAGTCTTCACAAATATATTTGGAAAATTTTGAATTTTAAAAAAAAGTCAACTTTTTCAACTTTTTTCCTTGATTTTTTACAAAAAATATTTTGAAACAATTCTAAGAGTTACTGCTAGTATTTTTTATAATTTTTTTAAAATATGCGAGTGAGTTTATGCCAAAACATTAACTTATTTCGACAAAATGAGAAACTTATAGCTCTTGTTTAGCACAATAATTCATTTTCAATTCACAATTGTTCGTTTTCAAGATTATTACAAAAAACCAAGAAATTCGCACGCGACAAATAAACCTGAAAAACTTGTTTTAAAAAAAAACATTCAATATATTTATATGTATTAAAATTGATCACGTTACAATCTTACTAACTTACCTAGTAAAATCGTTAGAGTACATACGAGCCATTTTGAAATATAATTTTTAAGAAAACGGGCAAAACTATATGAAAAATGAATTTCTTTCAATGTAGAATCAACATTTTAACAAACATTTTATGTTCATATTGAAAGACTTCAATCTAACTGAATGAAGTTCAATTTACTGGCTTCACTACTGGTGCTCCTGTCAGGCGATTCGTGCGAGAATCCTAGCCAAGTGAATAAATGCTCCGATTTAAATGATAATGAATATTTATTAATAAAATATAAAATTAATGTCTCTTGCTGTTCTGTCTTTCACCAGTGCCAGTTCTCTTGTTCTTCTTTTATCGAACTATTCAATATCGATAACATTCTGTTAGATTCGAGTGCTTGGCATCATATCTCTTCTTAGCTTCTGCTCGTTGATCATTGACTCTTGCGGCGGCATCTTCTCTAAGTTTGTGTAGCTCAGCATCTGTCATCATGTCGGCCTCTTTGTCTTGGATAGCATTTACCAACGTGTTTTGCAGTACATCACGCGGCTCATACCCGTACAATAGCTGAAATGGAGAACATTTAGTTGTTTTGTTGACCATAGTATTAATGCTCCATTGGATGTCTCGTAGCTTCTCGTCCCACCGCTTCTCATTATCTGTCATTGGCAACAACATGGACAGGATAATACGATTTGTGCGCTCCACGTGTCCATTTGCTCTTGGCGTGCGAACGGCATTGAGGATACGCTTGACATTATTCTCTCGGCAGAATTTCTCATATTCCTTGGATGTGAAGGCTGTACCACGATCGGAGATGATCTGTGCTGGCATTCCAAGGTAGCTTGTTACTTCTCGTAGGACTTCTATGACATGTTTGGTTGCTGTGCTCTTCACAGCGCGAATGATTGTAAATTTGGTAAAGGCGTCGACAATGGCAAAGATGTGCTCGTTACGTTTGGAACTTCTTGGAAAGGGTCCCAAATGGTCGATGTGTATCGTGGAAAATGGTATTGGCTTCATATCGTCATAGTGATATTGACCCTCTTGGCGTCCTCCTGGTTGCTTATTTAGCGCACAACCCACGCAGGATTTTATGTAGCTCTTTACGTAGTTTCTCATGCGGGGAAACCAAAACAAATTGCGAATCCGGCTTACTGTTTTATCCACGCTCATGTGACCTGCTTTGTCATGTGATTCATGAAGAATGTGATAGCGTAGCTGCTTAGGCACGACCCATAGTAGTTTGCTCTAGTTTTTACGGTACAGGCGTCCTTGCTCGATCACGTATTCGTCGTCTTCGGTTTTCTGTTGGGATTTCATGTTGTTGATTATCGTCTGGATCTTCTTATCCTGTAGCTGTATAGCGAACAACCAATCTGCTTCGTCAATGATTAGCTTTCCTATCTTCAAACTGGCTGTGTCCAATTCGTGTGCATCCTCCTGTGGAGCACGGCTTCGGCTGACAATATCTCTTTTGGGCTCTGGTATACGGTACGGTACTTGTGATACAACTTTGCCTTCTTCAATATTACTCTTGGCTTCTACGATGCTCGTTTTCCCGATTCCCTCCAACCCAGTTGAAAAGACATCGGCATACGTCTCCAGTAGATAGCTCAACTTAGCTTTGTCGTCATCGTTTCGTTTGTTCTCAAAATGCATTTGCCCATTCTCAATCTTCAGCGTAAGGTGCGTGTTGACCATGACATCTTGTCCGAGTAAGAAATCTTCTTGAAGTAGTTCATCCTCTGCGATGTATACTTGTGCTGTTGTTGTCATGTCATCAATGGATATATCCACAATTATAACTTCATTTAGTATTCGTGTGCCACCACAAATACCTTTCATCTGGATAGGACACTTGCGTCGATCAGCACTGATTCCTTGAGCTACTGATTTGCGAACAATGCTTGCTTGGCTACCCGTATCAATGAATGCGTTATACGGCTTCGACTGCACGACTATTTCTTTGGTGAACCACTTGTCTCTATTCTCCGCACCCATGCGTCGAACATTAGCTTCTGGTGGTTTCCAGCTCTCATTGCTTCCATGGAACTTCTTGCATTTTCCGCAACGAGGATTCTTCTGTGGGCTCGGGCACACATTTGCGAAATGTCCCATCTCGCCACAATTAAAACACTTAACAGTTTCTTTTGGCTTCGTTTCCTTAGCTTCAGTATCTTGCTTCTGATCGGTATTGTTGCGTCTAACTGGATCATGTCTCACGTTTGGTAATCTTCCTCGATTTACAAAATACTCATCTGCGGTATCCCTCATTTGCTTCATTGTCGTGAACTTAATTGCTGCGATACTCTGCTGAAGCTCACGGTGTTGTAATCCTGAACGCGTATATCTTATGACTGCTGCTTCGCTTATATTGTATCGTACACCTAAGGCTGACATACGAAAACAATATTCCTTAACTGTTTCTTTTGCCTGTCTGATAGAATTGGTCATCGCATAGTGAATCTCAGCTTCATCTGGTGTCGTTCCAAACTCAACGCGCAGGGCGTTTGCAAATGCTCTCCATGAGGTATGCACAACTGGCGAATCTCAGCTTCATCTGGTGTCGTTCCAAACTCAACGCGCAGGGCGTTTGCAAATGCTCTCCATGAGGTATGCACAACTGGCGACGAATCGAACCACATTTTAGCTGCACCTTTCAGCTGTGAATATATGGCGAGTAATAAGAATTTATCCTCCCACTTGTATGCGTTGATGACATTATCGACACGATCAATAAACTGCTCTACTGAAATAGCGTCTTTGTCACTCGGATCGAATTCTGGTAAGGTTCTGGCAATCTCCTTTACCGATGCTTGTCTCGTGTTCGCGTTGAATTGGCTAACTTGAATGCTCTCATTAGCTGCATCTAACGTGTTCCCAATGGCTGCTGCCTGCTCGATTGCTGCTGTACTTGTACTAGCAGCTTGCTGATTGATTAACTGCATCATCATTTCCTTCAACTGCTGCATTTCACTTTGCAACTGCGTTATTACTGCTTTATCTGCATGATCTCCTGATGCATGCGGCATCTCTATTTCCTCTGATCCTTCAAATTCCACCAATCGTAGAATCAAATCACTGCGCGTACCTCCTGTCGCTAAATCTCTTTGTCTCAAAAGAACTTTCAATTGATCCACTTTCAATTCTGCTATTTTCTGCATTTTTCTTCTCTTGAAATACACACCCTGTATATATCAAAAATCTGCAATGGCTTCTCGTGCGTTCTCAATTGTTGTTTCTATTTCTTCGAATTGTGAAATTCCCTTGAAATTCACATATACATACAAGCACTTTCTGTGTATGTATACCGACGCTGCGCAAAAACTTCTTAAGCTGCCAGAACACATCCGACACTTAATAATCCAAATCCAAAACCGTCTGCCACGTAGACCAAGGAACCAATCCCAATTTGCAATCTCTTTGGTCACCTAGACCGTGGAAACTCTTTCCATTGCAAAACTGGTACGCCGACGTTTTTTCTTTTACTGCGTTTATGCTGCTCTTCGGATAGGCGAACGCATCACTTATCTCACTTCTGAACTGAAAGACTTCAATCTAACTGGTGCTCCTGTCAGGCGATTCGTGCGAGAATCCTAGCCAAGTGAATAAATGCTCCGATTTAAATGATAATGAATATTTATTAATAAAATATGAAATTAATGTCTCTTGCTGTTCTGTCTTTCACCAGTGCCAGTTCTCTTCTTCTTCTGTTATCGAACTATTCAATATCGATAACATTCTGTTAGATTAAATTCTCAAGACGTGAGTTTTTGAGAAATTTTAAATTTTTGGCCGCGGTTGACGTTTCTGTGAAAATGCCCATATATGACTTTTAAATGGAGAATGTTAAGTTACCCAAAAACCTATCTGTCTATATGAACGGAACTCAGAGATGGTAGGAGTTGGGAAAACTTAATTTAGAATTTAGACTCCTTAAAGTTAATGTCATGCATTGTATGTAAGGTCCGTAATTCGACAGAAATCACTGCGGACGGCAGTCCGCGCTAGTGACGTAAGTAGCACGAAGGGTGCGAAAGGCGGCTGGCAATATATACAGGAAGAATGGAAAATTTACTATGACTGTCCGATCAGGTCGAGTTATGTACCGATCGAAAGGTATAAACTTAACTATCGAATGTGCGTACTATGACTTTTGGAAACTCACTTGGTTCGTGAGATAGACAGGTGTTAGTGGGAGGGACAAAATTTAAGCGATTGGAGCAAATTGGAGCCTTTTGACTTTTTTTTTAAATTTTTTTTACGATTCTAATCAAAAATACTTGTCGAGTGACACTTCGATCATCACAATCCGAAAAGTCAGTTTCTCTGTTTGTTAGTTTGTTTGCATCAAAGCGTTGATATATGTAGCTTAAAAATTTGAATGAGGACTTGTTTCCGATAAAAAATCTAGAAACTTTTGTTCTACGACTTTTTCGAAAAATCGCTAGTTTAGCGGGAAATCGTTAAAACCCGCTAAATTTGAAACCCCACAAAAAATTTTCAAAAATATTTTTGCTAGTATTTTTTATAATTTTTTGAAAGTTGCTAAAAAGCCACTTTTTGTATGAAAAAGAGGAAAAAGGGGTTAAAATAGTAATTTTTAGCAACTTTCAAAAAATCATAAAAAATACTATCAAATTTTTGAAAATTTTTTTTTTAAGTTGCTCTTAGAATTGTTTCAAGAATTTTTTTGCATCAAAATATTTTTTCGAAAAAATCGAGGAAAAAAGTTGAAAAATAGCTTTTTTTTTTAAATTCAAAATTTTTCAATGGGTATTTAATGGGTTAAAGAAATTTTGGTATCAGTCGAACGGAATTTAAGTGAACTAAAGGTTAATATAAAAAAACCGCATCAAAACATCTTTATTATACCCAAATTTGACCAATTTATGGTGTATGAAGACATTAGTGGTTCACTGTATTTGGTATTTTGATATATGACACTTAAAATTTTTATTCTTGAGAAAATAGGGACAAGTGTTACCAAACAGTTTGATTTTGCCTGTAAGATTGCGGGCTTTAATTGGTTTAAGTTTAGAGTGTTTTTCTGCAATGCAATTTGACTTACAGTGTTTTTATTCTCATTTTTATCTTAACGATGGTACTGACGTATATTTCAACTAACACTAGGAAACACCTTTTGACAAAAATATAATGTCAAATTTCTGATATCTTATTCCAAAATTTCTGATATCTAATAAAAAAAACCACTTTACGTGGTAAAAGTCTAGTGACGAAAACATTTTCATGCTGCAAAATTTCTGATATCCAATTTTGTGACGAATCATATTAAGTTTTACAGATAAATTATTTTAAAATAAAACTTTTGTCACTCAGCACTGCGCAAAAAAGTAATATTTTTTAGGTATGAAGAATTAAGCGCAATGTGCCAAGTGTCAAAAATTTTATTTTAAAATAATTAAAAGTGAAGATATATAAAATTTGTGTGCTTGCAGCAAGCAACGAGAATTAACCCTTATCGGGCAATCTTATATTTTAAGCCAAAACCTTTATTTTCTAACAGCTACTGTTAAAAACAAGAAACAACTTTCTTAAAAAAAAATTTGAAGTGCTATTAAGTCCTTTATTTCAAAGTATGTTCTTTAGGACATAAACGTAACAAACAGATATTGGCCATTTAAACACCGAATATCCTCTTTTTTAGTTATTTACACTCATCGAAATTTAATTAAAGGCACCTCATTTTTGCATGAAAAATTATGATTGGCGATTACGGTATCTTAAATTCGTCTTTAAATATTGTAATTGATAGTCTATTTTAAGTTTCGCAATGATAGTCATTTTTAGAATTTTCAAAAAAAAAAAAAAATACTAGCAAAAATATTTTTGCAAATTTTTGTTTGCGTTACTCTTAGAATTGTTTCAAGAATTATTTTGCATCAAAATATTTTTTTTCAATCATCGAGGATAAAAGTTGAAAAAACAACTTTTTCAAAAATTTAAATTACAAATACTAAATCTAGCGGATTTTTGTGAAACTTAGAATAGACTACCAATATCAATAACAATATTTAAAGACGAATTTACGATACCGTTATCGCCAATCATAACTTTTCATGCCAAAAATTAGGTGCCTTACATTTAGCAATAAAAGTGAAACTTTAGTCCAAATAAGGGCTTGTAACATTACTGTCACACGGCCAGATAAAGGGTTAATGGTTAGTTAATTCATTTTATTGTAACCTGCCTGAATGTACTTATGTACATATGTATGTACAGAGACACACACAAATTTTGCCACATGTATGCATATCTACATTTATTGATATTTTGCTCCGTTATCGTTAACATATTCATATGCTAAAAATGTTTCCTGTATATGCCAACTTATTTACTCAATATCAGAAAAAATATTTTGAAAACTATTTTTATATTATTTTATTTAATTTTTTAAATATAAAAAGGCACTTTTGTCAATGCAAAAGACACCCTATAATTTTAGGCAGACGAACTTTCGAAGAAAAACTGCCAACACCTTCAATTTCGGGTGTAAACTTTTAAATTGCGGTATTAAAAGGTAATGACATCATGCCTAGAAACTGCTCACCAACTTTCAACACGATTGGGTTATAAATAGCGAAGATATTCACAGTTTGTGTTGCATCGAGCAAAGAGAATTAAAAGTTAATTTATTTATTTTATGATAACTCTGCCTGTACTGTATGCATACCAAATTTGTCAGCATCAGCCTAAGCGGCGAATTAGTCCATTTGATCAATTCGTACATATTATAGGCTATTGGAATTTAAAGGCTTGAGTTCATTATTTCATATTTGTATCGTTTATTTAAATTGTCTACTTGAATGAATGTATACTGCGTTTGCCAGCATCGTTTCAATCAGTGAATGAGTGTTACAGCTACGAATTCGTATGTGAGGGCTCCCGAGTTCAATCCTGGTGATTTTTCTTTACTTAAATACATTTCCAACATTTAAGGATATGCAATTTATTGTTTATGCGAATTGCTAAACAAACTTGGAAGAATGCATTGGTGAATACTTGAATTAATTAAGAGTTCGAAGAATCGATTCGGTCTAGTTGATCTTATACATCCTGACCACATTTCGTTCAAATCGGTCCACAATAAAATATACGTAGCTGTCATAGGAAAGATTGGTCTATAATTAAGGATGAGTTAGATAATTGTTGTTGTTTCTAGAGATATCTTAATGCTCTTTACTTTAGCAAACTAACCATCTAGGCGCTACGCAAGTATCTGTTAATGCCACTGCACACTCGTTTCTACTGTTTCCACGTCCTATTGATTAATTTTGGCTCCGCCTGCTGAGTTTTGATTTATTTGCTCGACTTGCAGACAATAGCCGCGGCTGTGAGAAACTACCGCATTTCTGATGAGCTGGGTGGGAACTTCACCCCGCTGTTTTGACCGCTTTCGAAGCCCTTCGTTCATAAGCGCCTTTTCAACCGAGACTAGTCAAAGGGGCGTGACTCAGAGTGGCCTGAGCATAAACTACACGAACACACAATTGAACTGACCCCAAAGAGAGAAAAGAAATTTCAATATTGTTGTTGTGGCTTCATACGAGGTCTGTTCATAAAGTAAGGCCAACAAGCAAATATCGCGGACTCATGCAATGGACTTATGATTTAATATGATTTAATAAGTATAATGTTAGGGAAAATAAATTCCGTTATTTTTTTTGTCTGTCAAGTTTTGTATGCTTTTATTCGTAAACTATTGGTCACACGGATTCAGTCTTGGGCTTTATCGAAATGTCAGATTTCCCTTTAAAACACACTGTTGTCAGATTTTAATAGGACGATTCCATTGTAAGATAAATTGAGTTAGATATGGAAACCAAGAAAGAAAAAATTCGCCATGTCTAACACTTCTTTTGTGATATAGGCTAAAATGAAAGCTATCAGAATTTTCGACAACGAGTCTATCGGGCGCGGTGTACTTTTATCGTCGAAACTTCCAGAATTTCCATTATCAGCTGAGACAGTATCGGGTTCATAATCCTCGTTCAAAATTTCAGTGTTGCGAAAATTCTGATAAAATCGTAGAGATTACTGAAATAGACCGGCATGTCAGCTTGGAGCTTGGATGGGAAGTTTTAATGCATCCACCGTATAGTCCGAGTCCGAATCGCACCAAGCAACTTTCATTTTTTTTTTTACTTACAAAATTTTTTTCGTGACAAAAAAAAATTTTTATTTGAGACTGCGAAACAATATGGGTCGAGTTTTTTAACAGCAACTAGAGCTTTTTTCAGAGTCGAATTTTAATATTATCTTCTAAATGGAAAAAGTCATTTGACAGAACGGGACATATTTAAAAAAAATCGGACACCATAAAGGCTTATCTCCATCACCGCGAAAAATTCCTGCCAGGAATTTGCTAGTTATTTTTAAATTTGTATTTAAAAGTTATACCAATTGTGAAAAAAAAGAACTCTGTCGATGAAGTAATTGTGTTGGCGGCGGCATATATTGTTGCAAAAAAATTTTCATCTCTCTTTTTGGTTTTGCGAACAGTTTTTACCTCCATATCTCACTTGACACTTTCGAAATAATTGGCAAAAATATATTCCTGAGCTGTGTATCAGCTGTTTTCTCAGTCCACACACGCAATCGATAGGCCATTTATCGATATGAATTTGTGGATTTCGTTCAAGTTGCTGGATACACAACCAACGAAAACGTAAAACTGAAAAATTCCTGGCACAGTTTTTATACCCTGTGCCCATTGAAAATGTTCAAAAAGGGTATATTAGATTTGTTTGATGTATACAACACGGAGAAGGAAGCATCTCTGACCCCATAAAGTGTATATGTCCTTGTTCAGAGCCGAGTCGATTGAGCCATGTCCGTCTGTCTGTCCGTCTGTTTGAATGTTTAAAATCGGACTACTATATTATACATTCGAGCGGCGTTAAGTATTTATGTTTTATATGCTTACATACATATTACTTATTCTATTGAGTTTTATTTTGAGCAAAAAATAAAACTTATGAAAAAATTATTATTCAATACATCTTATTTTGTTGCTGAAAAATAATGATTATTGGTTGAGAAGTAAAGTATAACTTAAAATTAAACATTATTTTGTGAGCAAATCTATAAAACTTGAAATTCATCATTAACTCAAACATTTTTTAATATCACTTATGATGATTACGGTCCTCTGCTTTAAAGTAGTATTATCGACAAAGGTAGAAATTAAGTTGTCATTTTGTTAAAACAATTAATTTGTCGCAAATGTATGACCACTACATCAACTGTTTACAAATAATCGAATCTTTTGCTAAATTCGCATTGACAACCTTATCGATGATTTAGCCTTACGTTTGACCGGCAACCAAAATTAAATCTGAATGTATGAGTTGTGCTTTCATTCGATTTTGTGCTAAATACTTAGCCTGTCTGACCTCAACTTTATACATAAAGTATATCCTGAACGAATGTGGTTTGAAATCTATTCATTTTAGAAACATTTTTTTTATTAAATTTAGTATCGTTCGACACAAAATTTGTTATCAGAAATGTTTGGAAATATAAACCTCAGGTCCTCGACCAAGATAATAAAGAGAATAAGAACACATTAAATCAAAATGCGTTGCAAGAAGACCCTTTCAATGCTAAGTAAAATGTAGATTAACAGGTAATATCTCAAAAATATATCAAAGCACGGAATTTCACTAACTCCAACAAATTGAAGTTCAAAGGTGGGCCTTTGAGCCCTTAATGAATTCTTTCCAACGATATATAAGTAAAACACGTATGAAGCTTCTGTCCTTTCAGAGCTGTGGGGGTGTAAATTATAGCGGGCTTTATCGATTTCCCGCTTAACTAGCGTTTTTGTTTTTAAAAGTGGTAGAGCTAACGTTTCTAGATTTATGATAGGAAATAGATTCACATCCAAACTTCTAAGCTACAGGGTTGCCCATATTCGACGGACCCATCTGGCAACTCCATAACTTTTGACAGAGATGTCAGATCGCTTAATGACATACCGCGTTTGAAGCGTCAGTCCAAGCAGATTTTTACCATGGAACAATACACGCCACGCGAGCGCTCTGAAATAGTTGAAATTTACATTCAACAGAACAAGTCAATTGTGAAAAAATTTTGGAACAAAATTATCATGTCCGATGAAGCCCATTTCACATTGAATGGGACCGTAAATAAGCAAAATTGCCGTATTTACGACACTGAAAATCCTCAGGAGATTGAAGAAGTGCCTCTTCATGACGAAAAAGTCACAGTTTGGTGAAGAAATTGTTTCCGGGCCGTTTGATGTCGAAAAGTGGTGATTTGGACTGGCCACCGCGTTCGCCCGATTTGACGCCGCCTGACTTCTTCTTGTGGGGATATTTGAAGTCAAAGGTTTACGTTAACAAGCCAAGGACCGTAGAAGAGCTCAAGGACAACATTCGTGAAGAAATAGCCGCTATTCCGGCCGAAATGTTGGCGAAAACGATGGAAAATGCTGCAAAAAGGGCACAATACGCCATCAACGCCAGAGGCGGCCATTTGAGAGATATCATATTCAAAAATTGATGTAAACAAATCTACTTGGAACAAATTAAATGATTAACATTGCCAACCGCCAAATTTTTATTTTTTTCTTTGATTTTTTTAAAAAAAACATGGGTCCGTCGAATATGGGCAACCCTGTATATAAACGAAGATTCAAACAGGCAGACAACCTGAATTTTCAACTTATTTTAAGATGAATACAAAATTTCTAATTTATTTATCCTTTGAGCCAGTGGTCGCATTTTTATGGACAAGGTGTCATTCGACGCGTATTTTTAGTAAGAATAAAACTAGTTTACAAAACCAAGCTTTAAGTAAAACGCTTAAAACAATAACTTTGCGATATCAATAATAAAAATCTTAATATTTGTCTGTTGCGGACGTTACATGCAGTATACCCATTTTTACTTCAAATTATTATTATACATATACAAAATATCCTTTCAATATGATTTGTATCTTAAATAAAATAAAACAAAACAAAGTTTAAGATTCGCTAAGCGCTAAACTTTCAGACAACTGTTTTTCCCACATTTTTGGCATGAAAAATACCCTTTTCCTACAAGGAACTACGAAAACAAGACTGAAAACAAGACCGTAAAACCATATGGTTCTTATAATTTGAAGTTTGAAAATGTATCCTGTTATTCCAAAAAATTTATTTTCAAAAACGTAGATTGCTGACAACATTAAACTTTCGACCTTGATTTACAATTTTTTGGACTAGACCATATACCATATTTACGCAAAACCATTATACCCTATCTTGCACGCTACTTTGTGAACTGACCTCGTATACAGATAGTCTTTTGCTTTGATGGAACTTAATGTTAAGCTTATTTCATGAAGCCTACTGCGGCCATTTCGTTTTTAGCTGGTTTTTATGATTTACGCAGACCATATGCAACGCCTTTCTCTTTCGCTTTCGTCTTCCCCAATCCCCAATCCCTTTCCAATATATTGCCTGACCACTTCCATTGTTATTGTTGTTATAGCCTTTGTAAGTTGTCTTGTAGGTGTGTTCACTACTTTTGTTTTATTTTTGTCGTGTTTGGTTCTGCATGCCAATGCTCGTGTCCTCATCTGAAATTACATTTTTGGGCAAAAGCAATGCCTGATTAATGGATTGATAAAGTTCAAGATGTGCTAACATGTTATCTAAAGTATTGAAGCAGTCGTCTCATTTGCTAATTAACATGCGCCCTTGTTAGGTACACGGCTGTTTCTTGACATTTTCATTATGAGCCAAGTGATTTGTGCATAGCGATACCAGCGCTTTTCTCAGACTTGTAGCCCTTGGCCAAATATTAGGACGGTTTTAATTAATTAATGGAACAGGATGTAAACAATTAAGTAGAGGTTAGCGACCAGCGGACTGCACCATAAAATTCAAAGCACCATGTCCACAAAAACTGTTACAAGCAATCAAATAACAGCCAACGAACATTTTCGGACTTAAAGGTACAAATATTTGAACTTGCGACTCCAAATAAGTTGGCTTTCCGTTTCGAGGAGAATCGGTTTATTATACCCTGTGCCCATTGAAAATGGTCAAAACGGGTAAATTAGACTTGTGTGATGTATGTAACAGGGATAAGGAAGCATCTCCGACCCTATAAAGTATATATATTCTTGATCAGCATCAACAGCCGAGTCGATTGAGCCATGTCCGTCAGTCTGTTCGTCCGTCCGTCTGTTAAAGGCGTCGATCTCAGAAACTATAATATCTAGAGACTTCAAATTTGGTATGTAGGTTGCTGGATACCAGACGCAAATCAAGTTTGTTTTTAAATTTGGATCGGACTACTATATCATATAGCTGCCATAAGAACGATCAGTACAAAATCTAGTCTTAGTATGAAAAACTTTTTGTTGTTTAAGATATCTCAACCAAACTAACAGAATATGCATACGGGACTATCCGAGTCATCCTGACCAAATTTGGCTGAAATCGGACTACTATATCATATAGCGGCCATTGGAACGATCAGTCGAAAATCAAGTTATAGTATGAAAAACTTTGTTGTTGTTTGAGATATCTCAACCAAAGATATATCTTAGGCAAACTCGACTGTAGCCGCACCTCCCCGCAAGCGAAGCGAGTCGGGGGTAGGCGAGCGAAGCGAGCAGGGAGCGGAGCCCTCTTGTTTTATTACTAAATACTACGATACTTTTCGTCACTAGATTTTAAGTTGTTAAGAGGTTTTCTTTATATCTCCACCAAACTGATAGATTGTGTTTTTTATTCTCTATGTTACATCCTGACTCAATTTGGATACATCGGATTGCTAATAACCTTTAGTATGGTGTATTCTTTGCTTGCCAGATTGATACTAATATTTAGCTCTCGCCTACTGTGCGAGCCGATTTCTGACTTGTATCTGTATGAAAATCCGATATTCTTTTGACTTCCAGGGGCTTATGGTAGGCTGGACAGCTCTGATTTAGTGCATAACAGGGCTCGCAAATAACAGTTGACCGTTTTTCCTTTGCGATCTACGTACGAGTATAACAAAAACTAGTCGGCGGTAATACAGTCGAGTGTACTCGACTGTCGGAGACCCCGTACTTATTATGCAAAATTAAACACTGCTTAAAATAATATAATAAAGGTCGCTACAAACATTTATTATATTTTATTATATATATTTTCGCCAAATATATTGATGATATATGTATTTACATAGTAGATATTATAAATGATTTATTAAAGCCCATCATAAAATTTCAAATTTAAAATAAATGCACAAAATTAATTGATTTAAGCATTAGAGAAAGGGAGACAGCGATAAGTGCATACCCCACATCTCTTAATAATAAACCAAAAAAAAAATCATATGCTAACATTGAATTGATGTAAATACAAACAACATAAGGAATTTTTAAAAAAAAAATCTGTCCAAGCCGGGAATCGAGTCCGGGACCTAGTTCTAAAAAGTCTGCTAATATTAGAAAATATTTAAAAAAAATTTGCTTACGCTGGGAGTTAAGCCCGCGTTTCCGAAAATTCCTAATTTCCTAGGGACTTAGCACCTTAGGCCACCGAAGCCAACATGACGAATGCAAAATGCAGATATGTTAAGACTACAATGATTTATTCTTTTCCAGTTATGATTTCTGCAACATCCTTTTAAAATTGAATAACATTTAAACAAAACCTTTGCGGATCATCTGCTAACAAATTAATTTTATTGGACAAATAAATTACACTAACATTTTGAATTGATGTTAATGCAAAATTTATATAAAATATCAATATAAAACAAAAAAAAATATTAAAAAAAAAAAAAATTTTGCCCGTGTCAGAAATTGAACCCGGGACCCCCTGACACAACTGAAAATGTAAGCAAAAAACTGGACGACTCTACACTCTGCGCCATGTCGGCTCTTTTAAATCTATTGTCTAGTAATAGATTTCATTGTTACTGGTCTGTAAGACAAAAGTAATTAATTTTATTTATTGATTGTTGTTGTTGCTGCTAAGGTATGGCAAATAAAGGAGAATTTAGTTGCTCAATAACTTCGCTGTTTATTATCCGATCGCGATCAGCAAATATGGAGAGTAATAGTACCTTTGTCTATGCTTAATAAGGAATGTCTATCTTTAAAATTGTCCTTATAATTAAGGTTTTCTAATTTATGGGCGTTTAAGGGGGTGGGGCCAAAATATAAAACAAACTCGATCTGCGTGCAATATAGACGAACCTACATACCAAGTTTGGAATCTCTAGCTCTTATAGTCTCTGAGATCTAGGCGTTAATACAGACGGACAGACGGACATGGCTATATCGACTTGGCTGTTGATGCTGATCAAGAATATATATACTTTGTGGGGTCTGCCACGCCTCCTTCTGCCTGTTACGCACATTTTTTTTTGTGACAAAGTTAATAGACCACTGTACTTTTTTAAAGTACGTGGTCTAAAAAACAAACATGCTCTCTCTCTCTAAGCAGAACACTTAGTTTCTCTTCCTTTTTATTTTTATTTATTGATTTTGGTGTTCTCTGTTCATGTAACGCTCTTTCAATGACAACTTGCGGAGAGCGAAACGATTGAGCGCTCACACACTAAGAGTCAGCAGATGAGCGACTCAATGTTAACGGTCTTTCGTTTGCCCATTTTTCGCGACAAAAAAAATTAATCCAATCGCATTGAGAAAGGCAAGTCACAAGCCAAACAGACGCCTAGCTCGCCCAAACACATAAGTACAAACGCAAAAGACTTTTATTTTCTTCGCTCACGACAAAGCAACGGTAAGTGAATAACCAGAGCAAAAGGGAAACCAAAAAATTGGTTGTTCGTTGCTTTGATGTAAATTTGAGTGGAAACATCGCTGTCGATGTTCAGCGATGTTTTTAAATTGAAAAAAAGATGTTGACTTGGTACATCGGATCGAAACTTCAATGCATCAATGTATTTCCGATGTTTTTAAAACCATTCCATTATTTGAAAAAAAGAACGATTTTCTTTTTTCATAAAAAAGTATGCTTTAATAGCAGTCTTATAAGTTTCAAGAAGGGTTTTTCGTAAAAACTCAATATTCGAAGTAACATATGTATGTAACCTTCTTGCTGAATTAGTATTCTTGACCATTTTTAATAAATTTATTTACTTTGAAAACATTGCTCAAATGTCTATAAGCAAACTGTCAGGGCGGAGAAAGAGCGTATTGAACTTACGACTAGTACGCAATTTATTGTGAAACAACCGATGTTTTGCAAAGCATCGATGCATTGCTTAGCATCGATATCAACAAAAACAACCGAAAACATAGAGAAATATAGATGAAATAACATCAATGCATCAATGTTTTTTTACATCACTAGTGCGTTTAACGAAGACCGATTTGTTCGAAAGGCGAAAGGCGAACGTTTCATCTCTGACTCTTTGCTCAAAAAGTCCGTAAATAGCAGTTATTTTTGGACAACAAAAAAAAGTCAACTGTTATTTGCGAGCTCTGCAATAAAATGTTTTTGTAATATGGGCATTTTTGCCGAATGGTCAACCAGGACGGAAAAATAAAATGTTGATAATCATCGTATTTTTTGAGTATAATCATAAAAAAATGTCAACATTTTTATAATGCAATGGTGTCATCGCATATCTCCGCTGTTTTTATAAGGAAATTGGTCTGAAAACGGAAATAATTTTTTTGTTCACTTTAAGCTACTTTTACAGGAATTTTTACAATTAACTATTTTACATGAAAAACATTGGTTTTTTTATAAAATCTCTTTGTTTTAATCATTTCAAAAGATAAAAATGCAGTGATACCAAAAATCGTTCGATTAACGAGTTATTTTATGGTTTATTATGTTCCAAAATTGGTCAAATTACGGTACAAACTGAAGCACCATCCATCTTATTCTCTCGACTTGACCCCGTGCGACCTCTTTTTGTCCCAAAACTTGAAAAAATCACTCGCCGGGAAAAAATTTGAGTCGAATGAGGTGGTTATCGCCGTCACGGAGGCCTACTTCGGAGACCTCCAGAAAACGAATTTTTTAGAGGGGCAAAAGAAGTTGGAGCATTTTTGGGTTAAGTGTATCGACATAATAGGAGACTATGTAGAAAAGAAAATCGTCACTTTTCCAAAATTTTCCATTATTCCTTTGTAGGCTAAAAACTTATCGGACCACCCCCGTATTTTAAATCCTATAAAAAAACCTATTTACGAGGTAAAAGTCTAGTGACGAAAACATTTTCATGCCCCAAAATTTCTGATATCCAATTTTGTGACGAATAATGTTAAGTTTTACATATAAATAATTTTAAAAAAATTTTTGGTAATATAATAGTAACTCTAATTATATACCGATATTGCTGTAATAGCAAATATAATATGTTTTATACTGCCGCAAAAAGAATTCACCACTTGAAAGCAGTATATTCAGGTATATTCAGTTAATAGGTAATATCTTGCCCAAACGAATTTTGACGGATATGTGTTTTATGCCAAAGAACGCAGAATTGAATTGTCTACAACATTTTTTATATTTAAAAGTGATTTGAAAAGTATATTTTTCTTAAATCGCCAAAATGTGGGAAAAATACCTTATTTTACCTGTAGATTTTTACCTGTGTTCTTAAGCAACAAAGTTTACAGCTATGCTTAAAAGCCCTTCGAACAACCTTTCAACGATATATACATAGATCACATCTGTAGCTTCTATCGTTTGGAAGCTAAGGGGGTTTCAACTTTATCGGTTTTTAGCGATTTCCCGCTAAACGAGCGATTTTTCGAAAAAGTCGTAGAACTAACGTTTCAAGATTTTTAAGCTACAACAAGTCCTCATTCAAACTTTTAAGCTAAACCAACGATTTGATCCAAACAAACAAAAAAGCAAACTTTTCATTTCATTTTCGGAAGTTCACCAAAAAATGCAAAATTATTTATCTTTTGAACGAGTAGTCGGATTTTGATGATTGAGGTGTCATTCGAGGCGTATTTTTGATAAGAATAGTAAAAATTAAAAAATAAATCAAAAAGGCTCCAACGGCCCCATTTGCTCCAATCATTTAAATTTTGACCGTCCCACTTACACCTGTTTATCTCACGAACCAGGTGAGTTTCCACAAATCTTAGTATGCACATTTGTAAGTTAAATTGATACCTTTCGATCGGTATATAATTCGACCCGATCGGACGGTCATGGCTAATTTTCCATTATTCCTAGTCGCCCTCTTCTTCGCACCCCTTCCGGGCTGGCTTTCGTCACTAGCGCGGACTGCCGTCCGCAGTGATTACTTGTGTAATCCTCTTTTAAAAAAATTAGTCTCTTTAGACTATTCCGTTCCACTTCGCAGATTTTTGCACTTCACAAGATTTATTGCTATTATTATGGAAACTAAAACTCGATTAATCCCATCTTTTGCACTAAACGTAAACAAAATGCTATCGAATCGCAAAAAAAGGTGGGGCAAATTATCGTTTTCAGTCTGTTTTTTACATAAAAATCGTACGATTGAACATTCGTGACCCGTTGAAATGTCCATATTCGACTGTTGATCCTGTTCAAGAATATAGAAGCATGAACATTTGAGTGGGTCAATTTGTATGGACCAAAAAAAAGGCACCAAGCGGTTGTTAAAATCGTAATCTACGACGAATTCTAAGAAGAACCGAAAATAGGTACAAAATGCATACAAATTTGGTACCATTTTATATGTATTTTGCATGTATTTTGTACCCATTTTCGGTTTGTTTTGCCAATGTTGGTGGCAAAAATCTGTAACTTTTGAACTAGGTGAGATATCGGGTTGAAACTTGAACTATATATTTTCAATACTTCAAAGAATTTTTGGAAAAAAAAAATGGAGTGGGCGTGGCACTAGAAAGGGCGTAAATTGACGGTCAAATTCAAATTACTGCCAATTTTTGTAATTTTATGTTTAAAATTTTTTTTTTTAAATTTAAAAATAAAATTAAAATTTTTAATTTTATTGTTACATTTTTAAAAATTTTTAATTTTCTTGAAAAAATGTTAAGTGAAACAAAATATTTTGTATGCACTCGCTTAGGTATTTAAGCGTATAAAAGAAACAAAAAGTTTCTCGCTAAAAATTACACATAGGTGTAATATACACTTTGTCGAAGACCAGGGATACTTATGTACCAGCAATTCTTGTACACACTTCTTCCTTTCACATGCTGCCAAACAGTAACTTACTTAATTTGTGCTTTAAGCTCATGTACGGTCAATATTTGAAGTACACCTTGTAATATCCGTGTAAGCTATGTGTGCTGACTGACAACAGGACAGCTGCGTGGCATACGCCAAGAAGGCGAACTGATGGACTGAGAGGGAATGGGGCCACTAAGAGGCAACCAATTTAGCTACAGTTCATTTGAGTTCGAAACGCTAAGGATGATGGCGAGCAGCAGACGAAAGGTGGACAGAAAACAAGACAGACCGAAATAGCAATACCAGCAGCAGTCAGTGCTCTAAACATGACTTATGACCGCTACGTGATGCAACATAAAAATGCCATTACATAGTGCGTGTTGCCAACGGAGCCCCCGTACAACATGACGTACGAGTGTTGGACGTTTTACTTGCTTTGAACGACGCGTCGTACGTATGTATGTATGTATGTACGTCTGTTCGTCACAGCGCTTGCCTCTGAGAGAATACATAGCAGTCAGCTTTGTACCCCTGACCCCCCTGACCACCTCTTCTTAATGCTCCGCTTAATTTCTCATCTGTCTGTGAGCTTGATGTTTACCTTGACGCTTTGCTCCGTTTCCGTTGTCAGTCACTGCTTGGGTGCCATATACACTACAGTTGATGTGACGGGCGTGATTGCAACGCATTGTTTGTTTAATAAGTGAAATTTATTGTGTTGTCTATTGAATGATTTTATCTGTATCATTATCCTATCTTTCCGTTATCTCTATTATACTCGTATTATCTGTGTAAGCGTTATATTATTCTACTTTTTTATTTCTTGCATAGCTTCCGACCTTATTATCCGATTGTGATACAAATTTTCGAAAAATTTCATTTCCGTGCCCAAAAAATTCTGATATCCAATTCTGTGACGAAAGATATTAGATTGTGTACATGTATAACTTATTTTTAAAAAAAATTTGGCCTTCGGCACTGCGCAAAAGAGTTGTTTCTATTAGGTAAGAAGAATCGGGACCTTATGGCGAAATGTTTCAAATGCCAAAAATTTTTTTTAATGAATAATTACACTGTGCAAGTCAAAAAAAAGACATGACCAAACTCAACGGTTTCCCCTTATTTCGGGTCCTACGAATTGAACTGCATCATTAGTTTTTTGAGTTACAATGATGGTTTCATACAAAATTGTTTCGCGAAGCTTTGGACGAAGCTTGCTATTTTTAAGGAAATAGGACATTCTTCTTCGGTCTCTAACTTGTAAGATGTTGGTTTTTTTTGCAAAATTTCTTCGACAAAGTTGCTTGATATAGTTTACGCTACAAGTTTTGGGAACATACCAAGCCTCTAAATGGTTGTTTTGGTGGTGTTTGGGTTTGGTTGTCCTGCAATCGAATTTTCCTTTCTGATACATATACCAAAATGAAGAACCTGTTATTTCAAGTAGCTTTCCAAAAATATTCATGCTGAAAAAATTTAATTTATTAAACATTTAAAAGCTTCTTCATTTCGATTAATAGTTTTGATGAAGCATCTTACAATTCCCAACGTGATATGAAGGGGTGGCAATAAAATTTTGTCGATCGCTTTAAGTGTATCTCCCACTTACATAAACAATATTTTGATTAAACTCTGACCGAAACAACCAATCTCATAATTTATACTGATTTCATCGGAGTCGGCTATGCTAATGGCAATTTAAGCATATTTCTTGGTATATCCCGACAGTAAACCCGTAAGCAATGCAATAAAAGTAAGCAAATATCTTTTATAGGTTCTGCATGTACTGGACACTATCCAAAATAAATTTCATCACGCTTCCTTTGTGTTAGAGCTTTTAACGATTTCTTAAAAAATCAATGAATGAACGTCAAGCTCTGGACTATATTTGCAATACATATGCTTCATTCAGGCAGGAATATTATTGCATTACGCAAAAGTATTGTCGCCATACAGCTCGAAATAGTCTAATATCTGGCCCTGTCGCTTTCGGTATCCATAATCTTTTATATTTATTATTAAAAATAGATAAAGTGGTAAAATAATACTAAATAACATAAAAAACATTTATTGCACATATTAGATAAGCTCATTATATGTGTAATATCAAATAATGTTGATTTAATAATATTGTGAAAATATATAAAAATAATATTTGTTGGATACCTATATATTTTTTAATGTTGAATTTTTTCAGCATGATTTTTTTGAAAAAGATACTTGAAATAACAGGATCTTCATTTTGGTATATGTATCAGAAAGGAAAATTCGATTGTAGGACAACATGAATGAAAAATCTTAAAAAACAAGTGGTAAGAATTTGATTTTGTTGACATACATATTGACCCAAACACCACCAAAACAACCATTTAGAGGCTTGGTATGTTCCCAAAACTTGTAGCGTAAACTATAACAAGCAACTTTGTCGAAGAAATTTTGCAAAAAAAACCAACGTCTTACAAGTTAGAGACCGAAGAAGAATGTCCTATTTCATTAAAAATAATAAACTTGGTCAAAAACTTCGCAAAAAGATTTTGTATGAAACCATCATTGTAACTCATCATTGTAACTCAAAAAACTAATGATGCAGTTCGATTCGTAGGACCCGAAATAGGGGGAAACCGTTGATTTTGGTCATGTCTTTTTTTTTTTTTGAAAAAAACTATCACAGTGTTATGTATATATGGGCATTTCCAGAAAAAGGTCCACCACGACGAAAAACGTAAAATTGATTAAAAACTCACATCTTGTGAAATTTTCTTCCAAAAATGTATTCAAGTTATTTATTTTATCAATATACGCTAGAAAAAATGCAATAGGATGAACATATAGATTCTACATTGGAATAAATTCACTTTTTCCATATTTTTGCCTATTTTCTTAAAAATTGATTTTCAAAATGGACCGTTTGTATTTTAACGATTACACTAAGTCAGGGAGTAAGATTGTAACATAAACCATTTTAATATATAGAAATATATTGAAAGTTTAATTTAAAACAAGTTCTAAGAGCTATATATCGGAATATAGAATAAAATTTGATGAACAAACTCTTGGAAAAACTAGGTGGAAATCTTGTCACGTTCGCGATGTCACGTTACAAATTACTAAGAAAACTTGTAAAATATATAAAACGGTAGTTACATATCAAAATTATTTCTAAAATGGAAAACTACATTATTTTATTATGGCTTAAGAGTATTTTCTTCCAAAATACTCGCCACATTTCGCAGAGTTTCGCATTTGTCAAGATGAAGTCAAAAATGACTTCCATTTTTCGTCGCGTTCGCGATGCATTGTTTTCTATAAATAATTAAAAAACGACAAGTCTTCAAAGATTGTCTTTTATCATAAAAATAGAGTTGATAAAATGCATTAAGCACGTGAGAAAACATTTTTGAAAATGTCAATTTTTGCCATTTTTTTTTTCATTTAAAGTCGTACGAATGTCGAGTTCGCGATCCTGGAAATACCCATATACAATTTAATATCGGGCATGGGACTACAACTTATTTAAGTATTATAGCGAAATGATTTTTAAAAAATTTTTGTAGTCACTCTTAGAATTGTTTGAAGAACTTTTCTGCATCAAAATTTTTTTTTTTTCAAAAAATAGAGGAAAAATGTTGAAAAATAGACTTTTTTTAAAATTCAAAATTTTCTATGGGTACTTAATGGGTTAAAGAAATTGTTGTATCATTCGAACGGAATTTAAGTGAATAAAAAATGAATATAAGAAACCCGCATCAAAACATCTTTATTATACGCACATTTTACAAATTTATAGTGTGTGACACACTGTATGTATCTGTAGCTTCCGTCGCACACTGGGGTGAGAGACCCCAAAATTGACGATTAATTCAAAACACAAATTTTGGAGTTGCGGAATCAAATCAATATGTGGTGAAAGTAGACAAAATTCTGCATTAGAGAGTGAAAAAATTATGGCCCTATGTCTAATAGAAGCTCTCTTATGTGACGCCAAAGTTGAAACTTTGTGTTTTCGTTTTTCGAAATACGAAAATTTTATATATTTTTGTCACTTTTGATGACGACTTTCACGTAATAAATATACGAAAATGAATTTTTGAAAATGGAAACAATAAAATAAATCCCTAACAAATTTCTTAAATTTTTTTGAATCGACAATTTTTAGTAAACATAGGGAAAAAGATTAAAATAAAAAGTACCTGTGAAAATAGACGTTTTTTTTATCTTTAGATAAGCAAAAGTTGCTTCAAACGTAACCAAACGTTACCATTCTTTCTTTATTAAATGTGTAACATATCTACCTAAGTGTCCACCAAGGGGTTTTGCGCCCCGTTTTGCCCCAAGAGAGTTATTTGAATTCAAAGTTGCGCGGTTAATCACAAAACATAGTTATTTTATATTTTTGAGTGTGAGCTGTAAGCTGTTAGCTTACGGAGAAATGGAAAGCGAAGTAAAGCGTATGTTCTAGTGTACTCTTATTAACAGTGAACGTCTTATTTCATGTCATTAAATATAATATATGTGTTTCTAAAAATTGTAAAAAATATTACGCTTTTAATTGTGTTTCATGTCGAAGTTGCAGAAAAAAAAATTTCACAAATTTCCAAAAGAAACTTTGTCCCTTTTAAAAGCTTCAGAAATAAATGAAAGCGACAACCAAAGTGAACAAAGCGAAAATGATATCGAGTCGGATTAATGCATATATTATTTAAATTTTTCTTTATTTATAATCTTTGTTTTTATTATTAAACTTTGAATTATATATGATCCTATTTTTATTTCAAAGAAACAAAGATTTTCATGCATTTTAAGAATGTTGTTTCTATAGCAGATATATTATATAGTCCACCGACTCTTATTATTCTTCATGGATATAGTCTACATGAATATATAATAGATTTGGGAAAATTTCAGCGTTAAAAATTATGGAATTCCCATTTTTGTTGTGAAAAAACCGAATATTAGGAAAATTTACTGAAATAAAAAAATTAAAAAAAAAAAAATACTCTACGGAATATCCAAAAGTTAATGATTTGTACTTTTATTGATCAAATACATAATACAAAATTATAACATGGTCCGATTTTTGGACGGTTGAATTAATCGTCACTTTAGGGGTCTCTCACCCCAGTGTGCGTCGTTTCGAAACTGTGGAGATGTCAATTTTAACAGGTTTTAGCAATTTCCTCGTAGATAGGTGAGGTATAGGTTTTCCAACATAACAAGTCCTAGAAAGCTCCGCAGTTCCTCCTTTTTTTTGGGAGCCCTTAACTCTGTATCGGTTTTTACTTTATCAGAGTCTGCTTCAATGTCTTTGTCAGAAAGTACGTGGTCCAAGTAGGTCTGAAATTTCGAATTACAGAGGTATTGCAAAGTTATCAGCCATTCTCAAACTGTTTGAAAAATCCTTGCCTCATCCTTGCCGCATCTTTGTAAGTTAATTACTTCCCATGCACAACATGACTTTGTACAGAGTCGGTCCACAAAGACCAACTTGCTTGAACTTACCTTCTTGGTATATAAAGTTTGTTGAAAGTATGTAACGGGCAGAAGTAGGCGTGGCAGACCCCATTAAGTATGTATATTAGGGGGGTCAATTTTTTTCACTACCAAGCGGGTGTCAATATCGTAATCTACGGCGAATTCTAAGAAGATTTGCCCCAGAAACCATGGGTCTAAAATCATTTTCGAGCTTCCGATTTGTATCGAGAAACTTTAAGTATTGCTTTGTCATTTTAAGCACGCAGATACCTAAGTGAGAGCATACAAAATATTTTGTTATACTTAACATTTTTTCAAGAAAATTAAAAATTTTTAAAAATGAAAAAATAAAAAAAAAAATTTAAGTTTTATTTTATGATAATAATTTTTTTTTACATTTAAAAAAAAATTAAAAAAAAAATTAAATTAAAAAATGGGCATTAATTTGCATTGACCGTTAATTTACGCCCTTTTTAAAGCCACTCCCATTTTTTTTGCTTTGAAGTATTGAGAATATATAGCTCAAGTTTTAACCCGATATCTTTCGAATTAGTATGAAAATTGTGGGCTTTCAAATGTTCAAACGTTGTTGGGTATCAAATCATCTGCGGGCCGAACTGCATCTACGTGCCTAGCACAGGGTATCTTACTGTCGAGCGCGCTCGACTGTTCCGTTTGTTTTCAAGTAACTTCTTCTTGAGGTTTATAGGTGCCCAAGCATCCATCGCCTGACACAAGAACGGCTGTAGTACAGAGGTCGTAAACTCTCTTAAACAAATTTAAGTCGCAATGTTGAATAGTTTTCTTGCACCAGCTTGAATTAAATCGGCTGTGAATGCAAATTTTTATTGTTCGTATTTTTTTCTCTCATTGAACCTTTGCTCTTCGCCTCTCTCTCTCTTCGATTTCTATTTTTTTTATTTTTGACAGATTGCACCAGATGAAATTTAATCGGCTGACAATGCAAAATATCTCATTTCGTTTTCTGTATCAAATACTGTTTTTTTTTTTAATATATATATTTACAGTAATTATATATATACATATATATGTTTGACAGCTTGCACCAGCTTGAATTTAATCGGCTGACTATTCACAGCCCCAACAAATATATTCTCTTTTATATTTGACAATGCACAGCAGCAACAAATTATTTTTTTAACACACACAAGCATGTATGCTCATTGACTTTGTATTTTTATTCTTTCAAATTACTTTATTAACAACTTCATAGTCTTCTGCTCGTGCACTCTGTTTGCCTATTTTTTTTTTTTTTTTTGTAAATGCATATATTTTCCTTTTTATTGCAGCACATGCACGCCATGCACACACACACACACACACACACACACACACACACACGGTCTCGGCTACAGGCTGAGGCTCCTTCGTCCCGTCGCTTTCACTTTACCGCTTACATCGCACAACTTGAGAGATATATGATAATAGTAAATACTTGTTTATTTACTGTTTTAGGCACTTTTATTAATATCTGAATTTCGGACACGTAGACGAACGATATGCTCGTTCCAAGAGTCGGTAAAAGAAGGGCAGACGACAGCACAATCCTGTGTCCGCTGGACATCTCTCTGGCATCTCCCTGACATCACCGTCAGTCTAGTCTGAAGTTGCCTCTCTCCACAGTTACATACAACGCAGCAATGGTGGCTTATTAACTTTCACAACAAGTGTTAAGCACGAAATAAACTCAGAAACAGAAGAGCATATCCGTAAGTACAAATCCATAAAAATCAAGTATGAGCAATAAATTGACCTGTTAAGACAGGATATGATCCGACATTCAAATTCACCATACAACAGGTACCGAAGACGGTAAATTTCGTGTTGCGAAAGATAAGCAAGGTTACTGCAGATGACAGATTTCCAATCCCAAGCATTAAAGAGATACTAGAAAGACTAGACGCTGGTACTTTACCACACTTGACTTGGCTAAAGGGTTTCATCAAATTCAAATGCATCCGGATTTCATCAAAAAGACAGCTTCTCCATTAAACAAGGTCATTACGAATATACCCGTCTGCCATTCGGTTTGAAAAATGCACCCGCATCCATGTTTTAAATGGCACACTGCGCAATAGGGTCCCGATTTTTTTGAGCGGTGCCGAATGCCAATTTGTTTTTAAAGAATAATTTATATAAACAATTTAATATCGTTCGTCACAAAATTGCATATCAGATATTTTGGGCATTGAAATGTTTTTGTCACTACTTTATTACCTCGTAAAGAAGATTTTTTAGAAGATATCAGAACTTTTTCAAATTTCCAATTTCCCCACCACCAAGTTTTAGTTTGCGATCCACTTCAAATGTCATTATTAATACAGGGTGGCGCAAAAGAAGTCATCCGATGTGGTTTGGCTCTCATTTTTTTTCTAAATGAAAAATTTTGATTCTGTTTTTTGATTATGTTTATTCGAACCTTACGAATTTTATTGGTTTAGGCGAGAAGATGACATCGGCCAAGTGTTCGCTGCCAGAGCTCATGACCATACGCCCGTTTTATGGCATTTTCCATCACTTTTGCCAGAACTTCGGGCGACAGGTTCTCGCATTCCTGGCGAATATTTTCCTTAAGGGCTTCAAGAGTTTGCGGCTTGTTGACGTGAACCTGCGACTTTAAAAAAAACCCCATAAAAAGAAGTCTGGAATGGTTAATTCGGGTGATCTGGCCGGCCAGTGCAAATATCAAAAACGAGAGATAAAGCGGTTATTATTATTACATTATTACAATTATTCTGCGTTCTTGCGGAGTAAACCGATTCATGGCTGGTCGATTTGTATTCTGCATTTGTTTACTTCACAAATGTCAAAACCGAATTGACATTTGACGCCATTTGCAAAAGATATAGCGCTTTCCAATAGGGTGATTACTTTTGCGCCACCCTGTATAACATAAGAATTTAAACTTGATTCTTGGACGGTTAATTTTTTTCGAAAAAAAAAAGTCATGGATTCAAATCAGGGATTCAAACCGAAACAAATACTGATTCTGGCTCCGGTACGTCCCAAAACAACTGTTTCGGTAAAAGGTTGTATTTCGGTTTTGCCAATCCGGTTTCTGTATTAGTACCGGTACGTACTTTATACTTTAATTTTAAACACGTTACTTAAAAAATAAATAAAAGGGTATATTGTATTCGTTATAATGAATATAACATGGTGTCGAGAGCTAGACTATAACCTTTCCCACTTGTTTAATTTAAAGCCATATATAACAAAATACTACATACATTTTTTGGAAAAATGTATCGAATCCGTACCGGCACAAACTTTTCAGTTTTCGACACTTTATAAAAATTCTGTTCTGTGTCGGTTCATTTCGGTAAACGATTCCGACCGATCTGTGATTTCAATACTATTAATTATGCAAAAATAATTAAGAGGGTCTGCTCTTGGTTTTAAAAAAAAAGTACAAAATTTAAAACCTTAAGTTTTTACTTGCAATCATCTTAAACACTTGCAAATTCATGCCAAAATGAATGGACTTGTTAAGTTACAAGCTGAAAGGTGTGACCAACTTCAGACTTTCATAACTTTGGCAAAACTGAACGGGTTTTCAAGTGAAATGTCGTATTGATCATAGCTTGACCTCTAAATTCATTCTGCGTACAAATGTTGTTAATTTCGTTATAATAATAATTTTTTTTTTTTGGCAGAATGCGATTCTGATGCAAAAAGTCTTTGTGTTTTTCAAAAATTTTAAATTTTAAGTCTCAAGTTTTAACTTGCATTCAACTTCTTATGTCATGCCATCAATCTAATTCACTTAGCCTGTAACGCAATTTAACTTTGTGCAACCAAATAGACCTTTGGAAAAAGCGAGATATACTTATCACTTTATGATTTGTATTCAAGACCTGAATATAGGCAATGAATTTCACCACCTGGAAGAGCAGTAGGGATACGAGACAATTGGAATTTGTTCAGTACATCAAAGCTGAACATAATTGTTTGTTGTTTTACTTGCTCTACTGCACTTAAAACTTTTCAAGCTGCATCGAACGGGATGTTGTTTGAAAGAGGGAAAGGGATATAGAGATTCGTAGGAGTTATGCAGAATTGGTAGAAGGGCAAAGGCAGTATACAACTATGATGACTGCATCAAAGAGTTGTTGTGAATTCCTGGTTTCACGCTGTCTGATTTTGATTGGAAATTTTCGTTCTCTACGGTCTGACCAGCAATTGAATGGAAAGGGCAATGGTGGTGGGATGTACTCGTTTAAGAGGACGAACCTGCATAAAGCAGTTGGAGTTTCAGCGCGCCACGCAGTTGGCAACAGGAAACAAGCCAAAGAAGGGCATTCTTCCGCATTTGAGCAGCGATGTTGGGATCCGCAAATTTGTCACAATAAACAACAGCATAAGCAAAAGAGAAAGATTGTCTTCGGCACGTCGAAGACTTGGTACGCTTGCAGAGTCCTGTATTTAATTTTGGACAGATAATGATATGACATAGTGGTCAGATTCAGTCAGTTTCGCATACTTTAAGATGTCATACTTCAAATAAGTGAATGATGCGAAAGTGTATTCGCTATGTCCTGCTCTATATTGTGATAGAAATGTATAATTATATTTGGATACTCTCCATGTGATACCAAAAGATGGACCTGTACCAAATTTAATCAAAAATTTAGGGACTTATTTGAATCGAACTGATGGACACGACTATTTCGACTATTTCGTTTTGATCCAAAAAATATATGTACATACTATATAATGCGTTACATGTTTAGTGACAAAATAAAGTTTCTCCCTCTGCAGGAGTGTATTAACAACAGTAACAGTAACAGCATCGGCAGCGGCAGCGGCATCGGCATCGGCAAGAGGTCAATAGAAGCGAGAAGCGGCTGCTTTGCAAACTTCTGTCTCGATATCTGGCTCGTGTTTCGGTGGCGTGAATCCGCCCCTTTCTATCTAGACTCGTGTTGATGAGAGTGGCTGCAAAAAACTTTTAGAAACAACAAACTTGCAGCCATACACACTTGGCATGATATTTAGGCTTTAGCGAGATAGTGAACGCAATTCAAAAGGAGACGGGGGCATGGGCATGGCTTCATGTGGGGACGCCAAAGCAGAGTCAGTGTTGTCAAAGAAACTTACACAAACTGACAACTTTTTACAAAGGACTGACATAACGACGCTTACCAACAGCAATTGAAGATTATTAATTTTAATCAAAACTTTCGACATCTGTGCTTATCTATGCGATGCATTATCGTTCAACTTCTAAGCAATCAAATCACAGTGTTTCTTATTTTTTTGTTTTCATTCCAGCTGTTTTAATATGCGACCAAGTTTGGAGAGCTTCAGCTTTGAACGACCAACTTTATTTATATTACTAAAGCGTCTCTGAGGTCGTCTGCCATCCAGTTACTCATTGGATTGACTGGTCAATCAAAGTTTTGAATGATTCGTGACCAGCTCCAAGCCAAGATAGCTGTTGATTGCTAAGAAATTTATATCATCAATCAAAACAAGGAGTCTCCGACCCCTGCTCGCTTCGGTCGCGGGAGTTGCGGATACATTCGAGTGTATTCGACCATAAGATACCCTGTTCTCAGCCAAATAGATAGTCTTATACGTATTTGCACATACATATACACAATCCAGAAACATGACAGCAAATTTGGTGTTCATAAATGAACATGGTGCTTAAACAACCCTTGGTATGCGCTGACAGGTGTGTGACCCAAACCACTTGGTAGAGTCACACAGGCATAGAATTAACACATGAGTCGCGATCCTGGCGACAAATACAACATAAATAAACCTGCATACCAAATAAAACCCACAGATTGGCTTTGACTGTTGATAAAGGAACGCAAATTTGAGCTATAACTATTTAATACTTTAAAGCAATTTTAAAACGAACACTCAACCTAATTCAACATAATAAACATCGAACCAATAGAAAACAAAGTACATACACACCTACCGATAAGCATAATATCGCTCAAATCACACACTCGAATTTTCGATCACAAATATGCCAAATCCATCACCTAGAACAGCTTGGCAATTGGAAGCAGTTTCGCCAAAATTAATGGAATTGCCGCATCATAGTTTTGATGAGCAGACCAAGCTCGTATGGAGCACATGCGTGGGGCAAAGGATCGCATTTGGAAATGCTTAATGACAATTTAAGCCGTATGTGGGATGGGATGCTGCGATTGGCACAGCGAGTTCACGACCTGGAAGCCCGTGCTGGCAATGTGTGCGAAATGAAAAGAAGGGTGGCCGGATTGGAGGCCACTGTAACATCTTTGATGTCCGCTATTACGAAGTACCTTATGAAGAAGGAGAAAATCTGAAGACTCTGTTCCACGCGTTATGTCTTGAGCTAAAACTCACACCAGTTTCAAAATTGGTAGTTATTTTCCGAGTTCAACGTAAAAATTCGACCAACACAGTTGTTGACCCGGTAATAATCATTAAACCGAACACGTGAGGGACAATGAAAATTGACTGCGTGCGGGAGGTGAGCACCGCAGAGAGAGAAAGAAGGCAACAACTAAGCCTACGTATGCCTTGACTCACAAGCAGGGTTGCCAATTTAGCTGTTTTCCCGCCTTTTCTGGAGTTTTACAAATCGAAATGCGGAAAAATTGTTAAAATAACCGCTTTCGGGAATCATATCAATATTGAGATTATACATTTAGATTACCTTACAACTTAGCAAATCGATATTTTCTCGCTGGATAATATATTACGTGTCAAGAAACCTGCATTGCACTCTGGAGCACTTCAAGCTGTCAACTTCGTAAATCGAAGAAGTTCTTAGTCAGTATAAAAGCAGCCAATATGTTTTGGACCGAAGTTATTAATTATGTGGATGCGCCAGGCAGGAAACCTTTTTGGAAACTATCATCGCTTGTGCTAAGTCTCTTATCACTGACATGGTCCAACGTAAAAGTTGAACGCGTTCTCAGCCAAATAAACATAGTCAAATCAACACTACGTAATAAGTTAAATTCAATATTGCAAATAAGGTAATCTTTTAAAATCAATATCTATCAATATACAGGCCTGTTCCGGTTCTCACTTGTTTTTTGGGAATTTCAATCCGCAAGATTTGACCTCCGAATTTCCCTCCCACATTGTGTTGAGTAATTTTTAGCAGAACAGTGCTGGAAAATGTTCTGAGTGAATCAGACATTTGCGTCAAAAGAATTTCCGCCTGTCAATATGTGTAAAACATTCATCAAAAATTTATTTAATCATAAGTCGAAACATTTTTCAATGATAAAACCTACTTGTGTCATAACTTTTGTATTTTTGAAAGTGCGAGTTGGTTTCAGTGTTGAGAAATGTCTTTTTGCAGAGTTGTCAATTTTTGCACAGTGTTTGTTTACAAAAATAATCTGTTATTTTTTGCATCAAATTACAAACAGTTTTGTCAAAAACTTGCATTAAAAAAACAAGAAATTGAATTCTTTATTTTACGGAATACTTAAAAACACTTAAATTGTTGTTTAAAATAAGTACCAATATACATATCACTGCGGACGGCAGTCCGCGCTAGTGACGAAAGCAGCACGAAGGGTGCGAAGGCGACTAGCATATATACACAGGAAGAATGAAAAATTTGCTATGACTGTCCGATCAGGTCAAGTTATATACCGATCGAAAGGTATCAACTTTACTTTCAAATGTGCATACTAAGACTTTTGGAAACTCACCTGGTTCGTGAGATAAACAGGTGTAAGTGAGAGGGGAAAAATTTAAATTATTGGTTCTAATGGGGCCGTTGGAGCCTTTTTGAATTGTTTTTGAATTTTTTACTATTCTACTCAAAAATACGCGTCGAATGACACCTCGATCATTGAAATCTGACTACTCGTTCAAAAGATAATTAATTTTGAAATTTTTGGTGGCCCTCCAAAAATGAGATGAAAAGTCAGTATGTCTGTTTGTTTGTTTGTTTGTTTTCTTTGCATCAAATCGTTAATTTAGCTTAAATGTTTGAATGAGGACTTGTTCCTGCTAAAAAATCTAGAAACGTTTGTTCTACGACTTTTTAGAAATATCGCTAGTTTAGCGGGAAATCGCTAAAAACCGCCAAACTTATGTGGAGAAAAATACCTTATTTCACCTGTGGCTGTTTACCTATTTTCTTAAAAAAAAACTTTGAAGGTATGTCTAAAAGCCCTTCGAAATACCTTTTCACCGATATATAGATCGCATCTGTAGCTTCTATAGTTTGGATGCTATGGGGGTTTCAATTTTAGCGGTTTTTAGCGATTTCCCGCTAAACTAGCGATTTTTCGAAAAAGTCGTAGAACAAACGTTTCTAGATTTTTGAGCGGGAACAAGTCCTCATTCAAACTTTTAAGCTAAAACAACGATTTGATCTATACAAACAAACAAACAAACAAACAGACTGACTTTTCATCTCGTTTTGAGAAGGGCACCAAAAATTTCAAAATAATTTATCTTTTGAACCAGTAGTCGGATTTTGATGATTGAGGTGTCATTCGACACGTATTTTTATGAGAAATATTAAAAAATTAAAAATGTTGACCAAAAGGCTCCAACGGCCCCACTAGCTCCAATAATTTAAATTTTGCCCCTTCCACTTACACCTGTTTATCTCACGAACCAGGTGAGTTTTCAAAAGTCTTAGTATGCACATTTGTAAGTTAAGTTGATACCTTTCGATCGGTATATAGCTCGACCTGATCGGACAGTCATAGCAAATTTTCCATTCTT
Source organism: Drosophila suboccidentalis (assembly GCA_037043435.1). Classification (NCBI taxonomy): domain Eukaryota; kingdom Metazoa; phylum Arthropoda; class Insecta; order Diptera; family Drosophilidae; genus Drosophila; species Drosophila suboccidentalis. Next base: position 23,016 of record JBAMBK010000601.1, on the reverse strand, counting down.
CCTGTGTATATATGCTAGTCGCTTTCGCACACTTCGTGCTGCTTTCGTCACCAGCGCGGACTGCCGTCCGCAGTGATTAACTGAATATATACGTTTAACTTTGAATTGGAATAGGATAGCAGCAACAAAGTGTCATAGCAGCCAGAGTTTGAGAGTGCTGGTAGATTTTGCGCTTGGCATAATAAGAATGCGGGATCTCATTTATTCAAATAAATTAAACTATTCGAGTCTTACTGCAGCGCATTCTAATTGTATGTTTCTTATATAGGTATTTAATTGTTTTATTTTAATACGTTTTGACAAAGTAATTTTGTCAAAAGCAGAGGCAATTGCAAAAATTTCTGATATACCCCAAAAAAACCTCTTTACGCGGTAAAAGTCTAGTGACGAAAACATTTCCATGCCCCAAAATTTCTGATATCCAATTTTGTGACGAAATATATTATATTTTTTATATACATATGTTAATTTATTATATATGCCAAAAAAAAAATATATATTCAAAGTAAAAAAAAAATTGGCATTCGGCACTGCGCAAAAAGTTATTTTTTTAGGTGCAAAGAAGCTGAACCTTTTTGCGCAAAGTGCGGAGTGCCAATTTTTTTTTTTACTTTGAATAAATTTTTTTTTTTTTTTCATATATAATAAATTAACATATGTATATAAAAAATATAATATATTTCGTCACAAAATTGGATATCAGAAATTTTGGGGCATGGAAATGTTTTCGTCACTAGACTTTTACCGCGTAAAGAGGTTTTTTTGGGGTTTATCAATTTCTTAACATACAAGAATGGTCCTAATAAATTTCCCATTCGTTAGGTTAGAGTCTAATCGATTTTGAGGTATGATAAAATAAAAATTATTTATAAATCAAATAAACTATTTTTTGTTTATCTGATGATGTTGCATTATTCCTAAAACATTGGAGTATTTTATAAATATTTTGTTTTAACTTTAATTTTATGCTATTCATTTTCCCAAAATCTTGCCGAAAGCGAAAACCGGAACAGGCCTGAATAAGTTATATATTCAATTTAATATCGTTTGTCACAAAATTGGATATCAGAAGCTTTGGGGCATAGAAATGTTTCTGTCACTAGATTTTTACCTCGTAAGGAGAATTTTAGGACTTAGTCAGGTTTGCTACAGAAATCTCTTCCACTTGAGTTTCACGTCAATTTCATTTCTCCGTGCCACAATCAATTCATCTGAAAATTTGGGTGGGGGCGTTATGACACTGGGCGTTATGACACGCATCCGAAAATGTTTGAGTAAAACGAAATCATCGCTCAATTCACTGGCGTCCGATGCCATGAAAATAATGTCACATTTTTTGTCAGAATTTCGGAATTTAGAGTTGTCGAGTAACTTTTATTGTTTGCCGCGCCCATAAGTTTTAAATTTTTTAAGCTATACAATATCTATTATTATATTAATAAATTAAATAATATTAATTAAAGAAGAAATAAAATAAAAACCTACTATTCTGCAATGATAAACTTAAAAAAGTTGCTAGACAAACCCTTGTGAAATTTAATCTGAGAACCAACCAGCCCTATCAGCCTAGTTCGAAAAGGTTGCTGAACATGCTAAAAACAATAAATTACTCGAAGTTCTGTGGCACGGAGAAATTTTCGAAGCGAAATTGCTTTTGTCTGAATTCACTTTCACTTGTGATTTCTGTAGCACACCTGAATATTCGATGAAACGTTCCTATGACAGTTATGATAAGGTAGAACGACTTTGGCCAAATTTGAACAGGATGTTACTGGAAAAAACTTGTTTTTCTGAGTAAAAAAGTCATGTTTGGCGGGAGATATTCGGATTTGCCGGAGAACGAATAATCAAGCATTTCAATTCTAAAGCTTAATTTTTGATCAACAATTTCTATGGCATCTATATGATATAGTAAATATATTTCAACACAATTTGGTCTGGATGTATAAGACCACCCAAGATGAATATTCTGTCAGTTTGGTTGAGATATCCCAAGAACAAAAAAGGTTTTCGTATTAAAGCAGTCACCAGTTCCTGCTCCAAAGCTTAGGCCTTTTTTTTTTTTGAAGCGAGGATAAATTTTTCGAATAAAATCAAATATCGATATTCCTTTCTGTGTTCGTAAATGCCTTTTACTTACATTTTATACACCTGTCGTAACCAAGTGCAGAGTTCTATATAAGTATAACATTATATATACCAAAACATACCAAACATAGATGGTAGGCCCACAAATCTTCAATGAGGCTTAAGTCGGGTTTCTGGACAGGGGTATCTATGTATAACCTTGCTGCAGTTGTGCAGCGCTGTTTTGGGTTTCCGCCAAGCCTGCTTGGTCCATCGTGACAATATAACATTTTTGTCTTATCACAAAAAATACCATTATCCCAGTAGTCCGTTGATTTATTAAGTGACTATGAGCAAATGTCAAACGTTTCTCTACTTTTATTGCTGATAGCATTGGCTTTTTTGTGGACCCATGGAGGACCTTAAGCAGAGTCTCGTGACTCTTTTGATCAAGCTTCGATGGCCTGCCACCTTAGTGGGTCAAATCCAGTCTGCTTTTCTTCTCTGCACGCTTTAATATATTGTAAACGGTCCGCAGCTTTATTTTAAATTCATTAGCCAACGCCTTAGCCGTGATGATAATTATAATATTGTAAACCTATTGGATCAAACTACCATCTGTTCGCTTCCCAGGCATTGTTATTTAAAGCTTGTTGAAGTTGATGTCAAAATCAAACGAAATACATACAGAGTGCATTGCAAAGACACAGACGTTCATTCAAATTTCCGAAAAAAAAGTCCCCTTAGAAGTTCCGTTGGTAGTTTCAAGCCACTGTTCGACTTTTGTTTGCATTTTGCAAACAATTACTTGGCAGTATGCAATTTGTCATTTTTGTTTTTCTCGTTTTATTTATGCTTATACATTTTTAAGTTAAAGTTAAATTTATGTGACTTTTTTCATTTTGCAAACCAATTGTGTGTTAAGTTAAACGAAATGATTAACCAAAATGAGTATTTTTTTTTATTATTTTTTTTTTTTTTAACATGACAAAAATAAAAGGAAAAGCATTTCATTCAGTTGAGTTTAAAAATACAGATAAGGCGGACATTGAGCGCAGTGAAACGACATCCCCACTAAGAAAGATGAGATCTGGGAGATGATCAGGGCTAATCCGCTGAGCAATAGGGTTAGCCTGTACGTGATCGTTGCAGTGGAATTACACGTTTTGGGAGTTGGTCATGGAAAATTTTTGTCACTCGGCACTGCTCAAAAAAGTAATATTTATTAGGTATGAAGAATCTAGCGCAATGTGCCGAATGTCAAAAATTTTATTTTAAAATAATTTATATGTAACACTTGATTTCATTCGTCACAAAATTTTATATCAGAGATTTTGGGGCATGAAAATGTTTTCGTCACTAGACTTTTACCTCGTAAAGAGATTATATGGTATAGGAATTTTTGTAAAACACGGAAAGCTTAAAGGCTAAAGGTTTATTTGCATTCGATTGTTATTACACTGACGAGCAAAACTGTAACACTAGTTCAATGTTCTCACTTCAACGGCCTGTATCTTCTGTCCTATTTTATGTATGCTAAAGATCTTAGTCTTGTTTTGTTGGGAATTTAATTTACTATAATTTCTAAAAATTTGAAAACATTTGATGAGCTGCAAGAAATATGCCGAAGCAAAATGTAGAAAAAGGCAAATGTTACAGTTTTGCACTTCGGTTATATTTTAAACTAATATTTTTTCAAATAATTTTTTAATTATGTATTCACAGCCCTTTCGATTTTTTTAGTTCCTTTATGCGATTTAGCATACTTTGGGAGTATCGTTGCACCAAAGCAGGGGGAATAGCGTACCATACGTCCTTTGTCCTCTCCCACAGCTCCATCATTACACTTGGACGGACAGCATATTTCTCTAGCTGCGATTATACATGGCTACAAATTTTTTTAAATGGGATTCATTTTGGGAGATGGTGTTGGCCACTTCATGGACTGGAATTTTCGTTTTGACATCCAATTTTTGACCAAAGGGACATGTCCTTTGGGTCATTGTCTTACTGAAAAATGAATTTTTCAGCAGCAATATCCATATTCCCGATGACTTCTGGAGGATTCTGTTGCAGAATTATTAGATATTGTTCCTTTCGCGTTATTCCATCGATTAACACCAAGGGACCAACTCCATTTTTATAAATACACCCTCAAATCATAATAAAACCGTCACCTTGCTTGACGGCTTTCCGCACATTACTTGGTAACTGGATTGTTGGATCTCTAGTCCAATATAATTACAAAAAATTTTCATTTCAAGGTTTTATGGTCAGATGAAACAAAAATTAATCGTTTTGAGTCAGACAACGCTCCTGGTATTCGACTAGAGATCCCACAATCCAGTCACCAAGTAATATCCGATAAACTGTCAAGCAAGGTGGCGGTTCCATTATGGCTTAAGAGTGTATTGATGTAAATAGAGTTGGTCCCTTGGTGTTAATCGATGGAAAAACTCCAGAGAAACAATATCCAAGCATTCTGTAACAGAATCTTTTAGAATTCACCGGGAATATGGGTCTTGCTACTGAAAAATGAATTTTTCAGTAAGACAATGACCCAAAGAACATGTCCTTTTGGTCAAAAAATGGGTTTCAATACAAAAATTCCTGTCCATAAAGTGGCCACCACCATCTCCCGATATGAATCCTATTGAAAAAATTATATAACCATGTATAATCGCAGCTAGCGAAATATGCGTTCCCTCCAAGTGGAATGATGGAGCTGTGGGAGAGGACAAAGGACGTATGGTACGCTATTCCCCCTGCTTTGGTGCAACGATACTCCCAAAGTATGCTAAATCGCATAAAGGAACTAAAAAAATCGAAAGGGCTGTGAATACATAATTAAAAAATTATTTGAAAAAATATTAGTTTAAAATATAACCGAAGTGCAAAACTGTAACATTTGCCTTGTTTTACATTTTGCTTCGGCATATTTACTCCGGCCTATCAAATGGATTCAAATTTTCAGAAATCATAGTAAAATAAATGCCCAACAAAACAAGACTAAGATTTTTGGTATACACAAAATAGGAAAGAAGATATAGACCGTAGAAGTGAGAACATTGAACTAGTGTTACAGTTTTGCTCGTCAGTGTATGTTCCATAGTGATCTGATTTTGACCAAATATGATCAGGATGTAATAGACAGTCTCAAACATACAATCTGTGAGTTTGGTTAAGATATTTTAAAAAACAAAAAAGCTTTTCATACTAAGCATTTTCGTGACCTATGACCCCGATTTTGATCCACAGGTCAAATTTCACAAAACGCCGTCTTATTGCACGATGAAACTATCTCATCAATGTTTTGTGAAAATTTCATCGTTCTACGCTTAGCCGTTTGGCCTACACGTTGATTCTCAGTCAGTGAGTGAACAATAATTACTTAGATAACTTACCAGTTGTTAATATTGCTTAAGTAAGGAATTACACAAGAATACTGAAAGTATAGTTATAAAAATCACAAGCTAAAAAGATGCACATAAACAATTTATAATTTTTTTTTTTACCAGCTTATAAAATTTAAATACAAAACAATTTCAGAAACACGTACTGAACATATAAAACACCAACTAAATTGGTTCAGGTGTCTTCTTCTCAGGGTTACTACCCGATGTTCAGAGGCTTTGGCCATAATACTTTGGATTTTCTGCCAATTCTTTGTTATCTCATCATTGTCATCATCACTGTTAACATCGAAAACAATTGAATTGATCTTTAGCATTGCGGCCAATGGATTTTCATAGTCATTGACTATGCTAAAGATCAATTGACTATGCTAAAGATCAATTCAATTTGCTTGATTCTGTCACATTTGGCCATCATATTTGCAATATGTTTGGGTTTTTTCTTTCTTATTTAGTTTTCTCGTGCTTCATCGAAGTTTTCTCTTCCTTGATCGAAGTTTTTTCTTCGTGATCTTCATTGCAATCAGTTTGGGCCAAATGCAAAAATCTCTTCAGGGAGAGGCTTCGGTTTCACTGGAACTGCAATTACGGTGCCCACATTTATTGAACTGCGACTCCGAGGTGCTTTGTCTACAAAATTCTTAGATGGTCTATTCGAAAGGGATTCGGATTTATTGACCGAGTACAACTTGTAAAACCAATTGGCAAAATCGTAATGACCGCGTCCCTGCTGCAGCTGACGTTCCGGAATCTCTTTGTTCAAGTCAATTTTTTGGAAACTCTTCTTGAGTAGTTTATAGTTCAACAAGTGCTGACACTGATCGCTTGTATTGAAATGAACCATGGAGAGACACATCGATCGACGCCAAAGAGAGTGCATAAGTTCACAATAGACAGCACCTGATGATAATTCAGACATCTCTTGAATTTTCGTCTCCAATGTCTCATTTATTCACATAATCAAACTGAGCACCGACTGCATTTCCACCCTTGATTCCCGCACATTGCGAACTTCTCTTTCGATATCCATTCTCTATGCAGTTCAAGTTGAATATACAAAAATATACATTTTAGAATATTAAATTCTTTGAGAGTTACTTTCAAATGCTTCAATATTATTGTACAAAATTTGTTTGGACAATCAGATAAATGAGTTAAGCAAATTCGATAGAAGACAAAAATTTCTCAGCTGTGAGTTGCTTGACAAATTTTAAGAAACAAAAAAGTTTTTCATACTAAATGTTATTTTCATCCGACTGTTCCTATGAAAGTTATATGATATAGTGATCTGGTTTTGATAAAATTTCTGTGAGTTTGGTTGAGATATCTTTTTAAACAAAAAAGTTTTTTATACTGAAGGTGAATTTGCATTCGATTGTTCCCATGGCAGCTATATGATATAGTAATCTGATTTTTTTGAATTTTCAATATGTTGTAGCTTGTAAAATTTCGCGTTTTTTGATAATGACACAAACAATTTTATGGATGGATTTGAAAAATATTATCTATTAACTGAATACATATATCTCTCGTATACAATATTGTTCTAAATATTGTTGAAGAATATAAATATATTTTTGTTTTTCTTATCAGAAAAAGAAAGATTATTGTTACAAACACGATTTCCTAGCGCAAAATCTAACAGCACTCTTAAGCTCTGGCTGCTATGACACTTTGTTGCTGCTGTCCTATTCCAATTCTAAGTAATATGTATATATACAGCTTACTGGTAGTAACTTCAAAACCCACTGGCTAAGAGTTATGTTTCATAAATAAAAAAATGAGAAATTGTACATACTACAATATATTGAAATTTAAAAAAATCGTTAGTGGCGTTTTCTCAAAAACCGCCAAAATGTGGGAAAAAATACCTTATTTCACCTGTAGCTGTTTACCTACATATGTATGTACTTTAAAAAAAACTTTAAAGGTATGCCTAAGAGCCCTTCCAAATACCTTTCTAACGATATATAGATCATATCTATAGCTTTTATTATTTGGATACTGTGGGGGTTTCAATTTTAGCGGGCCTTAGCGATTTTCCGCTAAACTAGCGATTTTTTGAAAAAGTCGTAGAACAAACGTTTCTAGATATTTGATCGGGAACAAGTCCCCATGCTAACTTCTAAGCTAAATCAACGATTTGATCCAAACAGACAATCAGACAAACTGACTTTTCATCTCATTTTTGGAGGGCCACCAAAAATTTCAAAATTAATTATCTTTTGAACGAGTAGTCGGATTTCAATGATCGAGGTGTCATTCGACGCGTATTTTTGAGTAGAATAGTAAAAAATTCAAAAACAATTCAAAAAGGCTCCAACGTCCCCATTAGAACCAATAATTTAAATTTTTCCCCTCTCACTTACACCTGTTTATCTCACGAACCAGGTGAGTTTCAAAAAGTCTTAGTATGCACATTTGTAAGTTAAATTGATACCTTTCGATCGGTATATAACCCGATCGGACAGTCATAGCGAATTTTCCATTCTTCCTGTAAATACTATATTGCTATTCACCTTTCGCACCCTTCATGCTGCTTTCGTCACTAGCGCGTACTGCCGTCCGCAGTGATAAGCGCATTCCATTGCCTATGCGCTGAAATTCCTATGGCACATACGATAATTTCTCGATTAATGAAAAATACAATGTGACATTTTAAAACTTAATTTCCAACGTCATTATTACAACTTTTACTATAATATTTTAATGGATAATGTGCTAAGGATTTTAGAAAATTTTAAAAAAAAAAAGTCAATTACATACTTAAAAAATTTCGCTTACGATCATTTTGCAAAAAGAGGTCGATGTGCTAGTATATATTACTTTATAGGGTCAGTCACGTCTCCTTTTTTTTTGGCCATTTTTAATAGGCACCCCTTGTGAAAAAGACTGAGGTTTCAACGGATGTTTTTCAGTGTCTTCTGTTATTGACGGAAAACTTAACCCAGTCGGTCAACTTATGGTAATTGTATTTGCAATCAAGCTGAAAATCTTTGCCACTGACCATTTATATTACAGTTGTCACATTGAGCACAGATACGAACATCCACCGGATGAATCATGTTGATTTTTTTTTTATTCGGAAAAGAACCATTAGTTTTACTTTGACTTGCACTCAGCCGCTGACAAAGCAAGAACTCAGAATGATAAGGAAGGGGGCTAACGTCCAGAGAAGCAGTGCAGACAGAATATAAGGAAACAGTTAAGTCGGTATAGTATGGAAAAGTCGAAGACGCAGGCATCATTACTCTTGGCAGTTATTTAGAGACAGACACATAGGATTGCTTGTGGTAAGAGAGTGGACGTGTGAGAGAGAGAGAGAGAGAGAGAGAGAGACAGAGAGAGCGAGAGAGAGAGATTGACTGACTTGGCTTTGTTGGTACGAATAGTTGATAGGTGGCTGAGATACCTGCTGGCTATAACTTATTCATGTCAGCCGCTGACAAACGAACCGAAAGCGATCACCTGAAGCAGTTAAGAATTGAGAGCTGCAACTGAAATTAGGAATCTCAATCAGGAAACGGATCTAAGAATCACTTTGCCAATACCATTCGCCGTTGTCATTTGGCACTAGCATACAAATGAACTGTCTCAAACACGCACTAACCAGATGAAGGGAGAAAACACTAAGTCACCTCAGTTTCGTCAGGATTTTTTTCCGTTTGAAGTACCCATAAATCTTTTCCAGTTGTGAGCGTAAATTACACTAAATCACAGCCAAACAAATTGAATTTTAAGCATTCAGTCCAGGACGCTTCAGGGAGACATTAGCTCACACTCCACACTGTGTGCGCCCTGAACAGACTATCCATCCCAACTCTTCCCACTCAGGTGTATTTCATCTTCATCTTATTGCACTCGTGTTTTTGAGGCCGGTGGCACTCGCACAGACATTAGGCTGACAAACAATGAAGGTGCTGCGACCAAGTCGACTCCTTGCTCTTGTGTGTGTACTTGGACTGACTAATGTCAGTGAGCCAACACTTGAAATTGCACTAAGTGGGCATTGCTGTTTTGCAAAAATATGCTACCATTGGTAAAGATGGTCAGCATATGTGCATATGTTTGGATAGAATACATTATGATAACTTTATCAAAGTCCAATTAGACCCCGTACTTATAAAAAAAGTTAAGGGGTCTATTAACTTAGTCACACAAAAAAACAACATGCGAAACAGGCCTGGCAGACCCCGTAGAGTACGAGTATATATATTTTTTTCATCAGCATCAAGAGCGGAGTCGATATAGCCATGTCCTATTTGGGTTGTTGATATTTTTAAAAATATCAATATCGTTAAAATTTCGATATAAAAATACAGTGTGCCACTAATGTCTTCATACACCATAAATTGGTAAAATTTTTTTTATATTAAACTTTTATTCACCTAAATTCCGTTCGACTGATACCAAAATTTCTTTAACCCATTAAGTACCCATGGAAATTTTTGAATTAAAAAAAAAGTGTATTTTTCAACTTTTTTCCAGAAATGTTAACATTGCATTCTGATGTTAAGTTAACAGCTGTTTAACATGAAAGTCATAAATTGTGCAAATATTTTGATTTAAGTTCAAGAGGCTCTAGTTTTTTTAAATTGAAATTTTTTAATACAAATTATGATGAATAGTGATCAGTGTGGCTTGTACATTATGTTGGTAGATCTGTGCTGTTGGTTTTGTTCGTGTTGTCTGCAGTAAGTGTCCATAAAGTGACGCTTTCGAAAATAATTATTTGGGAAGAGTTTTAAAAAAATGTCAGCACTTGTCAGCGAAGTGACTATATACATATTGTAGAGTAATTCCTTGTGAGCTCATGACAGTAAGTTTACTTGTCACTCTTTGTCACTTCTCCCAAAATTTAACTTTTTAGCACATAACCTATATTTAATCAATGCCGGTCTGCATTAAGCATATCGGAAAAATAAAGGAAAAACTGATGGAATGGATGCTGTTGTACTTTATTTTAAATGATATATCGATGTTATTAATATTACGACACACAGACAACAATAAAACATAGATTTTTTTAGTTACAGGCTAACTACTCTCCGAAAATAAGATCCAAAATAAGCTCCTAAAAATATGAAATAAAAAACAAAAAATTTGAAAAATACTTAGAAAATATTAAAAAAAAACATTACTTTAATATTTATTAACAAAAAAAAAAAAAAAAAATATTTATTTTGTATATATATTTTTTTGGGGGCGTTGATGGGCAGTGCCACGCCCATTTTTTCAAAACTATTTCCAAATTCGATCTAGAATGGTATCCAAAAAACTTTACCCGGAAAACTTGATAAGCCTTCGAGTTATTAATTTATATCAGAAAAAAGGTCTATTTGACCTATAGTGCAGTGGAGTTTCGGCCACCACGAAACTCTCAAAACCCATATATTACGGTGTAATCCAAAGGAGCACTACCCCTATAAAATTTGTACAAATTTTCTTTTGATTCCTTCGCCATTTTGCCTCTCAAAAAATAATGTTTCAATAGAAAACGAAAGTGTTTTTTTCATTAAAATTCGGCTCTAAAAAAAAAACAAATGACTGTATCGGATTACTATATCGTATAGCTGCCAGAGAAACAATCGGATACAAATTACTCTTAAGTATGAAAAACTTTATTGTTTCTTAAAATATCTCAGCCAAACTCACAGTTCCAGTTTCCCAAGCAACATTCTATTGTAGCAGCCTCTGTTTAAAAGGCGGTTCCCACGAGCCGTTCTTCACCGACGGTGAATTTACCTATTCACACAATTCGCATCGGTGTTTACACAAAATAATACCAAAAGAGTGCGATGTTAACGTATTGATGTTATTGGCACGGTTTCACCGACTCAAAAAACCGATGGAATAGAACGTGTTCAATTTCCATCGGTGAGCGTCGGTTTTTCACCGACGCTTTAAGATTGTGTATGTTCACACGACACCGAAAGATTTTTGACAAAAAGTGTCGGTGAAAACGGCTCGTGGGAACCGCCTTTAAAGCAATTTTTTCGAGTTCAACTTCCTGTATATTATTATTAAATAGGCCTACATGCACTGCGACCAATATTAGATCTATTGTGCTGAACTTCCTGTATAAGCAGCTACAGTATTATTTTTTTCATTTTAATTTTAATTCTATCAATTTCTTTAAAGCTATTTAAAGTAATATTACCGAAATGAATTTTAACCAGAATTTCTATGGTCTGTTGTCATGAGCTCACTTCACTTGTGGGAGAGGACGATATCCGTTTGGTTAAACTGTACAATTTCGTATTCGAAAATGATTTGTCGGACAACGAAGTAATGAACCGGAGGAATGTATTCCTCTTTTTTTCTATATGAGAAACTTTAAAAAAAAAATAGTCGGCGGTGCTACAGTCGAGCGTACTCGACTGTCGGAGACCCCGTACTTATTATGCAAAATTAAACACTGCTTAAAATAATATAATATAAGTTATGATTTCTGCAACATCCTTTTAAAATTAAATAACATTAAAACAAAACCTTTGCGGATCATCTGCTAACAAATTAATTTTATTTGACAAATAAATTATACTAATATTTTGAATTGATGTAAATGCAAAATGTATATATAATATCAATATAACACAAAAAAAAAATATTAAAAACCAAAAAAAAATTTTGTCCGTGTCAGAAATCGAACCCGGGACCCCCTGACACTACTGAAAATGTAAGCAAAAAAACTGGGCGACTCTACACGCTGCGCCACAGTGTCTTATTACAATCCATTGTCTAGTAATAGATTTCATTGTTACTGGTCTGTAAGACAAAAGTAATTAAAGTTATTTTTTATTGATTGTTGTTGTTGCTGCTAAGGTATGGTAAATAAGAGAGAATTTAGTTGCTCAATATCTTCGCTGTTTATTATCCGATCGCGATGAAATTTTCAGCATAAATGGAGAGTAATAGTATCTTTGCCTATGCTTTATTAGGAATGTCTATCTTTAAAATTGTCCTTAAAATTAAGATTTTCTAATTTGTGGGCGTTTAAGGGGGCGGGGCCAAAATATAAAACAAACTCGATCTGCGTGCAATATAGACGAGCCTACATACCAAGTTTGGAATCTCTAGCTCTTATAGTCTCTGAGATCTAGGCGTTAATACAGACGGACAGACGGACATGGCTATATCGACTTGGCTGTTGATGCTGATCAAGAATATATATACTTTATGGGGTCTGCCACGCCTCCTTCTGCCTGTTACGCACATTTTTTTTTGTGACAAAGTTAATAGACCACACGTACTTTAAAAAAGTACAGTGGTCTAAAAATTGTATCAGGTTAGTTGCTTATATAGAACGCTTACTGCAATAATATATATGAACATTTATAATGTTACAATCACAACGCAAACCAGGATAAAAGATTTATTTTTCCGTAATTAATACTCATATTTGAAGGAACACGAAGACTTAAAACTTTACTGATCAAAAGCTCATTGTTTTGTGATGCCTTAATCCGGAAACATTTCAATGTCACTAAATTGCACTTTAGCAGAATTTGAGTTTTTCAGATTTATTGCATGGTTTGAGGAAAATGTTACTATTTAAGGATGATAAATATATTCAATTACGGCTTTTCTACCAAATCTCTCTTGCAGGAGCAGAAAAAAATCTAACCCAGCCGGTATGAGCAGCAAAATGTACAGATTTGCTGTAGAGCGCTCAGCAGGTCTGTGCAGCCAACTTAAAGGAAACCTTCTTTCGCTTTTAGACGTGCGTGAACGGGTAGTTCGGTATACGATTCCGCGTTAGTTGATATACAGTGATTCAATAAAGTAAGTATGCAGCCAGTACTTACATTTTTAACCGTATTTTTTTTTACATATTTCAGGAAGCTTGTGTAAAGTAAAACACGAATTGTTTTCTTAGGCTTACATTTATTATTCGCGTATGCGTCTGATTCAGTGCGACGATTGCGAGAGAGTGAGTTAAAGTGTGTACATAAAGAATAAGAACAATGCAGAAGAGGTAAACTTAAGTGTGACCAGATTTCAAGTTATAATGGTTGCCACCAACTAATACATATTTCAATACTCCTTCTCAACAATTATATACTTGATTACATACTAAAAACAATTCATTTCTGTTATACATTTAACATGTTTGATTTTCTGCAAGTTCTTAGTTAATACATCGGAAGTCATATCATTGGTACAAATATATTGAATATCAATTTCGTTTTTGGAATAAAGTTCTCTTACGTGATGATACTTTATATCAATGTGTTTGCTGCGATTATGCAAAGTTGGATTCTTAGCTATACATTGTGCACTTTGATTATCGCAGTATAGTATGACTGTCTTAATTTTATCAAAACCCATTTCATGTAACAATTTCTTCAGATATGTTGCTTCCTTCGCTGCAGTAGATAAGGCAATATACTCGGCTTCTGTGCTGCTTAAGGCCACCAGACTTTGTTTTTTGGACTCCCACGAAATAGCCCCGCCTGCTTCAAGAAACACGTATCCACTGTACGATTTGCGGTATGTAGAATCGTTTGCCCAGTCTGCGTCGACGTAACAGTGCAGCGGCTTTCCAGTATCCTGATAATGAATCTTCAGATCAGCTGTGCCTTTCAAGTATCGCAGCACGCGCTTTGCTGCAACTTCATGCTCCTTGTGTGGATTGGCGTTTCGCTGCGCCAGCTTTCCAACAGAGTGTAGTATATCTGGCCTAGTGGTTATTGCCAAATACATCAAAGAGCCTATTAATGACTGGTAACTCTTTTCATTAACAGTCTCGCAATTGGGGTCATCACACTTGACTTGGTGACCGGCCTCCAGGGGTGTAGCTACAGGCTTACACGTTGACATGCCCCAAGCATGTAGCATCTGCTCGACGTACTGTTTGTGACCAATGCCCGTCTCGCCTTCACGATCAACTTCTATGCCCAAGAAATGATTGAGCTGGCCTCCATCGACTACGTCAAATTCGTTTGCAATTGACGCCTTGATGTCCAGTAGGTCTTCTTTGGTTGAGCTAGCAATTAAAAGATCGTCGACATATATAGCAATTATGTTAAAGTTACCTTGCCCATTTCGCGTATAGACGCAGGGCTCGCTGACACATGGAACAAATCCCAGTTTTCTCAGGACTGAATCAAGTTTAACGTTCCACTCTCTACCGCTCTGCTTTAGCCCATATAGAGATTTCTTCAGCTTCAAAACTTTATTTGGGTATTCGTCACTCACGAATCCATCCGGCTGCTTCATGTATACATCCTCCGAGAGCTCACTATTTAGGTAAGCAGATGAAACGTCCATTTGATGCAGAAACAATTGATTCTTCACAGCCAGTGCCATGATCATTCTAACGGACGAGTATCTCACAACTGGAGAAAATGTTTCAAAATAGTCGACGCCATAAAGTTGTGTGCACCCCTTAGCCACCAATCTGGATTTGAAGCGCTCCACATAACCGCCTTTGTCGACCTTTATGCCAAATACCCATTTGCAGCCTATAGGTTTCTTGCCCACTGGCAAGTCAACAAGCTCCCATGTTTGATTGGCTTCAAGTGCGTCGATCTCCTTCTGAATTGAGGCTGACCACTCCTGTTTCATCTTGGACTTGTTAACATCATTTATAGTCGCTGGGATTACGACGTCCTCTGCCTTCAACAAGTTCAACATGTTGAATTTCTTACGGGGCCGACCTGGCTTGCCGGTTCTAATCATCTTTGGGCGTTCTCGACCACGAGCCTCACTTGGTGTAGATGGCTCTGCTTCATCGCTCACAGCACTCTCATAGTGCTCGGTATCGGTACCTTCAGTGATGCAATCTTCTTCGCTGGCCTCAACTTCTGACTCTTGCTGAACATCCTCTTCTTCGACGTCCTCGTGACCCTCATCGACTGTCTGCTGCTGACGAACTGACTCACTTTCATCAATTAGGAACATATCCTTTTCGTCGCTTGCGCAGCCACCACAATCATTTTCCAGAAAGACGACATCTCTGCTTTCAATAACTTTCCTTGACTCTGGACAGTATAGTCGATATGCCTTTGCTGTCATCGAATAACCAATCATAACATACTCGGTACCCTTTGCTCTAAATTTCATTTTGTGCGCTTTATTTAGAGCAATTGCCTTAGACCCAAAAATGCGTAAATGTGACAGAATTGGTTTTTTGCCAGTCCAAACTTCATACGGCGTTTTGCAGTTTAATGCCTTTGTCTCTGATCGATTCCGTAAGTACGCTGCCGTGCGTACTGCCTCACCCCAAAGTGATTCGTTAGTACCCGAGTGCACGAGCATACTTCTGGTCATTTCTACAAGTGTGCGGTTTGCACGTTCAGCAACGCCGTTTTGTTGCGGAGTGTAGGGTACTGTCAGTTGCCTCTTAATGCCGTTCTCTGACAAAAAATTCTCAAAATCGCGACTCACATATTCGCGGCCATTGTCGCTCCGAACTGCTTTTACCTTTTTTCCGCATTGTCTCTCCGCGAACACAACAAAATCTTTGAACGCATTCAATATTTGATCCCGTGTTTTTAAGAAATACACAAATGTATATCGCGAGTAGTCATCGATAAATGTTGCGAAGTAACGCGCTCTTCCAGCTGATTGTTTATTCATTGGTCCGCAAATGTCTGTATGTATCAGACCCAACACTTCTTCGCGATTCTCCGCGGCTTTTGGGAATGGCTTAACACTTAGTTTACTTTTTGCACAAGTTTCGCAAATATCGCCTTTCAAGTCAATACTTTTATTGATTGATTTTAGCCCATACACGATGTCTTCGTTTGCCATTTTTCTTAAACTTGCCATGTTTAAGTGGCCAAACCGATAATGCCACTTCCACAACTCACCGCTCTGTGCGTTTGAGAACATACAACGGTTCATGTTCACGTCAACAATAAACAGATCACTTCGTTTGCTTGCCTGCAGTATTTTATTATTTTGACTGCTCTTTATTACAGCACATTCTTTGTCAAATATCACTTTGAAACCTTTTTCGACAGCTTTTGATATTGACACAAAGTTAGCTTGCAGTTCTTTAACATACAACACATTCTTCAGTTCAATGCAATAATTTCCCGAATTAAAGCACACTGTGCCAATACCGTCGGCAAATATGAAGTTCTCTCCAGCAAGTAATATTTTCTCTTTGTGCTCTTTAAAATCGACAAACCATGACCTTACACAACACATGTGAGCTGTGGCTCCACTGTCTAGACACCACATTGATTTTGTCATTTTGTCATTTTTCGGCACATTCGCGAGAATAGCAAACGATTGTTTCTTTTCAGCACTTTTATCCTTGCCTTCTTCATTCTTTTCCTTCTCTTTGCACTGCGCAATAAAATGCCCTTCGCGGCCACATCTATAACACTTCTTTGAATTTTTCTTTTCTTGCGAATTCTTTTTGCCCGTGTTCTTTGTGCGCGACACAAAAACTTGCTGTACACTGTTGTCCGTTGCATCGTTGCTCACTTTTTGTCTCTCTCCTTCCTCAATAATTTTGATCTTCAGATCAGACAAGGACGGCAACTCTTCCCTAGTCTCTATGGCTACAACAAAACCTTCGAACGTTTTCTGAGCCCCGACAGCAACAAAATTGAGAGAATGTCTTCAGAAATTTCCATGTCAATTTCTTTCAGCTTATCGACCAAATCCGAAAACTGATTCACATATTCTTTCACTCCCGATTCTTCAGATAAGCTTAAGCGAAGAAATCTTTTGAACAACGATATTTTTCTTGCAGGTCCACGCGGTTGGTACACAGCTGCGAGCTTCTCCCAAGCTGCTTTTGCTGTTACACTGTTTTTTATAAAGTTGATTTGTGACGCCTTTACACCCAGCAATATACTTGCTAATGCCTTTTCGTCGCGTTTATCAAACTCAGCTTTCTGCTTCTCAGTGTCACCTTCATTTTTAACGACTCTGCCGCAAACCACTGACCACAAATCGTTCTGCACCAAGACGCTTTTCATTTGCACCGACCACACCGCAAAGTTTTCACCATCCAACTTATCGATGGCATATTGGCCGTGTCCATTCATGATTGTCAACTTTAATTTTTTACTTTTCACACACAAGGCCCTGGGCCCATAACCTGTTAGATTTCAGGAAGCTTGTGTAAAGTAAAACACGAATTGTTTTCTTAGGCTTACATTTATTATTCGCGTATGCGTCTGATTCAGTGCGACGATTGCGAGAGAGTGAGTTAGAGTGTGTACATAAAGAATAAGAACAATGCAGAAGAGGTAAACTTAAGTGTGACCAGATTTCAAGTTATAATGGTTGCCACCAACTAATACATATTTCAATACATATTTTATAAGGACATAATTTTCTTCTTTTTATCTAATGTTGTATTCGATATAAACTATCGATAAATCAAAAGATCAGCTGATTTGTTAAGCCCCGTTATTTTTAAAAGCACATGATCTCTAATTTGGGTTAAATTTACATCAAAAAAGTTTGTATGCAAAAAGATATTGCCAATTGTTTTCTTCACGGTGGATAAAAAATTTGCAGTAAAGTGAAAGGTATTGTTGCAATTTCATATTTGCTCTTCAATTTTAATAAAAAATCTGAAAAATAAATACCATTATCGTAGCTGGACAAAAAATGGCGCCACGCGGGAAAGAGTTGTCTCAAGACATGAAAGATTTGATTATAAAACTATTTCTCGAGAAGAATTCTCAAAGAAAGATTGCGGAAATTGTTGGGAAAAGCCATTCAACGGTCCAAAAGGTAGTGGAAAAATTTAAATCACAAGGAACTACCAAGACAAACCCAAGATCTGGACGACCAAACATATTTACAGAAATTGATAAAAGGATAATTGTGCGCAAGGTGCGAGAGGACCCCGAAAAATCAGCTCCAAAAATTCAATCTGAAATTGAAACTCAATTAGGGAAAGCGGGCAATCCCCAAACTATTCGCAAAGTACTCCATACTGCCGGATATCATGGTCGCAACATGCGAAAAAAGCCCTTCATCAATGTTGTCAACCGTACTAAAAGACTTTCCTTTGCGAAGAGCTATGAATCAGCGGACCAAAGCTTCTGAAACACCGTCATATTTTCAGATGAGAGTAAGTTCAACATCCACGGATCAGATGGACAGACAAAAGTATGGCGGAAAGTGAATTCCGAGCTGGAGCCACAGAGTATGAAGGGCACAGTCAAGCACGGTGGCGGGTCAGTACTTGTCTGGGGTTGTATGGCAGCATCTGGAGTCGGCAAGCTGGTATTTATCGATGGGATAATGGACAAGTTTGGATACTTGAACATTTTGAAGAATAATTTACACCAAAGTGCAGAGAAACTTGGCCTTGGAGACTCGTTCGTCTTCCAACAAGACAATGACCCCAAGCATACTGCTTGTATAGTAAAAGAGTGGCTTATTTATAAGGTGAAAAAACAGCTCAAAACACCACCTCAGTCACCTGACTTAAACCCAATCGAGCATTTGTGGGATCACCTTGACCGTCTTATCAGAAAGCGAAATATTAATAATAAAAATGACTTGAAGACAGCACTCTTGAAGGAGTGGGAGAATATACAACCTAGTGTAACCATGTATGCTCAATGAGATCCAGACTCCAAGCAGTTTTAAAGCAAAAGGGATACCCCTTCCAAATATTGAAAACTATAATAATGTTACTCTGTTATGTATAAACTGTTGGAAAACGGATTTAATTCTTTTTGCATACATACTTTTTGATGTATTTTTTAGGTTATTTTCGTTAATATTCAGATAATTTGAAGATTTTATGTTTTTTTTAAATATTTTAAGTGCCTTAAATGAAGTTTTTAATTTATATTTCTGAAATATATCTACTTATTTGTTGTAAATGCATTGCTTTTATGTTTTTTCATTCCCTAAAGTTTGATTTGCCAACTGCATACTTACTTTATTGATTCACTGTATGACACTTATCTGTAAAAGTTCGTTTCGGAAAGATAAGAGGAGAACAGTAATAAAGTGTGGTAGCATCCAGAGCTCGAAAGTGTACAAAAAATCAAAGGCATGTGACATGTGTGTTTGTAAAATTAACCTTTCTTTTTTCTCATAATTCAACAAATAAATATACATATATATACTAGAGAAAATACTATTTATAGTATTATAATATTCCATATTAAATTGTATACATGAACTATTCTGAAAAAAATGTTTAGCCTTCACCGCGCAAAAAGTTATTTTTATTGGGTAAGAAGAATTGGGACCTTTTTGCGCAATGTGCTGAATGCCAATTTATTTTTTTAAGAATAATTTATGTATGCAATATTACTCGTCACAAAATATCAGAAATTTTGCGGTATGGAAATGTTTTCGGCACTAGACTATCAACTTGTAAAGTGGTTTTGTTTACTATTACTAAGTACCATCGGTAAAAATCGTCACGTTCATTAGATCCCCTAAAGGTGAGCCCTTATTGAGACGAAACACACACGAGCGCACACATCGCATTTTAATTGTCCACAATATGCTTAGTGCTTAATATGAATGCATCAGCATGGAGCCAGTGGTTCCTTTGTATTATAAATAAATGGGGGAGATAACGCACTTCATGCGCATATTTTATATTTGCTCTGTGCATGAAATGTGAATTGCGAAATTGATTTCACTTCGATTTAAATAGGCATGCTCCCTGGCGCCCGCTAATGCTTTCTGCCCCACCCACCCATCGGCGGGTCCATGCGGCAGAATCAAAAGCAACACATGTGTCCTTGGCAGACGGTAAACGGCAATTGTACAAAATGTTAAATGACGTCGCCATCGACGTGAAATAAATAAGCCAAGTAAACAGTGGAGATTTGAGCTTTTACGGCGTTGCTACGGCGGCATATTGACATCGCCCTTTAATGTACTAAACGAACAATCAAAGAGCGAAGATTCTGACAGGCTCATTTAACGAGCCTCCCGCGAGATTTTTTTAATACCCTGTGCCCATTGAAACTGAGCAAAAAAGGGTATAATGTTTTTGTGAAATGTGTGTAACATACAAAAGGCGGCATGGCAGGCCCGATTAAGTAAAACAGACGAGTCGATTTAGATCTGTCCATTCATCCGTCGCTGTGAACACTTGGATCTCTGAGATTATAAGAGCTAGAGACTCTAAACTTGGCATGTAGATTTCCGAATACTGGACGCAAATCAAGTTTGTTTTTAAATTTGGATAGGACTACTATATCATATAGCTGTCATTGGAATTTTTGTTATTTGGTTATATCTCGACCAATCTGACAGAATATACATATTGGGTGGTCTTAGACATCTAGACAAAACTCTTTCTTTTGTTTCTTGAGATGTCTCAACTAAGCTCAAAGCTTGGGAGTTTCTATTGTCTTATACATTATTATCGAATTTTGTTCAAATCGGTTAACTATCTCATATAGCTGCCACGGGAAAAATAAGTCGAAAGTTTCCTGGAGCTTTCTGCAAATCTTTGGCGTTCCCAGCGGATGCGGGTAGTGTTATTTTTGTAAACGTATGTATGTGTGTGCATATAAGTATAAGGTCTAGCCCAGGGTATCCTACAGTCAAGTACACTCGATTATAGACGCACCCCCTCGGGAGCGAAGCGAGCATTTGGCGGAGACCCCTTGTTTCTCTTACGTATATGAGCTTTTCGTTAGCTATAGACTTTTCTTTGAATGAAAGTGCCAGTGAAAAATATTAAGCCATAGAATAAAATTTCATTTCATCAATTTTACCTGAGTAAAACTTTGTTTATATTTGCGACTGGAAAATGCCAAAATCATCCATCCAAAGTGTTTTTTTTTTCGAAGGAATACGTGAGGCAATTCTTGTTCAAGGATGCATTGTAAGCGGTATTTTACTATAGTTAGGAAAGCAGTTCCCGAATTTTAACTGGAAAGGAAACACTGCTCCTGTCAACAAGCATCTGTCAGCTGATTCCTACCAAATTCTGATCAAGCTACGTCATAAAGCTTGTGTTTGTTAGCCATTAATAGCAGACGACCACGTAAATTTTGAGGCAAATGAAAAAAAACTGAATTTCGTGTGCTTATCAAGCATTATTTTATGCGTGGAAAAACCATCACTCAAGCCAGAACTACTCTAAACCATCAATTTCAGTGGAAAAGAATGGTTTATTGAATTTCGTTGCGGTCGAACAAGCACGAGAGATGTCAAACAGAGACCAAGACGCAGTCAAAACTGTGGGTTTCTTCGGGTGAATCGGCGCCGAAGAACATCAAGGTTTGCTTGTTATCCAATAAATTCATGGCAACCTTTTTTTTGGAATACACTCGGCATAATCCATATTAGAGATGGGCAAGGGTCTTCTTTTTAAGTCCAGGCCCGACACGGTCAAATTTTTAAAAAGCCAGGCCCGGCCCGATATCTTCTTCATTTCTACCATCCCACAGTGGGAGAAACGGCTGATTTGGCTCCGATTAATTCAAATTTCAACTTAAATCTTGTCGCCAATATCATTTTGTAATCGATAACTAATATATCAAATGAGCCTTAAACAATTTTCGTTTCGCTTTTCTCTCAATATTCGTGCAGCTGCAGAGCTTCAAACAGACCATATGTTCCATCAGCTGCTGCGAACCGTTATACCGGCAATTTTAAGCACGTGATAAAATTCGCTTGCAGCCCCCTGCTCGCTTCGCTCGCAAAATTGAAAAGAAGGTCTTTAGTTGTCCGGTTTAACAAATGAATATAATATAGCATTTTTTGTAAAAAAAAACGAAAATATTTAACTTCCGCTGTCCGCGGTTTTAATGTTTATTCCTTGCAATTGAACTTTGGCTAAAAGTCATATTTAGTGATTTGGCGGGAAAAATTCAGATTTGGCGGGAAAAAGCTAAATTTGAGGAAAATGTCAAAATTTAGCAAGAAGATTCCAAAGGTTCCTTTGCATCCGATTGTTCCTATGACAGCTATATGGTCAGAATGTAAGCGACAGTATCAAACATATAATCTGTGAGTTTGGTTAAGATATTTTAAGAAACAAAAAAGTTTTTCATACTATTTGACCCACTTAGAGGTAGAATTTCGCAAAACGCCGTCTTATTGCACAATGAAATTATCTTATCTATGTTGTGTGCAAATTTCAGTCAGCCAGTCAGGACAAAGAGTTTTATATATACAACGGTGGCCAAAAGTATTTTGGCACCCTTTAAAGTTAGTTCTGGCCAAATTTTGAACTTACTTCATGTAATGTTTGGTATCAATGGAAAGGTCTTTTGAATTCATTTCGAATGGTACCCATTGAAATATTCGAATATTTGTAAACGTCAACTTTTTTCCTCGATTTATAAAAAAAAATATTTTGATGCAGAAAGTTTTTTTAAACAATAACTGCAAAAAAAATTTTCAAATATCTCTTCGCTAGTATTTCTTATAACTTTTTTAAAATGGCGAAAAAGGCACTTTTTGCGGAATGAAATGAGGAATTAAAAAGTTGACGTTTACAAATATTCGAAAATATCAATGGGTTGGAAAGTATTGCATAATTCGAACGAATTCAAAACCATTCCATTGATACCAAACTTAACATGAAGTAAGTTCAAAAATCGGCTAGAACTAACTTTAAAGG